>CM040465.1:22662320-22827883 GCA_022758105.1 Pangasianodon gigas
AAGTACTAATTGTGTTTTTTTGTTAATGATTCCATAATTTTTTCCTCAACATTGAGTGATTCCATACTTTTTTCCTCTACTTGATTTGGAAAATGACATGCCATTAATAAAAAAAAATGTCAGTGAATTTTTTTGATGTATGTTTCACAAAGCCAGAATGTTAAGCTATTGAACAAAACCTTTTTTGTGTCATATCTGTTATTTGTTTGTTTGCTTTAAAGTAAAAAAGCTGGATGAATATCCTCTAAGTGTGGTGATTCCATAATTTTTGCCAGGGGTTGTATATAGGATGTTTCTAGGAAAAATAAAGACTAGGATGAGATATTCTCATAAGAACTCACACAGGGTTATCTCCAGTAAGAACGTAGTACATGTCCTTAGTCTCCCATCTCACTTGTCTTCATGCTTAATCAACCCTTTTCAACATATTTATCGGTCTCGATATGGAGTTCAGGTCTGACTTGCAATAGATATGCATCGATTTTAACTAGCATTTCAGCACTGCAAATGCTAGTCCACATGCTCCGTACAGTGACATGTACAAAAATATTGAGTAGTAGGTACTATAGACCATTTCAATTTTATTTTTTCGAAAGTTTGAAATGAGCTGCCGGGCTGTGTTTGGCCTGTGGGCCTTCAGTTTGACACCTGTGCTCTAGGTGCTGGTTTATCTTTAGATTCCCATGTGACTAACATCTCTGCAACTACATATTATAATATGAGAAACATCTAAAATAAGAAATATGCCAAACCTAGATGGTGTTGCTGGCTGGCTGCCCTGCTAACTCTTTAAGGAAGCTTTAGAATGCAGCAGCTCATGTTCTTACCACGAAGAGAACATCGAAGCACATTAACCCAGTTTTATTCAAGATATACTGGCTGACTGTGAAGTTCAGCATTGACTACAAAGTCCTGCTCATGATGTTTAAAGATCTAACTGATCTCCTGAAGCAGTAGGGCCCATCATAAGCATTTTGCTTAGCTAAGTCAGGTCTATAGCTAATCCAGAGGATCAGTCATAGTTCAGCCAGTGGAAGATCTTACATCGTAATATCTTACATAGTGTCTAAACACTGGAAGAGTAATCTAAGTCTAATAATAAACAGATTAAAAATGTGTTGTTATTTAACAAAGAAAAATGTATAATTGTAGAGATGGTGAAGTTTCCTTAAGGACACATTTATTACACTTTCAGGGAAGGAATCTCCAGTAACAGTCCAGTGCTTTGTAACAGTCAGAGGTAAAGCTGTAACTTGTAGGTTTTCTGACATGATGAAGTCTTTTACATTTTGTGGTTTCTTGGAAATGTGACAAGCTGTGTTTTTTGTCTTATTAACTTTAGAAAAAAAAGAGAGAGGGAGGTGAGGAAACAACTGTTTATAGCTGCTATAAGTGATAACTTGTTTTGTGGATGTTCCACAACATTAAAGGTAGCTTTTAACAGATCAAAATTATTGCAAAACTGAACGAATTGAATTGGTGTAGTTGTATAATAAGAAAAACAAGTCTTCATTGTTCATAAAAGAACCTATTTGTAGTCAGGGGCATAATGAAGCTTTCACTGACCTGAGCTTTTACATGCATGACAGGTTTTTGACCCATTTGACCTCAAATTGTCCTCGTAGTTCAGCTGGTGGAAATTTTTTTTCTTCACCCTGGAATAATGGTCCAGTGAACAGGCAGAACACTAGCTCTATAACATTTTTAAATTGCTGCAGTTAAATCTCTGAGAATATGACTATTGAATACTGAAGCCTCAGATACTGAAATGCCAAATTTAATCACAAATGCGAGCTGGCAGATAATTAGCCGACTAGCCATGTTAGCTAATGTTAATGATATGAGGCTGTTTGGGATAGCAGTGAGACACTGGGGCATTTCCACTTTAGACATTCATATATGTATATATTCATAACTCTTTCGATAAGAGTGTGGAGAGGGTCCTAGGCTATTTTAGTGGCTTTTGGCGCATTATTGGTGCATTAATAGTTCGAGATTACAGGTTTGTGGATACATTAACCTCGAAACAATGAGCGAAAAGGTTGTGTCTCTGGTGTTATATAATAAATTAGGTAAATATTTTAGAAGAATTTAACAAACTTCTTTATTCTATTTTATAAGATTATTAAATAATTATTATTCACAGAATTTGTTTTATGAAAAGCCAGCACCAACTAATTCAAGTACAGTATACAAATGAGTACAAAATAAAGCCTCTCTAACAGGCCCTTTAACCTGATCAGTGATGCCTCTTCATCTCCTGAATGTGTGTATGAGGCCTCTGGTGTGAGTTTCAGACAGGATGTTAAACGCATTGAGAACAATTAAATCTTTATTACAAGTCCATAAGCTGTATCTCAGAGGACACCAAGCTGAAAGGAAACCAGAGAGCAACTTCTTTTTATTCATGATACATTAAAAATCTGCGTGTGATAATTTAATTCAGTGGAAATGCTTTAATGTGGCCTGTTTGTACTTAACCTAAAAGATTACAAAGTTGTAAAGTATAATCTAGTAAGCATAATTTAAGCACCATGGCTCTGAGGGTAATGAGAAGACAGACACTTTTACACTCCTTTTAGCGAGGGCTAAATTATTCAAGATGCCTTGCTATTAGATTTGTATGATTTGCCAGAGGTGCTGAAAAGGTTTATTCACCTTAATTATCATTTCACCATGTTAAAAAACGAAGCCTTTATTTAATTCTATTATGGTTAAAAAATGTTCCTGTTTTATTATTTTAAATGTTTAATGTTCAAAACAGGATGTAGTTTCTGGTGTACTGACAACATAACAGTGCATTCTTCTTCTTCTTCTTCTTAATATTATTATTATTATTATTATTTAGTGAAAGATTCTCTGTTGACTGAATTATAACAACCTACAGTCATAAAATTAGCATAAACTGACCTCCAAAATAAATATTTTTATTAAATATATGAATTTATTTTGCTCAGTTATTAACCACAGTCAGTCATCTTGAAGCATATTAAATTCAAAGCCCCTTTCAGGCATGGACATTTAATGATAATTAATTAGGAACAGCTTAAGTGTGAACGCAAAGCAAATCAAAATCCCGGCACCGCAGTGCTTTGCGTTCACTAAGTACAATTCCCGGGAAATTATCGGAAGCCTCATGTCTAAACAGAAGTTTATAAAGTAACTATTTACAGTATCCCATGATGCACTGATACGTTTTGAGGGGGCTTAATGAAAACATTAACACAGTGAAGTGACAACAAGAGGAAAAGCCAGACGTCAAAAAATAACCAGAGTAACCAGAAAAAATATCTGGAATTCTGAAATGTTGGGAATTTGTGCTGTGCATCAAATTCATCAGATTAGGGATGCGGCCATTTAAGAGCAAATCCCAAGCAGATTACGAGAACAATAATAGAGAGAAATGACAAGTGATAAATTCCATCAAATCCATTCATTTGTTTTATAAAACAGCACTGTTGAATTCTTGATTCTGATTGGTCAGAAGGTGTGCATTATTTTTGTACAATGGTTGGGACAGTATTTCGAGCTGTAACATGAATGACAGATTTATATTAGTTTCTATAGTGACAGCTCATACACAAGGTTGTGTACAATGGACACTCCACATAATCTAAAATGAATAATAACTGGATTTTAAAAAATGTGCTGTAACAAGGGAAAAGGTCTAATTGTTGATGTGGTGACATTTTTTTAGGAGACATTTATTGAACATTTATGGGAGGAGTCTCGCTTGTAAGCGCTTTTTAACAGTTAAAGTTTCCCAGCTCAGGAAAGTCTTCAGGACAGATGTGTTTACGATTTCTGGTAAAATGACAAGTTGCGTTTTTAGAGAGAGAGAGAGAGAGGCCGGTGAGGGAATGACAGGAACTAACTTTTTATAAGGACGCATTTATTTCGCATTTAGGGAAGGAGTCTCCAGTGTCAGTGCTTTGTAACAGTCAGAGGTAAAGCAGTAACTTTAAGTTTTCCAACATGGGAAAGTCTTCAGGACAGAGGAGTTTACGCTTTGCAGTTTCTCAGTGAGTTTTCTTTTTGTCTTATTAACTTGAAGATTTAGAGAGAGGGAGGTGATATAGCTGCTATAACGTAAGTGCTAACTTGTTTCTTGGACATTCCACAACATTAAATGTAACGTTTATAAAGTGTGATGAAAATAACTGATGATATTTGAACAAAATTTTATATTTGTTCTCATTTTTCAGGAGATAAGATTTGGTTTAGCGAAATCTACTAGGATGTCCATTTTTGTAGTTGTATAATAAGAAAAACGAGTCTTTATTGTTCATAGAAGAAGCCATTTGCAGTCAGGGGCATAATGAAGCTTTCACTGACCTGACCTTTTACATGCATGACAGGTTTATGACCCATTTGATCAAATTGTCTTTTATAATCACCTGTACTGCATTATATTGAACTGACAGTCAAATGGTCATTATGTCTCGTAATTAGTGCTGGTATTATAATAATTTTACTCACATTGAGGTTTTTTTATTAGCGCATACAGAGCCACAAGCAGATGTGTTGCTGCAGAATAAAGTGCATTAAAGCAAGACAGAAAATCGGAACTAAATTGAATAAAGAGTCTACATTTGAGGCAGCACTCCAACTCCTGATCTTCGTTCTTTTGTGATTGCTCCGGAGCATGTAAACAATGAGACTTAATCTCGCAAATGGACGCAGGACGGAGGAGATTAGGATGAAGTAGTGACTAAACACTGTAGCTATAGTGAGTGTGTGATGAATAAATGCAGGCCGGGCTGCAGCTGCAGGAACCGGAGCTTCAGGTCGAGGAGCTCCGTCTGATAAACAACAATAATTAGTCCCCTCACACCTGCTCGATCTGCTCTCCAACCTTTGCACCATGGATACATGGCTGAGAAATGCACAGGGATTTCTAACCTCGTCATGTTTGCACTCATGCTGTGAACTGCAGTTTCAGATCAATAATCGAGCAGTGATAAGAATTCATGGTGCATGATTGAACCCAGACCTCTTCTTCATTACCATGCCCATGGAAGATTGCCTGTTTCGATTGCAGTATTGATTGTAGAAAAAAGAAAGAAAGAAAGAAAGACAAATTCAAGGGAGTTCAAGGTGGATATAGGGTTTAAGAGGGTTTAAGACCAAAAATCTAATAGCCTAATAATTTGAAAATGACTCAATTTTATAAAGTGGTGTGTTTTGTGCCTTCACTAGAGCTCATGATGTTTTTAAAAATGTTTAGCAATATCAGTTATAAAAGCGTGACTGTTATAAAAGAGCTTCTCCATGTCAGATTATAGATTATATGTTAGAAGATTCTCTAACGATAGACCTGCGATTGAATAAAATTCACAGATGGTGCTGCACTCTACTTCCTCCAGAACACAAGGTCCAAGAAAACCCCAGATACTGACAATAGTCCAAGAGAACAAGGATAGTCGCATATAGGGGCCGCAGTGCATTCAGCGGTCAGGGGGCCCGACATTATCCCGGCGCCTCTGCTAGTGAAAAGAGTCTGGGAATTTTCCTGAAATAAATAACCTTGTGCTGCTAGAAATAAAATGTTAATCTTTGATACAGTTTGAGATGGTTTTTAGTAAGGGCATAGCGATTGGAAGATTCAGATTGATTTTTACTTGGCGTTAACATTACGAATAAATAAATAAAAGAATACAAACATATTTTCTACACGTTTCAGATGTCCTACATGTGCAAATGACAATGTCCAAACCACATCCTTTCTTATTTTAGAAAATGAACCGGCTGCATTGTTGTTCTGAAACCTCTGCTCATGGCCTTTCACCTAAATGAACAGAGCTCCCTATTTTTACTAACATTGAAGTCTCTTGGTCAATCCATTTTCTTTTTTCCCTTTTGTCTTGAATTGTTCATCTCAGGACCTAATTAGAGTGAATTAAAAAAACCACTTTGTGCTCTGTAACAATAAGGGCTAATGCAGGGTGCTCTTAAGGGTTGGAGAAAAAAAAAAAAGAACAGAGGTGATGAGCTTGTGCACCTTTTAACAAGCAAGTGACCTTTGATCCCTGTGCATTTTGTTACCATGGAGATGGACAGATGATGTTGGAACAGATGCAGCTCAAGGACTGAACTATTCAGATGTGACTTATAAGGAAGACAACCTCCTGTGTCCTTCAACTGCGAGACATGACAAAGGTCATCCTACAGGTTGTTCAAACCTCCAACACTGAATCAGCTACAGGATTACAGGAATGGTATATAAATATTTAATTTAAGTATTTAGGTCTGTTTACAGTCTTGATTATCTTCTGAAAGCATCCTCAACATCTGACATTAAATCTCTTTAACATAATTAGTGAATTATTCATTTAAATAAGTCATTTGAATTTGTATTATTTTTCCACTATTCATTACAAATGACTCGATTTAATGAATCATTTGTTAAAATGAGTTATTCTTTAAAATGAGTCTTTGAAATTATATTATTCTTGCCATATTAATTACATTAATTCATTTGAATTCGTATTATTTTTCCCATATTAATTACAACTGACCTGATTTAATGAATCACTCATTAAGAAGGAGTCATTCATTAAAATAAGTCATTTGAAATTGTATTATTGCTCTCATATTAAGTTCAACTTCACTTGTTATAATGAATAATCTGTTAAAATGAGTCATTCATAAAATGAGTCATTTGAATTAGTATTACCCTCCCTATAAAAATTACACCTTCAAGTGAATCATTATAATGAATTATTTCCTAAAATGAGTCATTTGATAAAATGACTCATTTGAATTCATATCACATTTCCTATATTATTTACAACTTCAAATGACTCGTTATAATGAATCGTTTAAATGATTTGTTTAAATGATTCAGTCATTAAAATGAGTCATTTGAATTTGTATTATTTTTCCCATGTTAATTACATTACTGATTATCTTAGTGTCGATATATAAATAATTGCAGAGATTTTAAAAATCTTATAAAAGCGAGCTGATTTCTTTTTTAACGGTTGTACTGAAAGCCATGCAGTGTGAGACCTTATGGAAAAACACATGCAAGAATGAATTATATAACAATCTATGCAAACACATTTAGTTTTTTTTTTCTGTAAGATTCAACAGACATCCTGCGCGTGATTGTTTTCCTAAACCCATCTACCGTCATCTCAATACGGACTGTTTATGTGTCTTGGATGGCAGCTAGAATATATTTCCTTAATCGTATTATTTTAAATGCAAACACATGATGAGACTCTGAAATCTTTCTTTTCGAACCCCTGCTGTTCACATCCTTTGGGGTGCTGATCCTACGGGGGTAGAGATCCGTGCAGCTCTGAAGATCTGTACTCCTATTTTCACAGCCACATCAACTAAAAACTGCCTCATTACACGTGAGCACTATATTTGTAGAGTAAAGGAACAAATATTTGCCAAACCTGACAGGCGGTTGAAATATAACACCATCTGACTCTTTATCTTTGCCATTTTGATGAAAAAACAAATACAGCCATATATCAGAGGGATCTCAAGAATAAATAATAGTGATCTAGTGATTGTATTTTTTCATTTTTTTGGATACATAAGAAAATAAAACACTTTGTATCGTGCTGTTATAGGAAAATAATTAACAATGTGGAATTACTATTTCCTTACAGCACTTTCCAAAGTGTTTTATTCCTCTTATACTACAGCAATTTGCTAATGATTACAATTTTTATTTATTAAAGAATGACTTTGTACTTTTTATCCATTTATAGTTACGTAGAAACAAATTCGCTCCTGTCATCAATTTCATTATAGCAGCTATAAACAGTCGTTCTCTCACCTCTCTTTTTTGTCTCTTTTCCGTCCTGAAGACTTTCCTGCGGCGTAACTTCTGACTGTTACAAAACTCTGACACTGGAGACTCCTTACACAAATGTCAAGTAAACATCTCCTTGAAAAGAACTTCATCATATGAGCGATTTCACACATTTTAAAAATTCATTTATATGGCACATCCTCTGTACAAGTCCCCATGAACTACTTGTTACTATAGAAACGGTAACGTCTTAGAGCAAGCGTATTAATATAAACCTGTGATTTGAACAGGAAATAGAAAATTAATCAGCACTTTCATCAACACTGTGCTAGATGATCTAAAATATAAAAAGAAAGCACTTAGAAAAGAAGAAGTAAGCATATTCATGTAGAGGACAGAAAAAAATTTTTTTTTTTTTAAAAACTCCACAAAATAAGGAAGCAATACAATCAGCCGAGAAAGTAACCGTGATAATCCTTGCTTTTACACGTCATTAATTTAATCAGCACTCATTTCCTTCCAGTCTCACTTTAGATAGCGACATATTCTCTCATACACACCTCATTCCCTTCATGACACTCGCTATAATGCGCTCGTCACACATCCACATTGCCGAGGATCACGTTCATTTTTGAGTATGTTCATTTGATGGCTGAGACACGCAGTAAAAGTGCCACAGTCGTGAAACGTGTGGTGTGATGCGCAGCCCCGCAGGCTAATCTCATTACATCCTCATGCCCATCAGCCTAAATGAGCTCTAATGAAGCCTCTATTCAACGACTTAATGCTGGATCATCTCAGATTGCCTAAAGGCTATGGATTTAAAATATAGACTATCGTAATCATAATCATGATAGACATGAAATCTCTGCTTTCACACACGAAACTTCCATAAATAAATACTGCTTAGCATATAAGACCTAATGAACAAAAATTTCATGAACAGATATGGAGCTTGAATGGAATATTTAGAATAATCAGTGCAATTATTTTGTCTAATCCTCATTAGGTGTAAGATTTGTTCAAATTACTGCTTAGAAATGACTCGCGTGGTGTAAGGATAACATTTCAGGCTGAGTGAAGAACATGCATAATGTCCGAGGCATGCTCGTCTAGCAAGTAGGGGGATTTGTGATAGTGCCAAACGAGTCGATTCTGAGTCAGGTCACTTATTAGAGGCTTCTGGAAGTAGACATACCATAAATACCACAAACTATGTGATCCACACAACAAAGATCCATGTTTTCATTGTTCTCCTGCACTAACGTGTCCATAGGCACGCTAACTAACACGGTTCGAAAATGAGTCAACTCAGAGTCGGTTCACATATCTGAAGAACCATTTTAAATATTTATTTATTTATTGAATTTTAGAAATTGACATATGACAAATAGATTGTGTCATGTACACTCCAAAGATTCATGTTTTCCTGCATTAACATGTTCTAGTCATGCTAATTTTCTAAAAATGGGGGGATTTGTTTTAGTGCCGTTTGCAAAAGAGTCAACTCTAAGTCGGTTCACATATCTGAAGCACCATTTTTAATATTTATGTATTTATTGAATTTTAGAAATGGACATACAACAAAAAGATCATGCCATGCACACTCCAAATATTTATTTTTTATAAATATTTTTAATGTTTTCAGCACTGACATGAGCTAGGTATGCTAACTTGTACATATGTGTCACTTGGTCACTTTTCACCTTATTTTAGTGCTGTACTTTTTTAGGTGACATTTTTTCTTCCCACTTATGGGTATTCTGTATATTGTACTTTGTTTATTCTGTTCGTATTGTACTTATTTTATTCTATTTTGATCATTTGTTTAAGCTCTTCTGTATGTGTGTGTGTGTGTGTGTGTGTGTGTGTGTGTGTGTGTGTGTGTATGCATGCGTGTGTGTGTGTGTTTTGTAAACAGAAGCAATTTACCTGAGCCTCACCCTAAGCATTTCGATGATAAATAAACTTGACATGGCAAGTGGGCGAGTCGTATTAGTGTCGTTCATTAACAAGTCGACTCTGAGTCAGTTCACATACCTGAAGTATCTTTTTTTAAAAACATTTATTTATTGAATATTGGAAATGGGGATAGAACAAATAGATTGTGTGATGCATGCACCAAAGATTCATGTTTTCCCTCTTCTTCCACAGTAACATGTTCTATGGAATGCAAAAGAGTTGACTCACGAACGAGTCGACTCTGATTCGGTTTACATATCTAAGCACCATTTGAAAAAAAAAAAAAAAAGTATATATACAGTATATATATATAGCACTAATATATCCTAAGGCATGCAAACAAGTCAACTCTTAGTCGATTCACATATGAAAAGCACTGTTTATATATATATACACACACACACATAAATATTTACTGATTGATTTTTGGAAATGGACATAAGGCAAATAGATCGTGTGATACACTCACCTCACCAAAATGTCATGTTTTCCCTGTACTTGTTGTTTCAAAGGCTTTAAAAAGACATGCAAATAGTCAGACATAATGATCACATTAAAATTAATGTTGTAATAATATTTAATAATAATTTTCATTCTGATAATTAATAAACTATTAATTCATTTCTGAAGAGAACACACCAAACCCAGGGGGGATGACCATGCCTGCTTTGGTTGTCTATTGGTTGTTATTTTTCCTGGAGAAAAATCCCTCAATTGGAATTATTCAAATTGGAATAATTTACATAATTTGCATTTTTCCATTCTCTGCCTATCTTTATGTGAGTTCAGTTTTCAACAGAATGTCACAAATGGACAGTTTTCACGACTGTGTTTTGGACTTGCTTTTGAGATATATATATATAAAGAAGAGAAAAGAAAGAAATTAAAAGTAGATTTTTGCTGTTAATTAACTAATGTTCTTAACTAACATTATTTAAGGTGTTAATCAGCAATAACCAAACATGAGCTTCAGTATTAATAAATCATCAGTCTTGTTATCAAAATACTACTTATATTAATAGGTTTAGTCCATTCATAACAACAAGTTACTACTGTAACAAATCAGGTTTATTAAGGAAACCTTAATGTAAACAGTCATTCTATGTACTTTCATCAAAAATTAGATTAAAATTAAACCTTATCTATTTACACAAATGTTTCATGTACTTCTATGAGCCATGACCCACACTGGCTTCATCGTGGCAAACATCGTGGTAAACCCGTTAACTGGGTTCAGGATGGAAGCATGTCGATAGCTAATGTTGCTATACATTCCATTAACCTAAAAACTATAAAAACAATAACGAAGAATATTAAATCATTTAACTTACTGTAGGAACACAGGAAATTAGCATGTGCTTATTTAAAATTAGCCTGCTTCATAAACTATTTGTGAACAGTGTTAATCAAATCAGACAGTGGCTCACTCTAAGCTAGCCTAGCTAACTTATTATAGTTCTGGCAAGTTCATAATACTTTAACAATGAACCACTATAATTACTGAGAACTTTTGAATAAGCTGTTGCACTTCATGCAGAATTGGTACCTACTGTTACTGGTATTCTTACTAGACAAAGCCACCCTCTCTCACAAAAAAATCTCTCCTCCAACCTCCCCAAGATGCTAAATGCACCTCATTTGCTGTTTCTGTCCTCCAGTGCTGTTTTGCCAAGCTTCCGACACCAGATGATGATGATGATGATGATGATGATGACAATGACAGTGATATGTGCATGCTTGCCGGGAAAAAGCCACCTGACTGTAAATGAGCCATCTGACTGTTCTCATTCATGTTGCATGTCCACATATCGGATATGTATCTGATCTAGACCACATATGAAAGGCTACATTCACATGGTCAGGTTGAAGTGACCCAAATCTGTTTCTGATTTTCTACATTAATGTGACACAGATCTGATTTTTTTTTTCAGGACTGTGTGGACATGAAAACCCTTTACAAATCAGACCTGAACTACTTTTGTATGTGGTTCTAGAACAGATACAGTACATATCCAATATGTGGCCATGTGACAGGAATGAAAAGGATGGGAGAAATTGGTGATTTATATTGATATTGATATTTAGGGATGGATTTAAGCAAGACTGGACAGAATTGAACTGAAACCAAGTAGTGTTTGAAACAATTGTGAAAGAAATTGAAGTGCTTATGCAGGGTGTTTCATAGGTGTGTTCAAAGTGGTTCAGGTCTGATTTGATCAGATTTTGTGTCCACGCTGTCCTGAAAAACTCAGAGCTGTGTCACATCAAGGCAGAAAATCGGATTTGTGATGCTTCAAACTGGTAGTCCACTCGCTTACACAATATGTTCAGTTACTTGGTTTAGGCACATTGGGACTAGCCTGAGCAATACGGATTTAGTATGATCTACAAAATTACACACAGTGTCCTCCGTAGGCTCCACTGAAATGTCATACGACTGGCCTCTGACAGAGGGTCAAGATCAGGAGGTGCAGCAAAGGTGTTTTCCCAAGATAAAACACCAAAATCCATCACCGTCATTTTTTATGATGCTCTGGTCCCCCTCTCTCATAAAGAAACACCACACTACCATTACAGCACTCCTGCTCTATACCAATGCTAAATATGACTCTTTTTTGGTTTGAAGGAACCACCTCAGTGTGTTCACAACAGTGTTTCCCAAACTGGTCCTTGGAGAACGCAGGCACTCCAGACGTTTGCTGTCTCTCAGAATCCAGGTCAGTTATACTACATATTCAGTTGCTTGGTTTTGGCCACAGGATCCTAACCCTGGTTCGTAGTAGTTCTCCAGAGCCAAGGTTGGCTGAGACATATTGGAACTATGGTTCATGAGGACCAGTTTGGGAAATGCAGGTTGAGTATGATCTACAAAATCACACACAGTGCCATCTTCAGGCTGCACTAAGGCATTATACCACTAGCCCCACACTGAGGGCCATGATCTGCAGGTTGAGCAAAGGTTTTCAGGATGAAGGTGTCAAGATAAAACACCCAAATCCAGCACTGTCCCCTTTTTAGAACAGGTTTTTGATAAGAACCAAACTCAAACATCCCTTGCCTCCATACTCAAGCCTCAGAATTTCCACTGAACTACCTCCAGTCCTCACATAAACTTTAGTTATTGGCTCATGTTAATGCACTCCTTAGTTTTTAAAATCAAAGCCACAGCAAACACGGCTCAGCTTTTCCTCGTTTGGTGTAGTGGTTAGCACCTTGGTTTATGGTGCAAAAGGTCCTTGGAAAGCATGAATATTGTGAGCTTGTGTGGCTCAGTGGTAGGCGCAGTGGTGCTGGTGCTGGTGCTGGAAAGTCGAATTCTGGGCACGGTTCTCAAATGTCTGGAGGCGCAGTGTGTGGCTGAGTGGCAGAGTAAGGATGTGCTGTGCTGTACCTTGTAATGGAGGCCTAAAGGAGGCTGGGAAGTAAACCAGGGGTTCTGGAGAATAACGTTTTAATAAACAAGGAAAAAATGCAGCCTGCGGCTTCATGCCTATGCTGAATCACAGCCGTGCTGATATTCAGTATAACCACACTCTTGCTCGTGCAATATAGCTTAATTAGTGCGTGATGGATATGACTTTACCGTGTTCATGTATGTTCACCCGCTCTACCATAATCAGAATGAACATTTCACTAAAAGAAAATATTCACCAGAATATCATTTTCATACTCATTTTCGTGTTTCAAAATGGAAATAAGCTCATGTATTATATCCTGAATGGTGATATGCGGTTCTCACGAACTGGAAAAATGCAGACAGTTCCACTGTATGCCATGGGAATGGTGTATTTTAAAATAGGGACGAGCTTCCAGCTGGAGCACAGCCTCGGAAGCCCTGAGGTGAAGGTACTGAGGTAAAACTCACACAGTGCCACGTAGCAAATCTCTCCATTTCCCAGATCCAGAAATGTTTAAAGATTTGACCGAACTTCTCAAGCTTGACATATCCTCCAAAAATGATGAGCTTGGGTTTCTAAAAAAAACACAGTGCCTAATGAGACATGCAGTAAATGATCCCTTCAGGAAATGCTTATAGAATGAATTAATGTAATGTATTTTTCCTTTGATACTTAAGGTTTGTTTTGAGAGAAGACTTCAGAGAAGCTCTCGCAGAGAAGGTCAGTGGGAGAAAAAATAAAGCCACACAAAGAGTTTGGAATGCGGGACTTCAGGACGCCGCTCCAGGCATCACTTTCTGCATATATACTTTATTATCTTAAAGTATAATCTTACCCGTGACTATCAACTCCTGCTTAGAGGCTAATTTCTAAGCACAGTCCTCTATCCAGTGATCAGAATGCACTTAGTCACTTGTGCTTATTGAATTTCTTTGAGGGCTATTGAATTTTTATTTTCACAGGCTCCAAATCTCAGTTTCCTCAATATGGCCATGTGTAGTGTTGCATGAAATAGATAAGCGACTGACAAGACTTGGCACTTATCTTCTCAAACGTGTCTGATTTCTATTTCTTGCTTCTTTCATTTTCTGCATCTCCAATTTCTTTCAAAGATTATTTGGGGTTGGATGATTAAATTTAAATCAATATGACCTTTTATAGAAATCAAGATTTCTGTCCTGCTCAAGACATTTAAAATTTTATACAATCGTGCTGCCACTTACAGCAATCAGTCTTTTCAGACTTCTTTAGAAACTTTTCCTGCACCTTGCAATAACTACGATGCAACACATTAAAGCTCCTGTCAACTTTTCTTACACCACAGCGCTGTCAAATGCTCGATTCTGATTAGTCAGAAGGTATTGATTAATTTTCTATAACAGCAGCTCTGACAGTAGTGCAGCTGCAAATAACATGTTTATATTAATATGGTCGTTCTAATACGTTAACGTTTCTATAGTAACAACTTGCACAGAAACTTGTATGGACAAGCCACATAATCTGAACATATGAAAACTGTGTTATTATTTAACAAAGAAACACATGTAAATGTTGATATAGTGAAGCTTTATGTGAGGAGATGTTTATTTAACATTTATGGAAGGAGTCTCCAGTGTCAGCAATCTAACATTTTACGCTATGGAAAAATCTTATGGAAAGAGGACTTTATGCTTTGTTTGGTTTCTCAGGAACATGACAAGCTGCATTTTCTAGACTTATTAAAGTGAAGAGAGAGAGAGAGAGAAAGAAAGAGAGGCTGGTGAGGGAGCGACTGTTTATAGTTGCTATAACATAAGTGAGAACAGGAACTAACTTGTTTTGAGGATGTTTCACAACATTAAATGTAGCTATAAATGGATAAAATATATGACTTGACGTTTTAATGAATAATCATTGCTGTGGTATTTTGGAACATATAAAGGAAAATAATCAATTCTGGGGAAGTAACAGTAACTCTGCTTCACCACAAGACCCTGTTGTTGATTAATTTCCTATAAAAGCACACCCTGAAATGTTTTATTCCGTAAGTACACTATGCAGTCCATAAGTAATTGCACCTACTTCAGTCTTGAGCCCTGTCAAAGTCAATAGAGACTGTAAAAGAAAAGGAATAAAACAACTAAAACAAAGTTATTTTCAGAGTTGCCTCAGTGAGTGGAACAGTAAAGTCAGCCTTGAGCCTTCTGTGCTGCTCTGTCTGTAAAGCTGAGGTCACTTCTGAATCACACAGTTTCCAAATGGTGGATGCATGCCTTGAATTAAATTCAGAAAGGTTTTTAAAATTGTTTTCAATGTCTTAAAATACTTTCAGTTGAAATCAGGTACCAGTGAGAGAAGTGACACAGTGTCTCTTTTCGTCTCATAGAAGCAGTGAGAAATGAGAATGTGTTTCTTCCAAAAAAAATAAAATAAAATTAAGATTGTCTGTAAACATTCAGGTTGTGCACATTTCTGCATTTGTTATACTGCATACAAGTTCATTTTAAAACTTGGACATTTTTAAATGAGGAGATATGGCTGTCTGATGTGCATGATGTTTAACACAGTATGTATATTTATGTTATGTACTGTATATTTCTTAATACAATAAACAATATGGACTATCTCAGTCTGATTTTGAACTAGAGCTAGCAGTTCTTGGACCCTTTGTATTTCGAACCCTAGTTAAGAAGCAAGATTTTGGCAATACCACACAATATATCAAACAATGGAAAGCCACAGAAATAGACAACCAAATATACATTTAAACAGGAAGAATAGCCATTAGGGATCTGTCTAAGTCTCCAATAAGGAGAAAATAAGATGATCAGCACCGTGTGATACCCTGACATTGATTATTTTCCTATAACAGCACATCCTGAAGTGTTTTACTCCTCTTATACCACAGCCAATGATTTGCCAATGATTACATTTTTTTACATTATTAAAGAACAGCATATATCTTTTCCCCATTTATAGTTACTGTTAATCTTGTGGAATGCCCACAAGACAAGTTCTCGTTATTACTTAAGTTATAGCAGCTATAACTAGTTGTTTCCTACCAGTGTCTCTTTTTTCTATCTTGAAGTAAAACACAGCTTGTCATATTAGCGATAAACATCTGAAATCTGATTGGCTGGGCCGTGTTCGAAGCCATTGCAAATGACTTGATATACCTGTTAGTGCATCACAATAATCAATTTCTGTACTAATGCACCATGTTTAAGTCATTGTTCTGTCCATATGATACACTAATCTTTGTCTGTTATGTTGCTTAGCAACAAAAGCCTACTGTTAACCATCTACGTTGTGTAGCGGAAGGATTGTTTATTCCAAATATTATTAATAATAAGTTAAATGATCCATTGAGCCCTCGATTTTATTCTATTGTTTTTGTCGCCATTTTATAAGAGCAGTAAGCCACTCGAGAGCATGCACTGCAGTGATTTTATCTGCAGGAGTTTTACTCTGCATTGTGTTGTGCCTAAAAGTACCCTTAGACATGTAAGGGGTTATTGCCACAACTGGCTTATTGCCTTATTAAATAGTGAAGACAAGAATGAAGGATAGGGAAGGTACTGAAAAAATAGCAGTACAAGTCTATAGAGTAGGATAATCAACATACTATATAGAAGATACTCAGAGTCTTCATGTATACTCCAATGGTTCCTTATGAGTTCTTGGGATAAATAAGGGTTCTTATTGGGTAACGATACAAATGTGCACAAATTCCAATGGGGGTAAATACTTATGCAAGTCACTGACAAACCTTTCACTGTTTGTGTTTTTATCTTCAGCTGCTTTCATGTGATCCCAATTAATACCAACCCTCATACTGCTGCATTTTGTGCTCCAAAATGGGAATTAGCTCATGTATCTTGTCCAGAATTGTAATATGAAGTTCTCTGTGCTGGAAAACTCAGAAATGATGAGGGAATGGTGTAATTTAGCGTATGGATGAGATTCCAGCTGGACCAGACCCTCTGAAATCTCTCAGGTGAAGACCTCTGGGTGCCTGTAGCAAATCTCTCCATTTCGTATTTCTCCATCTCTCTGCCAAGGTCCAGCAAACTTCTCACGCTCTACATATCATCTGAAAATGATGGGCTTGGTCTTCGGATAAACACAGAGCTTAATGAGACATGCAGGGAATGATCCTGTCTGGGAATGCTGATAGAACTGCTTTCTGTAAGAGAGATACAATTATATACCATCACTGTCAGTGTACTGTATGCAGCAATCCCAAGACACCTGAAAGCAGTGTGTGGGAATTATTTGGTGAGGAAGATGGCAGCAGTGGGTGGAATTGATAGACATTGCCCAATGACCTGACTTTTACCCCATCAAGCTGCTCTGGGAGGAATCGGATCGAAAGGTCTGCAAATACAGTGCAACCAGCTCGGAAAACCCCTGGCATATCCTGTAAGATGCTTGTCAATGAGTTCATATGGAACACCTGGAAGAAAAAAACAACTATTCACAATCATTACATAAGTGCCTCGTCACAATTATTTTGGCTGATCACAATTTACTAATTTATCCTATGTTTCCTATATAGTAAATAATTAATTAAAAGTGAAAACAAATTTTTAAAAAAATGCAAGATTCTCAATAAGTTTTGTTGTCATGTTACTGCCTCAAAATCCCTAGACAAGTTTACTAGTATAATTAAAACATATTTATATCTTTTTTTGTCATCTATGAAGTACCACCTCAAATATGGCTGTCCCAAAGTGTTTGTACTTTGTAAGTACTTTTTATCCATATATGGTTGCATTTAATGTTGTGGAACGTCCATGAAACAAGCTTGCTCCTGTTCTCACTTACCTTATACCAGCTTCTCTTTTCTCTTTCTCAAAGTGAATAAGAAAGAAACAGAGCTTGTCATGTTACAGGGAAACCGCAAAACTCTGTCCTGAAGATGTTAAAAAATTTAAAGTTACAGCTTTACGTCTGACTGTTACAAAACGCTGACACTGGAGACTCCTTCCATAAATGTTAAATAAAAGTCTTTTTAAAGAAAATGTCACATCAACTTTTATACATTTTAGTTATAATAATTAACCCCTCACTCATTCTTCTTGCCATATTCACTCTTTCACTTTATCCTAGTCAGGGTAGTGGTGGATCTGGAGTGTATCCTGGGGAAACACTGGGCAGGAATGAGGCAGGAATACACCCTGGATGAGATGTCTAGGGGCTATTTAGCATTGCCAGTCCACCTTCTGGCATGTTTAAGGACAGTGGAAGGAAACTTGAGAACCCTGAGGAAACCCACATGCACACGAGGAGATCATGTGAAACTCCATACAGACAGTAACCGGAGCTCAGGATGGAACCGGGGAACCTGCAGCTGTGAGGCGGAAACGTTACCCACTGCACCTGCCTGACATTTGCCTGATTTGCCTGGGAAATCTTTTCCAATTTGTGTCTTTCTTGATATATTTGTCATGCAATGAAAAACATCTTTTCAAAAATATTTTTCTGTTGATTTTAACACCTTAGTATTCTCATTTTTGTAGCTAAAAGGTACATTTCAATTTATTTCTATTCAAAAGCCATTAAAAACACTTTTACCTTTGAGCATTGACTATACACCATTTCGATCACTTCTTTTGTATAATCTGCACCTTAAATCTTACAATTAACAAAGTTAAAAAAGAGGTTTTTAGAAGCTGTTTGTCCAAAAAAAAAATTGCTTGATTGGCAGTGTATATAAATGTGTGTAATTCTTATGTTGTTCACACAATATAAGTGCTGTAGGTTCATTAAATGCCAAAAGTGACTGTGATTGCATTAGTGTCTAATTGCTTACACACTGTATGAGCCAGAGAAATGAGGTCAGATTCTGTTTATGGTCCGACTAAAAGACACCGCAGGATGTCAGAACTATCATCAGATCCTCTTTGATCCCGATCTCCCGCTGCAGTAAACTGGCTCAACATTAATTATGAGCTCACTACCTGCCTTCGCACAAACACAGAGAGGAAGACCATTTTTGGTTCATATATGAAAACATACGCTCAGATATAAAGGTAGCAAAATGTCATTTTCTTTGTCGGTGCATGGGACAATAAAGAGTATGTGTTTTGTACCTTTAGTATACATATTTCACCAGAAAACAGGACAGGCTTGTATAGTGGTTATATTCGTAAGTCTATATAACACCTACATAAGCCTGTCATGACATCTTACATAAATTTACACAAGCACTTATAAACAGGAATCAGCTGTCATGAAGACTACTTTTCACAATTTTGATTTCAAGATTACATGACAGATATTTATTTATTTGGTTGACATAAGAGTGTTATGGCATTTTCTGTTCAGACTTCCTGTACATTAGAATGTTATTACAGTTGACTTTACAACTTAGTGTAATGTAGCATGTCAAAGTCACATAATACTGATGATCTGATATGTCAAACACATCAAAGAAAATATGCATAATGATGTGATTACCGAGCCATGACTGTGTTCATAAGGCTATATAACACCTACATAAGACTGTCATGACATCTCACATAAATGTGATGTGTTGGAAGCAGGAAAAAATGGGCAAGCATAAGGATCTGAGAGACTTTGACAAGGGCCAAATTGTGATGGCTAGATGACTGGGTCAGAGCATCTCCAAAACAGCAGGTCTTGTGGAGTGTTCCCGATATGCAGTGGTTAGTACCAACCAAAAGTGGTCCAAGGAAGGACAACCGGTGAACTGACGACAGGCTGACACCCAAGGCTCACTGATGCATGTGGGGAGCAAAGGATAGCCTGTCTGTTCTGATCCCACAGAAGAGCAACTATAGCACAAATTGCTGAAAAAGATAATAAATGGCTATGGTAGAAAGGTGTCAGAACACGCAGTGAATCGCAGCTTGCTGCATATGGGGCTGCGTAGCTGCAGTGCCCATGCTGACCCCTGTCCACCGCCGAAAGCACCTGCAATGGGGACATGAACATCAAAACTGGACTATGGAGCAATGGAAGAAGGTGGCCTGGTCTGATGAATCACGTTTTCTTTTACATCATGTGGACAGATGGGTGTGTGTGCGTCACTTACCTGGGGCAGAGATGGCACCAGGATGCACTATGGGAAGAAGGCAACCCGGCGGAGGAAGTGTGATGCTCTAGGCAATGTTCTGCTGGGAAACCTTGGGTCCTGGCATTCATGTAGATGTTACTTTGACACATACCACCTACCTAAACAATGTCGCAGACCAAGTACACCCTGTCATGGCAACGGTATTCCCTAATGGCAGTGGCCTCTTTCAGCAGGGTAATGCGTCCTGCCACACTGCAAAAATTGTTCTGGAATGGTTTGAGGAACATGACAAAAAGTTCAAGGTGTTGTCTTGGCCTCCAAGTTCCCCAGATCTCAATCCAATCGAACATCTGTGAGACAAAAAAGTCTGTTCCATGGAGGCTCAACCTTGCAACTTACAGGACTTAAGGATCTGCTGCTAACGTCTTGCTGCCAGATACCACAGCACACCTTCAGAGGGCTTGTGGAGTCCATGCCTCGATGGGTCAGAGCTGTTGTGCCGGCACAAGGGGCAATTAGGCAGATGTTTTTAATCTTACAGCTGATTGGTGTGTACATGTTTTTAATAATTAAGGTACTCAGTGGACCTCATTGAAACAGCACAGTTGAAGATTGGAAGAAAACCAGGCAACATTTTTCCTAACTTCATCTGCCCAGTTTCAGTTGACATACATTTCAGGGTTTTTTTTGGCCAAAACACAATACATCCATTGGTAACAACAGACAGGAATAAAAATCCCCATAGGATTAAAAATATCTATTGCATTTTTAAATACTTTTGACATAAAAATAAATAATGTATGCATGATGTTCTGACCCATTTTCCTTTCCTAAATCTATTTCTTTCTCCATCGCTCTGTTTTTTTTTTTACCTGCTCGTATTGTCAGAAGGCAACTGATAAATTGATGTGTCTCCTTTGTGACTCAATACTGTCACAGATAATGACTCACTGTTTGTTCCATCGAACTAGTGAAGTTTCACAGCTTCCTCTGACCCCATTTTTCTGTCTTTGTCTTTCTCTTCCTCTCCTTCACTCCCTTCTTTTATCTCACGCATTATCAAAATTCAATCAGCAACTTGGTTGTGAAGACTCACTCATGAAGCATGTGCTTTGTCAATGTGTGTCTTCACGTTGTCGAGGTGGGTGACTTGGAGCAACTGTGAGGTAATTTGCATTTCAAACCTATTTTCCCCCCAATCATTTTCTTCCCTCAAAGGCACGGCACTTTGATGTCCCTCAAATCTCATTACAGCCGGATTACTTGACAGCAGAGGCCGATTTTGCGGCTCTGCGTCATGCGCATGCGGATGAGGGATAACGGATGGCTTCCCTGTAGAGCCTGGACTGTGCAGATACAGGACTGAGAGAGAAAAAAGACAGAAACAGGAAGCATGAGAAAGTCCTGCTGTGGCACGTTCCCTGTGTTTAGGAGTTATTAGTGGTTTTGTTTGCTATGATACGGCATTATGAGTACACAATACCCTGTACAAATAAAACTGCACTCTGTAAACAGAGTAGGTTAACATATGCAGCTGTATGCATACACACACATACACACACACTTTTTTTTCTATATGCCATACACTAGTTCACATTGCACATGTTTAAGGCAATAGTTTGGCCAAAAATGCAATTCATACCATTTTTGATAACACATTACTTAAGGGTGGTGTTCATAAAGCTACATAACACCTACATAAGCCTCACATAAATCAAATGACATCTCACATGACATCTCATATAAATATTTGAAGCACTTATAAAGATTTTGATTTCAAGCAGACATAACACATTTAATTTTGCTGTTGAAATAAGATTATGACATTTTCCATGCAGACTTACTGTACATTAGAAAATTATTACAATTGACTTTGTGTGCATTTAGCTTATGGCATTTCTAGTATGTCAGAGTCACATTATACTGATGATCTGATGTGACAAACACTCATGAGCCATTACAGAGTTCATAAGGCTACATAACATTATTACAGCTGACTTTGTATCTTAGTGTACTTTTGGTATATCAGAGTTACATTAGTGATGATCTGATCATGTGTCTAATCAAAAACACTCTAATTTGAGAAAAAGGATTCATAATGGAGCCATGACATGTAACAGGTATTCATAAAAAGGTTATAAGCTCTCATATGAACATCACATTACATTAATGTCAGAGAACATATACTGTACATAACACTTGTTATAATGTCAAGCTTTTATAGAAATACTGTATGAACCTCACTTTACTTAAGAGCCGGAGAAACGCCCTGTTAAGAGAAATAGCCCTGTTATAACAGCATAATGACTCTGGCATTATGGAGCCATGTCATAGATATTCATAAAAATGTTGTAAGCTGTCATATAAATCTCACTTTACCTAAGGGTCAGAAAAATATACCTAACTCTCTTGTTATAATGTCAAGGGATTTTCAAAGATATTTATAGAAAACTTATAATCAGAAATACTGTATGAACCTCACTTTACATAAGAGCCAGAGAAAACTACATAACCCTGTTATAATCAGTGTATTTCTAATTAACACTCACTTAGCAAGCTATGTCATATACATGACATTAAATCATTATGCTAGTGTCACTTTTCATGATGTTTTAACATAAATCAGATGGAAAAGTTTTATAGCACAACTTTATGTGAATGATACAGCCAGACATGTCTTGTTTAGCCAGACACAGTTCATCGAATGGAAATTTCCAGAAGTTGTTCCTTAACAAACAAAGTGGAGCGGATCTGATTTCTGATTCAGGCAATTCAGGTCAGCTTGTGTCCAATTGTATGCTTGCACAATAAATATCTCTGACTTTCAGAGGTCTCAAAGCTAAAGTGACACATCGGATTAGTCCTGCTGTCATGAAGACCAAGGAGCTGCCCTTGAAGCTTCGAGATGAAGTTGTTAAGAAGAAAAAAAGATGGAGAAAGTTATAACAACATCAGCAAAGCTTTGAACCTTCTCAGAAGCACTGTGAAATCCATTATAAAAGTGGAAAAAATATGGTACAACCCAGAGACTACCAAGATCAGGCTAAACCGAGAGCTCGGGCAAGAAGGGTAATTTTCAGAGAAGTGTTCAAGAGTCCAGATACAACACTGAAGTGGTTACAGAGCTCGCTGGCTGAAATATGAGAAGCTGTACAGACCTCAACAACATCATCAGCCCTTCTCAGATCCAGCCTCTACAGGAGACAGACCAGAGGAAATCCACCTCTGAGAAAGGCCATGTTAGAAAATTCAGGGCTTTTGGGAAAAGATTTTGTGGTCGGATGAGACTACAGTTGAACTAATTAGTCTAAAGCCAAAGCATTATATTTGGTGCAAACCAAATAAAGCCAAACACCCAGGTAACCCTATTCCTATGATCAAGCATGGTGGTGGTAGCATCGTGCTCTAAGGTTGCTTGTTTTCAGCAGGAAGACTGGAAAGCTTGTTATCATCACAGGAAACAAATATCAGCAAATTATTGAGTAGAATCTGTTCCAGTCACAGGGTAGCAATATATTTTCCAACAGGACAATGAAGCCAAAGCACAGGGCAAAAAATACAAAGGAATGGATTGAAAAAAAGTCAAACCAAGACTGAAAGCCAGTTGAAAATATGTGCCAGGACCTGGAAATTGCTGTCCACTGTCAGGAGGCAGAGACAGCTGCTGTTGCAGGTAAATGCTTTATTAAAAAAATGGCAGGCAAACAGATCGAAAATGATACACAATGGTACAAAAAATAAAAAAAAACAGGCAAGGGTCAGGCGATGAACAAACAGACTTGGGTAGACAAAACCAGATAAAAAAAAAAGAGAACAAACAAGATTTTAAAAAAAGCAGAATTTCATGCACAGAAATAACAAGGTTTGGTATGTCAGCGGTGAAACACGGGATGATACTTCGCATCGTGAGTCTGTTCGTGACTGGGTTTTATAGTGTGTGTGTGTGTGAGAGAGAGATTGAGTTCAGGTGCAAACAGTCAATAATTAGGTGACATGGAACATGTGTGTTGGGAGGTATAGTCCGTGGCGGCCATGTTTGTAGGCTGCAATGCATTCTGTGAATTGAAGTTCAACACCGATTCTGGCGTTGATGTGACATCCACCAACATTCTCCTTCCAATCTGACAGAGTTGGAGAAAATTTTCATTATGGAATGGAAGAAAATAGCAAAATCAGAATGTGCAAAGCTCATAGAGACACATCTGAGAGAACTTCAGTGTATCATTGCTGCAAAAGGACAATTCACACTGAGGGGTGAATACTTAACAATTAAGCAGTTATCAGATTTTTTTATTTTCAAATAATTCTGCGGACATCTAAATACTGTATTTAATTTTAATAATTAACCTCAAAAGGAGCAGGGAAAAAAATCCTATTCTGATATGCTTAAATTTGATGTTGACAAAAAAAGAGAATAGTTACTTGTTAGGCTCGTAGCTTCAAAACTAAAGTGCAAAACTCACACCAGTGTGTCCAGGCAGATGAACTACATTAGGTGAAATAAGGAAAAGTATAAGTTAATGATGCATTAAATCAGATCAAACAAACCAGAAAGCCAATGATGTGTTAAAAACTACTAATAAATTTATTCATTCAAAGAAATGCAGAGAAAAAGCTTTTATGTGTACGTTCCCTAATCCTTTAGCAATTAGCATGTCATGGTTATGGTCATGCTGCTGATGTGTGTTTGCATTAAAGCGTATATATAAGCGATGGCATGATTTGTTTATGCGTAGTGCTCAGTAAAAGCCTCGCTCTCCATGTTCCATGTTGATGTTTATGCGATGGTGCGTGTCTTATGTGAGCAGAAAGAAAAAAAAGTCATGTCTCTCAGTCCAGCCTTGTTCAGACACACTTTACCCAGCGCTCTCACTCCACTACTTATAGAAAACAAACATTTATCCTACAGCATTCCTCTTGCAGCTCAGCACCAGGCTTTTAGCCGTGCTGCTGAAATAATGATGGTGCTTTCATGTGTTTCCAGAGGACTGTCTCACCCTCCACACCCACAGTGTACAGCAAGACTAATGAATGGAAAATATACCTCTCTGTCTGTCTCTCGTCCTCTCTCTAACCCTCACTTAATGTCCTAAAATGGTATAAAACACAACGGGGCGTGTTGTTACAGGAAAATAATCAACAACGTGGCCCAATGTAAAGCAGAGTTACTATTACAATCCTGAAGTGTTTTTGACCATCAACAGAGCAAGTTGTCATTTACAGCATAGCAGCTATAAACAGCAATAATTTTTTTTTATTATGTGGAACGTCCACTGTACAAGTCCCTGTGAATGAGCTATTACTATAGAAAAGATAACGTATTAGAACAAGAGCATTAAAAGCACATTAGGTAAGATTAGTCCATTTTTTTCAAGATTAGCTCTCTAACAGTTACGTAGGTGGGTTAGACATTTGAATGATTTTTATTAACTCCTTAAGCCAACCGCCCACCTCCACTCCCACCCGTGTTCACAAAGCTCCACCCCCAGGATCTACGGTGGCCCGTAAGGTGTCTATAAAATCCAAACACAAACAGGCATTCCAGACTGGAAGTCAGTTTTCAAGATGGGTTTTCACATAACACTTGTCCTGAGGTCACGGCTTAAACCATTTTTTTTGTTCTAAATATTTTGCAGGTTATTTTTACATGTAAGAAAAAAAAAAACAACTATTGCACCTTCAATATAAACCTGCACTACTGTCAGAGCTGCTGTTAGAAATTTAATCAACACTGCCTGACCAATCAGAAAATATCACCAAATCAACAATTACACCTTTTTTAGTTTATGTAGAAAGCTCATCATACTAGTTACTGGAAACAAACTGTTACTATAGAAACGATAATGGATTTTGTAGCCGTAACTTCTATCACAGCAGCTGTTACAAATAATTAAGTTGACCAATCAGAAATTCGAGGATTTGACACAGAAAAAGGGAGTGTATAGAAAGTGTTCATACTCGTACACTGGCAAGTCTCAAAAATCTGGCCAAAAAATATATATATTAAAAACATGAGATGGTTATTTATTAGTGTGACTTAGATGAAGATCGGATTCACAACATTCAGAGACAGGAAAATGAAAGAGAGAGAAGTAGGGAGAGAGGAAGAGTGCAGCACACGTGCCATGTCTCCTCATGTGTGCTCACAGGCACTGAGGAACCCGAGGGAGGCCGTGCCAGGGCCGAGCATAAAGGCAAGAGATTAGCCGAAATGTCACAGATGAAGAACGATAGAAGACGAAAGAGGGAAAGTCAGAGGGAGGAAAAAGAGCGAGTGCCAATCTTAAAACGATTTTCATCTCTGCACGAAGTAATGAAAAGAGACATAAGAGCAATGTGGCCTGGTGACACTCAGGCGACAGGCTCTGATAAGCAAGTCTACACCTCCAATATCTCACCGCATACCCGATTTCCTCGTCCTGGCGCTTATTATGATCCGGAGGAGAGCAGTCCAGCTACATGAGGCCAAGACTGAGAGCTCGCAGCCAGACAAGCAGGTGGAGGACAGCTGAAGATTAACTCTCCCAACAATGCAGGAGATGAAAAGACAAGACTGAGAGTGAGTGTTAAGGAAATGGATCCTGTCCACCTTCTCGGGAGTTAGACTCTCTCCTGTTCATAATCCTTCTCGGAGCTCTTCAGGAGATTATCACAGGCTAATACTGCTCCACAAAGAAATACTATTTCCCATGGATATGCAAACCACCGGGGAATATTATTGCCATGTACAGACCGGGTATTATTCATTCAAATATCCGGAATTACTGTTACCACCGGAGTTACTGTTAAGAGTGTCTAAGAGTGTTTTAGTACTATTATACCATAGCAATTTGCCAACAATTTTATTAAACACATCATACTTTCTATCCATTTATAGTTACATTTAATGTCGTGGGATGTGTGCACAACAAATTAGTTTCTATTCTCACTTATGTTATAGCAGCTATAAGCAGTTGTTGCCTCACCAGTCTCTTGTTTTTTTTTATCTCTCTTGAAGTTAGAAAGACAAAAAGATGCAGCTTGTCATGCTACTGAGAAACCTGAAGACCTTCCCGTGTCAGAAAAGTTTAATTTAAGTGTAATTTAAGTTTAATTTGCTTTAAGTTTAAAGGCTTTCAAAGACTTTCAGTGTCTGATTGTTTCAAAGAAATAATTTCTTGTGACAAAATGATGATCAAATCCTACCATCTAGACAAGGCCTGATGATACACATTTTGTAAATCATGTGCAAGAAATGCATTTAAACTGCATTGATTTAATTATAGGGGATGTTAACAGGAAGAGCTGAAAGGGAAAGGCAAAGAAAGCCATAATGAGTTTGTGTGTAGTTTACGGTGTGATTATTGTGGGCTCATGGGGACAGTGTAAAGCACTGAAGCTCTTAATTACTGGCATCAGTGTGGCCTTTGTTAGTGTTGGGCAGCAGCACAATCACGTGCTCAGACAGTCTCTTTCCCTCGGGGTAGGAGAAATACCAATGACAGACAGGAAGACTAAATTTAATCCCGTAGCTTACAAACACAGAGGACCAGATTATTACTCATGCACTTAGACCCTGCAGTCATCTTTCTGCAAATTAATTCTACATAATTTCTGATGACAAACTGCAGAATATAAAACAATTATGTGCTTGTGATAGTATGGCACAGATAGTGGATTATCCTAGTGTTTCAGTCACATGATTTTTTTCTGTTGTTGTCACCATACTGGCGACCAACCTTTTGACTAAATTTACTCACTGCAAAAGAAAATAAACAGTATTTATCTAATGTTGAGTAGGTCCTCCTTGTGCTGCCAAAGCAGCTCTGACCCATCAAGGCATGGACTCCACAAAACCTCTGAAGGTGTGCTGTGGTATCTGGCACCAAGACGTTAGCAGCAGATCCTTTAAGTCTTGTAAGTTGCGAGGTGTGGCCTCCATGGATCGGACTTGTTTGTACAGCACATTCCACAGATGCTCGATCAGATTGAGATCTGGGGAATTTGGAGGCCAAGTCAATGCCTTGAACTCTTTATCATGTTCCGCAAACCATTCCAGAACAATCTTTGCAGTGTGGCAAGGTTCATTATCCTGCTGAAAGAGGCCTCTGTTGCCATTAAGGGGTGTACTTGGTCTGCAACAATGTTTAGGTAGGTGGTACGTGTCAAGTAACATCAACATGAATGCCAGGACCCAAGGTTTCCCAGCAGAACATTGCCCAGAGCATCACACTGCCTGGCAACTGCTGGCTTGCCTTCTTCCCATAGTGCATCCTGGTGCCATCTCTTCCCCAGGTAAGCGACGCTCATGCACCTGGCCATCCACATGATGTAAAAGAAATGTGATTCACGAGACCAGGCCACCTTCTTCCATTGCTCCATGGTCCAGTTCTTCATTGCTCCATGTTTGTTAAGGAAACATTCATGTGAAGTGTTACTGTTTCTACTTATAGCCTTCAAGTCCAGCAAAGAATCAATTTCCGAAGTGCTGTGAACTGTTTTGAACTGAACACATGTAAACAAATCAATAAATGTGTAGGATTCTGTGAAGCGCTCGGCCGTGTGAAGGTGCTCATCCAACTTCCAGGAAAGCCTGGTGAAGGATAAAGAATTTTTGCTCCTTTCTGTATCTTTTCTTTCTTTTTTTTATCTCCTCACATTTTGCAGGTGGAATTGATTGAACAAGAATAGACAGCCAGAGCTCCCCATCAGAAATAAACAGAACAAAACACTATCTCATCTCCTCATGAGCCATCTTGTCTGAACCGAGTCTGGAAATGAATTTTATCATTCTCTGTTTCCATCTTGTTGCTGGTGACAGACTGGTGAAGAAGTCACTAAACTGAATCTCGTTATTAAAGACCAAATGGAAGTGCAAAATCCGTAAACAACTGATGCATGACTGCTTTGGAAGTGTGCCTAGAAGTGTTGCTGTATTTTGCCTCAGTTTGGTCGTCTTTGATGTTGTGCTGTATGTGATATGGTTATGGCATCAGAGCAATAAGAGATGACTCTATGTGATGCCAGGATTGCACTGTTATTAGTCAGAACACACACACATACACACACACACACACACACAGGGTAATAGATGAGCTTTGATGCATTGGATGGGTAAACTTTTAATCAGACAGAATATGAAGTGCCACAGAAAACTGCCATGAAAAAAATTCCAAAAGACAAAACTAAAAGATCATCCAATTGGGGTCATTTCTTGATTGCTTTAATCCTTAGAAACTGAAAAAATTAATTCATTCATCTTCAGTAAGCACTTCATCCCAGTTAAGGCTTCTGTGGATCCAAAGTCTATCCTAGTGTGGTGGCGTGGGTGTTGTCGAGTGTCAGCTATGGACGGAGAGGAGGCGGGTCGAACCGGCAGGTAACGCGTGATGATTCTCACCTGTGTCTTATTACCGACAGTTTATTTAGTTGTGTCTCTTCATGCTTTCAGTGACGTTCATAACCTGTGAGCGAGAGAGAGACAGAGTTCGAGACTACTTGGCAGACCTTGTGAGATTCACACACGTAAAGATGCCAAGAGGCATGAACTTGAACCTGACAGAGTGTTTTCTGTTGAGTTTTGAAAGTGCGCTGAAAAGCGCGGTCTGAATAAACGTGAGCCCGGAGCTCAGTTAAGATTCCGTCTGTCTCTCGAATCTTCCTCCACACCCTCACACACTGGGGTTCTACAGTGGTGCTGAAACTCGGGATTGAGGTAGACTCCAACACTGCCATGGAAACCTCCCCTCTAGCCAAGATTATCAAGGCCCTCATCACCCTCCACCAAACCCAACACCAAGTACTCCTCGAGCGTGCCCAGTTCACCCCAGTCCCCTGTGGAGACCACCTCTCACCATCCCAGAGAGCACAGGTTGCCAGGTTGCAAGAAGAGTTTTCTGATTTGTTTTCACCTCTACCCAGTCACATGGACCTCATAGAGCACCACATTGAGACTCCTCCAGATGTGGTTGTATGCAGCCTCCCATACCAGTTGCCTGAACACAAAAAAATGTGGTTCGGGATTAACTCAAGGCTGTGCTCGCCATGGGAGTAATCCCACACTGACTGGAGCAGCCTGGTGGCCTGTGTGTGGACTTTAGAAAGGACAACAGGGTGTCTAAATTTGACATATATCTGATACCTTGCTTTGATAAACTGCTCGATCGGTTAGGCGTGGCTTGCTTTTATTCGACACTGGACTTAACCAAGGGGTATTGGTAGATTCCTTTGACTCCAATATCCCCAGAGAAAATGGCCTTTTTGGGTTACGCCAATTTGTCACCCTTCCGTTTGGGTTGTTTTGAGCCCCAGCGATGATTCGACATCTCATGGACAGAATCCTCCACCCACACAATGCACATGCCGCTGCTTATTTAGATGACATAATCATTTATAGTAATGGTGGCATTTACAACATCTGAGGGCTGTCCTGAGATCGTTGAGACAGGCGGGACTCACAGCGAACCCGAAGAAGTGTGCAATTGGGTGGGTGGAAGTACAGTATCTGGGCTTCCACTTGGGCCATGGGCAGGTGTGTCCCCAAATTGATAAGACAGCAGTGATTGCGGCCTGCCTGAGACCCAAGATCAAAAAGGGGGTGAAGCAGTTCCTGGGGCTGGCTGGCTATTATGGGAGGTTTGTACCTAATTTTTCAGACATCACCAGCCCACTGACTGACATCATTAAAAAGGGGGCGCCAGATCCGGTCCAGAGGACGGAGCTGTGTGAACGGGCTTTCTGCCAGGTAAAAACAGTTTTGCGTGGGAGCCCGCTGTTGCATTCTCTTGATGAACTCAGGAGTTCATCAGTCTGTTTTGCAGACTGACATGTCGGACAGAGGGCTGGGGGCCATTTTGTCCCAGGTGGGTGAGGGGGAAGAGCACCCCGTGCTGTACATCAGCCAGAAGCTCTTGGTAAGGGAGACCAAGTACAGCACGAGGAGTGTCTGGCCAACAAGTGGGCAGTCCTCACCCTCCAATACTGCCTACTGGGGTGCCCTTTTGCCCTCTGTTCCGATCACGCCTTGCTCCAATGGCTCCACTACATGAAGGATGCCAATGCATGGCTCACTTGTTGGTATCTGGCACTTCAGCCATTCAAATTCAAGGTGGTCTAGCTGGATGGCTCCCCGGCCTGAGTCGGGCAGTGGGGGTATGTGGCAGTGTGGGCGTCATTCTCATCTGTGTCTTATTACCACACACACACACACACACACACACACACTCATTAGCATTGCCAAGCCTCATTGTTACATCAAGATGTAAGACTACTTTGGTCACCACTGGTGTTGAGGTTGATTTGACTGCTCATTGCCATAGTTTCATGTTAGACCAAACTAAGCCAAATTGAAATTAATTAGCTTGCTATGTAGTAAGCGACAAATTCTGTATTCTTGCTATAATAAACATTATTGAGGGAAAATATTTGCTTATTAAATGGATCGCTTCTGTTCTAAAATCTGATTGGCTGAGACATGAACCTGTGTGTGTATCACAATAAATGTCCTGTCCATAGAATTCCTTACTCTTCACTTGTTGCGTTGCTTAGCAAACAAAGCTTACTGTTAATAGACTACACTGTGTGGTGGAAGAATTGTTTATAGTGAATATTATTAAAAATAAAATTAAGTTAGTTAATGCTATGTTATCACTGGATTCATCACAGTTTTATAGCTCATGCATAAGAATGCTGTTACTAGAGATGAAATTGCTGTAAATCATACCCTCTCCTGGTTTATCAGCCACACAGTATATGACTGTCTACTAGTGCTGGAAAATAACATTCAATGCTGGTACTTATATTTAGGTGCTTTAGAGCTCTGGTTTGAAATTTTTTTCTCCTGACCGACTGGTTCAGAAGAAACAAATATCAAAAAAAGAAATTAAAAAAAGAACAAAGAATCATGGACAAGGTTTCACACTACAGGGAAAAAAAGCCATCCACTTGTCCCCATTCCCATTCATATTCCCACAACACTTTGTTTCTTATTTGCTTAAATGTTTTTGCATCTTTCACCCCACCCAATTTGCATCAGCAATTTTGCATGCACTCAATGTGAAATCTCAGCTTTCAGTGAAAATAAATGACCTCCATTTGCTTTGTCATGTCACTCCGTTTCAGGTGGGAACTAAGGGAATATACTGAAAATTGTTAGAATGTATGCATCTGGAGCTGTCTTGTACATGAAAATGTTTCTTCTAGAGGGTGTGAATAAATACATGACTCACGTGCAGACTCACGTGCAGGATGCTGAGATCTTCCTGGCATAACATCTCTGTTTGCTGAATAAGAATCCACCCCCCAGTGCGCTGCTCATCTGTCTGTTCATAAAGCCAGGAGACAGACCTACAATCTTCTAATCTTTTCATTATTTCAAAGAGATATCCAATAAGCTATAAATAGGGCAAAAGCGCAGATGGAGGAAAGTAGTGGCTGCACAGCAGCTTGGAAACAGCAGTAACTGTAAAAAAGCCACTGCTTTATTTTGCTTTAGACCCCTTATCTGTGTTCTTGGTAGAAATTATAGAATTCTGTAGAAATTACAGAATTATAGAACTTGCTTCTATAGTAAATACATAATAAATTAATTAATAATAAATACATTGTATTGTATTGCATTCCATTATATTCTATTGCAATCCCTATTCTATTCTATTCTATGCTACTGTATTTTATTGCATTCTATTCTATTCCATTCCATTCAGTTCTATTCTATTCTATTCCATTCAATTCTATTCTATTCTCTGCTACTGTATTGTATTTTATTGCATTCTATTGTATTCTATCCTATTCTATACTATTCTATGCTATTGTATTGTATAGTATCATATCATATTGTATTCTATTCTATTCTCTGCTACTGTATTTTATTGCATTCTATTCTATTCCATTCCATTCAATTCTATTCTATTCTCTGCTACTGTATTGTATTGCATTCTATTCCATTCCATTCAGTTCAATTCTATTCTATGCTACTGTATTTTATTGCATTCTATTCTATTCCATTCCATTCAATTCTGTTCTATTCTCTGCTACTGTATTGTATTTTATTGCATTCTATTCTATGTTATTTTATTGTAATGTATTGCATTGTATTGTATTCTATTGTATTCTATCCTATTCTATACTATTCTATGCTATTGTATTGTATAGTATCATATCATATTGTATTCTATTCTATTCTATGCTACTTTATTGTATTGTATTCTATTGCATTCTACTTTATTCTATTCTATTCTATTCTATGCTATTCTGTTGCATTGTATCATATCGTATCATATCATATTGTATTCTATTCTATGTTACTGTATTGTATTGCATTCTATTCTATTCTATGTTATTTTATTGTAATGTATTGCATCGTATTGTATTGTATTCTATACTATCCTATACTATTCTATGCTATTGCATTCTGTTGTATCGTATCGTATTGTATTGTCTTTTATTCTATTCTATACTATTCTATGCTATTGTATTGTTCTGTATCAGATTGTATTGTATTGTATTCATCCCTGTTCTATTCTATGCTACTGTATTGTATTCTATTGCATTCTATTCTATTGCATTCTATTCTATTCTATTCTATGTTATTGTAATGCATTGTATCATATTGCATTGTATTCTATTCTATCCTATTCTATTCTATCCTATTCTATTCTATACTATTCTTTGCTATTGTATCATATCGTATCATATTGTACTCTATTCTATGCTACTGTATTGTATTGTATCACATTCTATTCTATCCTGTTCTATGCTATTCTATGCTATTGTATTGTATTGTTCTGTATTGTATTCTATTCTATTCTATGCTACTGTATTCTATTGTATTGCATTCTATTCTATTCTATTGCAATCTATACTAAGCTATTGTATTGTATTGTATTGTATTCTGTCCTTTTCTATGCTATATTTCTGTATAATATTGCATTCTGTTTTATTCTGTGCTATTCTACCCCACCACACCCCTTTATTTATTTATTTATTTATTACAGTTCAGTGGATATTAATGATATGCCTCAGTTGGCTGTTCTACATTGGACTGAGGTCACTTTTACAAAAACAAGGCTCTGCACGTTGCACTTCACATCAGTCCATAGCACCGCTGCTTATCTGTACATTGTGTTGGTATGTGTATGTTGCCTGATTAATGTCTCTGAATTCATCTTTTTCAAAAGGGAAATAATCCATGTGTGCTTAGTCACACGTATTTACATTTGCTAATGCATAGCTCAGGGCCACATTTGTCACAGCTGTGTAAACACGTGTAAACATTTAGTACGCTTTTGCACAGGCATCATAACTGAAGAGGGTTAAATGGCTCGGAACAATTTAAGACTTATTAAATGAGGAATCGGGGAGCGAATCGTTGGTGCATCTGATCATAACAGAACAAGTGTGTGACTAAGTGTCCTCGTCGAACCTCTGAGCCAAGATAAAGCTTTAGCCAGTCTGCTTGCGTGTTAAATGAGCATTCAGATATATACACTGCTGAAAAAGGAGGAAAGGAGGCAAACAATGCTATTTGAGGTATGGAAGGCGGTCACGGGAGATAATTTCTCATGCACTGTGCCAAACAAAATGTCCTTTTGTTTAAAAAAACCTTCCCTCTCGGCTCTTTAAGAGTGTGGGATTTTTTAGTTTATATAGAAAAGAAACAGCTATGGAGAGCACCTTGGAAAATATCTGGTGTCAGCTTTTTTTTGTATCTTTTGCTAAATGATCTTTAGAAGATGTGCTGAAAGAATTCCAGCATAGGTTTTCAAATGCAGAAGTTATCTAAATGGCTGTAATGATGAGTAATGAATGGTATCAGATGCAGTGGAAGAGGTGAAAATAAGGGCACAAAGTTACCAGGTCTGCTACATCCTAAATATACGTGTGTGTGTGTGTGTGTGTGTGTGTGATGAATGAGAGCTGAGATCTACTCACTCCTTGTAGCTCTGTCCATCTTTTTTTCATTTTTCACACTTTAAAGACAAAAGGTGCATTTATGCAGTGTTGGCATAAATCAGACTGCTTCTCTCTCAAACTGCATTGCAGGTGTGTTAAGTTTTATTTGCTCGTTTGGTGTAGTGAGGCTGTAGCCTCTCCAGTTAACGATTAGAAATCACACTCCATGCCATGACTAATGCCTCTGACTGAATCTTACTGAACAAGCAATGCAGACTTTTCAGACTTTGTGGATACATTACACCAAACTCACTAGTACTTTTGTGAGCCTTTGAAGAGAGCATGATCTACGTCTCTCCTCAAGAAAAGCATCAAAAGACGCTCCCAAAATCAGGGCGACAAAGTTACTAGTGGCTGGCAGCTAAGGTGCTAGCTCAAAACTAGCTAGCTTGAGTTCTTTGAAGAAGATAGTGACAGCTAGCTAGCTAAACCTAAAAGTAAACAAACAACAACAATTTTAAAAAAAGCACAAAAATATTCAAACAAAACTTTACAAAACTTTGCTCTGTCTGATTGGTGCTTATATGTTTAAGTTTGAGATGTCAGTCATGTTCATCAATGCTTCAGTGTTTGGCAGTTTGTTACGAGATTCTACCTCTTCAACATTTCTCCCAATCATCATATGGAGAATCTGTGCATCCAGACGCACTGTCCAATAAACATTAAGACATTTTTTCTATGCAAAACCCAACCCCACATTCCCATTCACCCCCAGAGATGCACAGCTTTTGAGTGTGGCTCAAAATGACGTGTTAAAAGCCTGTTGTCAAATGAGCGTTAATCTTTCCGCACAGTGTATTTGAATCTGCCCTAGAAGCCCATAGAAGATAGATTCACTGGATTCCTATCAGCGCTGTGTCAGGGGCTTCAGAGGAGATTTTCACACAGGCTGCGCTGTCCACCGAAAACAGTTTCAAATAAATGACAAAATTTGATGTGCTAAAATATTGAATTTCACCAAGATTGATGAATAATATAGACACATTTCTACATTTAATATAGAAACATTTCATTGCCACATTTAAATAAAATTTTAGGGGAGGTCGGGCTCCCCATGTCGTCTTTTATCTTTGGTGCAACCCATGAAATAGATTCTATCTGTTTTACAAATATCAAAAATATGGAACAATAAGAAATAAATTTAAGAAAAACTCACACTGGTCCTTAGTCTCCCATCTCTCTTGTCTTCATGCTTCAACTCCTTCTTTTGTTGTATAACAGATTTATGCGTCTGTACACCGACTGACACATTTTGCGATTTGGTGTCACTGAATCACAGAATCACACTGAAGGCCAACACTGGTGCATTTCTGAATCTTTTTGTAAGTCTGACTTACATCATATGCAGCATATACTAGGCATTGATTTTACCCATCATTTCAGCTCTGTGAGATGAGCTCAGCCAGGTATATTAAAAAAAAACAAAAAAACATGTAGTTTGTCACGTTACAGAGAAACCACAAAGCTCAAACTCCTCTGTCCTGAATATGTCACAAAACTTAAGTTATATCATTACCTCTGATTGTTACAAAGTGCTGACACTGAAGACTAATTCCAAAATATCAACAATTCCAAATGCATTTCATGTTTAATGTTTTATTGTTTTTTTTTAATGTGGATCCTAGGCTCTTACTACAGAAACAATAATGTATTTGAACGAGTGCGTTAATATAAACCTGTGATTTGGAGCTGCACTACTGTCAGAGCTGCTGTTATAGAAAATTAATCAATACCTTCTGATGAATCACAGTCAAGGATTCAACAGTGCTGTGGTGTAAGAAAATGTAAAGAACAGGATTTTCCATTGACATGTTCTTTCTCGTTGTGTGAAAATAAACAGTACAGTCTCACTTCACAACACACTGTCACTTACAGCGTGATTTTGTTCATGTACATCCACATGTGGAAACATTTAGCTCTTTCAGAGCATGTCACGGAGCTCTATTAATAAATATGTCATAAATTTCATATGTTGGATTTTCAATATTTTATACTATTATCACATCAATGGGCAGCAGTGTGGTGGGACTGCTGGTCTTCCCACTGGGTCAAATTATGTGTGAACATGACATGTCATTTTATGTCTGTTCTGATGATTTACATCTACATCTTCCTCTGAAGAGGCTCAGTGAGAGTATCATGGGGATTTAAAATTAGAAGGTGAATCATTTTATTCATCGTAATGAGAACTAAGCAGGGGTTATTTCTATTGGTTTTCTTCAAACATTCATCTGCAACACTTACAACTTACTTTAAGTTAATTCATAATTTTATCCTGAAAATAATCGATCCTTTAAATAAACATCGTCTCTGATTAAGATACTGTCTCTTCCTATGTTTTCCATATTGGGAAAAAAAACTTTTTCATTTAGTTGTATGAAGGCGGTCTAGAAAAACACATCAGCCAAAAAATTGGGTTTTGACCAAAATAGGGATTTTCTGCTTATAACATAGTTCACCACCTCCATGTTAAGAAAACATAAACTGTATTTAATCTTAAAGTTAATTTTGCCAAGGCTATCTTCCTGCAAAGATCATGTTGTGTAGGGAGTTTAACAAAGTGTAAAAACAGTCAATCTGTCTAAAGATGTCTGAAACCTTGCTAGATAAATGTGATTTCCTGACAGTGAGGACACACAGTGTCACACTGTGAACAAGTTATTGTATAGCTACATGCCATAGTGAAGCCTAAAAATAAATTTTGTTTGTAATCAGTTATCATGTGTCAAAGTATCCGTAACGCTCTTGTTCAGGATTTAAAATTAAATGTCATTTCCACCAGATTTTAAAATGCTAGAACTTTACTTGTGGTGCATACATTCACAAAAAGAAATCAGGAAAGTCTGTAGTTGTAGAAATGTACAGTGAAGTAGAAAATGTCAATTTTCAAAATAATTGGTGAAAATTTTCATTACATATCACACTGTGTACAGTATTTTGGATCATCCCACATTGTTTTATAAGTAAAATGTACTTAATTACGTACTAATGGACCACCTTCACTACGCAAACTGCCACGTGAATAGGTCTAAACTCTGTAATCTCACCCAAATTAAAAGAAAATTGAAAGAAAACGAGCTGCCTCCAGGAGCAAATGTGATTGTTGCAGGCTTGGGAGGCCGGTTTAAATCCCTGTGCGTTTTCTGCAATATCCCTCTGCCTTCGCAAATCTCTATTCGCAGTAGATAATAAAGCTGTGCTCCATCTCCACACTGTTGTTCTTCTGCCCAAATATTGGCTTAAAGCTCATCAATAAAGCTGTCACTCTTATACAATTCTCCTGACATTTCCCACTGCTGAGAGGCTGCAGAAACCCAAAGCTCTCATGATCCCTACTTCACCGCCAGCTACCCATTTATATTGGCAAGACACTGGGAGATGAAACTAATAGAATAGTCTGCCTGCAGTGTGTGTGTGTGTGTGTGTGTGTGTGTGTGTGAAATGTGGAATGAGCAAGAACGTTACGAGGGGGTGTTTCTCAAAGATTTGAAAGACTGCGTGGTACTGACATATCCGCAATTTTGATTTATATGGATAACAATAAATATTCTCAAGAAGATGAGGAACAAGAAGCACCGTCAGTGACGCTTAATCGAGATATAACACAGGAGGATTAAATCTAATATCTATCAATAACTCAACAATAAAACTAATAGAGTTGCTTAATTCATTATATTCCATCATTAAGTCCCATCGATGACATAATAATTATACAGACACATTTATAGAGAGACAAGCAGCTGCATTTGTGATATCTTTTTTTGTTTGTTTCATGTGTGTAATGTTCTAGGAGGTTCATGCTGCATTTCCTCTGAATACCAAACATGCTAAACAGAATATTTGTAACCATTTAACCGAAAGAAACTTGAACGTATGGTTTTGTCATCTGTCCTTTTGTGTAATTTGTACTTTGATTGGACAGTGAGTGCTTAGTCTAGCTACTTTTAGTTTCTCCTCCAAAGGCATTTTGGGGAAAAGGATGATAGAGTAAAATAATCCATCTCGTTCATGTGCATTACAGCTGTACACCTTCTCAATCACTGCTGTGTTACAGATGTGTGTGAAAAATATCAGGGTGTCACTCTGTGTAATCACCTGATACGACTGTCACTCAGAGGCTGCATGAATCTACACTATGGGTTAGAAAGAAATTAAAAAAAAAATCTGAAATAATTCACTTTTTTTCCAGACATATTTTAATGTGGATGCCAAAAATGAAATCTTATATTGATGCTAGCTCAATATTTCTCTGCTAGCTTATTTATAGCAGCCGTCCCCTTGAACACCACTAACATTATTTGAATGTAATCTACATTGAGCCTTCATAACGCCTTCATAAGCATTGCATGAATATTTTATTGAGCAATACTGGAGAATTTATGAAGGGTTTATGATAAAAGGTTTTATGAACTATACTGCTTTGTCTTTATATAAAAGTTAAATCATTACATTATACATTATTGAGAAATCTGCTTTAAATTGTCCACCTCTCAGCTGAATTTTAGAGTATGAGTATTTACTGTACTTCTTACAGAAGCATTGAATTTAATGATTTTTCAACTGCATGGTCCATTTGGATTTAAAACTATTATGAGGCATCATTCTAAAACAACCTCACCTATTTATGGCCTCAAAGTAAAGTGCTAGTGTAGGCTTGTGCAATATTGATTTTCCCTGCTTGTTATTTTCCATTTTAAAATACTGCAATCAGCGATTTAGTCATCCAGAACCGTTAGCCTAAAAAAAGACAAGAAAGTCAGCATTTCCACCATTTCAGGTTTAAGGAGAGTAGGGGAGGGTGTAATAACATTATCAACTGTGCAATCAGGAAATAAGGCAATCATGAAAAAAACTCAGCTGGATGGTGGATTTTTAGATGCTTTCTAGTACTCTTCATCCTTGACCTAGTGACCTAGACTGAGGATGTATTTATGATAGAGACTATAGACCACTTCTGTAAGTCACTCTGGATAAGGGCATCTGCCCTTAAATGTAAATGTAAAAACAAAACAAAACAAAACATTTAGATATAATCCTTTTATAAATCAGTTGTCTAAGGTTCACATAGCCGACACCTTCACTGTTAATGATGCTCACGATGTTAAGCAGGAGAGTGCCAGTAAAAAAAAAACAAAAAAAAAACAGTGTTCTAATTAATCACTTTCTCATTATTATCACCATTAACATTATTTATAAAGTGTTAGATTTGACACTAGGTCTATTTAATCTTTTTGGGTCAAAAGCTTCATCCTTTTTTTTTTTTTTTTGCCTCTTTCAGCGAAAACTGAACGAGCCGTTTTTGACCAGTTTCAGCTGAAATTGTTTGGTAGCATCACTACTATAGTTCACTGATGTTAAATATATACTTGTCTAACGTTAGTTATGTCAAACATACACTGATAGATTGTATTTCACGTTAATGAGCCCAAAATATTCTCCATTTACCTTTGCAGAAAGCGAGGGAGACTGTGTGAATCAAGAGCATATGAGATAAGAGGAAGGGGGCGGGGCTTCTAGGCAGTGTCAGTTAATATTGGAGAGTTCAGGCTCATCTCCTGTCTTATTGGAGAGAAAAAGACTGCTCTTTTGGCATATTTTTGAGTGGTAACTCGTATCAGTGTACTCTGATGTTGAATTGTGGCAGGTCTGGTGGCAGGAACGATAAAATCGTTATATTGCACAAGCCTTTAGTAATAAAAACTGTTATGTTGTTGGATGCTGGATGTATTTATGTCTCTTTCTCCTTTCCCCTCACTACTACAAGTTTATCCTAGAAGAAAACTAGATTTGATGCTGGAAGTTTCGGTATGACATTATCGCTTTAGAAGAATATAAATGTGAGATTAATGATGCCATCATTGAGCCCATCACGTCAGTCCTTCTCTATATTCCAGCTTTATGTTAGTTTTGTACTTTATCGAATTGCTCTTACCTCTGACCCTTTATACAGGAAGTGGATAGAAACAGGGGGAGCAGATAATGATTTGTCGTCTCTGACAAGATATCAAACTCTAATCTGCTTGGTGTTAATTGAAAGCTAACTACCGAATAGTATCAGTTTCTCCAGTCCTGCAGGTCAAAAGTATGGGAACATGACAAATGAATGTTCCGTGACAAATGAATTAAAAACAAAGCTGGCATGCCAAATTTGTCATCTACTCTCATGTGTGCTGTTATGTTTTCACTGACATGGTCTGCTGCTCCTTATTAATGATATTTATACAATTCCTGAGATTGTATTCTTGTTTACACTGTAATAATTCAGTCCAAAAACATGGACAAACACAGACAAAGGAAAATAAATTAATATTAGTGTTTTATTTTTCCAAACATGTGCAGTGTCTACAGATAAAATGTAGAATAATATCCAGACTAAAATATAAATTATGCCACTGTTTCAGGAATATATTGCCTACAAACTTCAGGAAGCATATGTCACTGAAATTTCTGTGCAATACACACACACTTCATAAAATGGCACTGATTAGCCAGAACATGAACCCATAAAACAAATGAAAGATGAAAAAAAAGAGCAATAACACGGCCTTGACTGCATTCAGTCCCTTACACGCACCATTAAACCTCCAATCTAAAAGAGTGTTTCAGCCCTGTACCTGTCCTCTGCAAACGCTGATGACCAAGTACCAAATTTCTAGTCATACACTCACAGCCGAAAGCTGAAAAACCTCACTTCAATGCTCAGTAACCTTTTATATTCAATTCTTTACATATTTATGTAGAACTATTTGTAAAACTACAATGATGAGTTGGCCTATAGGGATTAGAGCCAAAGCCTAGCAGAATGATATTCCACCAACAACCTTACCCTCAATGCCAAGAAGACCAAAGAGCTCATTATGGACTTCCGGAAATCTAAAAGCAGCAGATACTCTCCCATCCACATCAATGGGACTGAAGTAGAGTGTGTCTCCAGCTTCGAGTTCCTGGGTGTCCACATCTCTGGTGATCTGTCCTGGCACCATAATACTTCAGTTCTGGTTAGGAAGGCACAATAGAGTCTTTACTTCCTGTGGAAACTGAAAAATGTTCATCTGTCTCCCCAGATCTTAACAAGTTTCTATCGCTGCACCATTGAAAGCATCCTGACCAACTCCATCACAGTGTGGTATGGCAGCTCCATGGTGTCTGAAAGAAAAGCCCTGCAAAGGGTGGTGAAAACTGCCCAACACATCATTAATGCCCAACTACCAGCCATTGAACATCTTCACAGTAGATGTCTCCGTAGAGCATGCAATATCATCAGGGGCTCCTTCGATTCCAGTCACAAACTGTTCAGCCTTCTTTCATCCAGGAGGAGATACAGGAACATTCGCACCAGAACCAGCAGGCTCAGAGCCAGCTTCTTCCCCACAACCATCACCCTGCCACTGATGGTTTACTGCCTGTAATCATCCTGCAGCTCCTGCAGAATCCTGCATTCTACACTGTATATTCTGTATTATCTCTACACATATAAAATTGTAGATTCATAGTATATATCCTAGGTTATCTTTATATATCTGTATATTATCCATGGCAGCCAGGGAAAACCCTTCACATGGTGAACTATATTTAGTTCCCAATCCCAAATAATGTTCTAGCATTTTACAGTTACTTCCATTTAAAATATGACAATCCAATTCCACTGAATGGCGCTTTGCCTACCTCTACATTTATGACCTAATCTACTGATGGAAAAACAACATTATTGCCAAATTGTAAAGAATTAAGTTTACCATGTGAAATGATCTCTCGATTTGATTATGAGCATCATCCACATCAGTCTCTGTCTCATAACCAGAGGTAAAAGTCACTCACGGCATTTAAACATGAGCCTCACTGAAAGTTTTAAAACTTTGTCGTTTGTACAGATCGTGCAAGCGCTCTTCTCTGTTTTGATGATGATGTGACTGCACACGGGCATCCCAGACATTTTGACAGATAATAACCTGATTAGGATTAGTGCAGCATTCGATTACTGGTTGTAACTTGTAATTCCTGAACTCTGACCAGGAAAAACCAAAGAAAACGCCCCCCTCAACTTGGATTTCCTAATCGGGAACTCAGGACGCTCTCCTCAACTCCAAGTTCCTCCATCAAATCGACATGTCTGCTCACAGCATCAAGAGTAAACAAAGTAGTACTTCTTACCTTTAAATGAGTTATACTGTACAGCATATAAGTATTTACTTTAGGTCAATCAACATACAGACATATCCTCTTGTTAAATCTATAACATTGACTATACAGTTCATTGATTTGAGGAGGAAAATATACATCACTCATGATGTATCTATCTAACTGGCAAGATTGTTGCTAACAAACGATGAACATAGAGACATCCATGTTTTTTCCTCACACTGTAGCTCGAATGCACTGAGATAAAAAAAAAAAAGATCTAATTCCGAGCTCCGACTTCCCACTTCTGATGTAAGTTGAAAGTCCCTTTCACAATGACTTGTGACTAACAAACAACTTGATTGTCCACTGTGTGAGGAAATCACACTTAGCTAGCAAGGTTTTAGAAATCTTTAATCAGGCTGAATGTTTTTACCACCATTTTTTAATGTTGTTAACCACCATTTGTTAATTCAGCCACAGCGCCATCCGGCGGCTTTTCAAAGGTGTTCGTCACGCATATTTTATTTCCTCCACCGGCTTTACTTGTGACATCATTTACGCAATCATTAGTACACCTGCAACTTGCTCACAAACTGCACATACGGCTTTTTTTTAATTAGGGATCTCAAGATTTATTTTTATCTTCAATACACTGAAGCTATGATTATGGTAAACAAAGTATAGAGTGTAGCTCAGGTAGAGTGTAGCTCAGCAAGGAGTGTATTACATGAAAGACTGCAGCTTGATGGAATTCAAATGAAGTGTGTTACTTACAGTACAGTGCTTTTCTGTATTGATGCAGTATTGCTGCAATTTCCCATTTGGGAAAATGGTGCATCAGAGACTGAAGGGCGGGGGCAGGGGTGGCTGGGTGGGGAGGAGATGGACTTTCAAGCACAAGCCCATCCATTAGTGTAGTCCTGCACTGACCTTGGCTCAGCAGACACACATACACACACACACACACGCACATACACATGCATAGACTCCAAGAAAAACAGCATAACTGAAGCATTCTATGCTAGAGAACGCCGTCTGTCAGACTTAAGAGAAATTACTGGAAATTACAGTGTATGATAAGCCCATGAGCTCGTCCATATGAGTTCTTGCTTCATTTGGGCTGCTCGAATGCATATAATAACAGGAACCAAGCCAAGCCAGAATGGACTAATGGAGCTTTGAGCTCAGTGCGCACACACACTGGACAACAGTGTATACATTAAAGATGAGTACAGCTCCAGGGCAGACAGATCCCCCTGCTGACCATGGCAGCCAGGACAGGACAGGACAGGGAATGAGAGTGGAGAGGAAGGAGGCATTTGGTGTACTGTATATCATGCTGGGAAAGAAAAATCTGTGCCTCATTAGTGTAAGATCTAAAATCATAGACAGGAGAGACGGCGACGGAGTGGACAGGCTATAAAGCTTGACTCAGACTCTCCTGAGTCCACTGTGGCGTGTCAAACTTTCATTACTGAGAGGTTTAAGATCTCTGTGGACTCAGTTCATCTCATCCCTGTACTGACTTGGCACTACCACTATTATTACTAGTATCACTACTACTACCACTAATATTACTATGACAACTACCACCACTACTACTACTACCCTCACCACTACTACCCCTAATACCACCAACACTACCACTACTACCAATACCACCACCACCACCACCACCGCCACTACTACCCCTAATACCACCACGACTACTAGTAGTACTACCGCTACTACGACCACCACCACTAAAACTACTACTACTAGTAATACTACAACTACTACTACTACTACTACTACTACTACTACCACCACCACCACCACCACTACTAATAGTAGTAGTACTACTACTACTACTAGTAAGATTACTAGCACTACTACTACTACTACTACCACCACCACTCACAGTAGTAGTAGTACTACTACTACTAGTACTACCAGTGCTACCACCACCACCACTACTACTAGCAGTAGTAATACTACCAATACAACCACCACCACTAGCAGTACTACTATTTTTAAATGTGCTGTTATTTAACAAAGAAAAATGTGTGTAATTGTTGATATGGTGACATTTTCTATAAGGACACGATTATGTAACATTTCTAGAAGGAGTCTCCAGTGTCAGCACTTTGTAACAGTCAGTAAGTTTTCCGACATGTGAATGTCTTCGGGACAGAGGAGTTTACACTTGATGGTTTCTCAGTAACTTGACAAGCTATATTTTATTTTCATCTTATTAACTAAGAGAGAGAGAAAATAGAGAGGCTGGTGAGGGAACGAAACAAAACAAAAACGTAAGAAATCATAAAAATAGAGTTTGAAAGAAAAAAATTAAAATATAAGTAATCAAAAATAGAATTTGTACAATTAAAACACAAGAATGAGAGTAAACAAAAAACAAAACAGGAAAAATCTTTAAAAATAGAGTTGAAAAGAAAGAAACAATTTTAAAAATCTTAAAAATTAAGTGTGAAAGATAAAAGAAAATAAAAAATAGAAGAAATCATAATAAAAATAGGGTGTGAAAGGATATAAAACAGATTAAATTATAAAAATAGATTTTGAAAGAAAAAACCTGAACAATCATTTTAAAAAAAAATAGAATGGGAAAGGAAAGAAATAAGAAATAGGGGAAATCAAAACATTAGAAATCCTCAAAAAAATAGTTAAAAAAAAAAAAAAACAAGAGTGATTATAAATAAAATCAGAAGTCATAAAAAGAGAGTTTGAAAGGGAAAAAAATAAAAAAAGTTTGTAAAAGAAAACCAAATTTAATAATAAAAATAAAAACAGAAATCATAAAAATAAAATTTGAAATAAAAAAAAAACAGAAGAAATTTTAAAAGTAATTTGAAAGAGAAAGATTAAAACTGAAGAAATCATAAAAAATACAGTGTATAAAAGTACATTGTCTTTTGTTCCTGTTAAATATAATGTGCAGTTTCCCGTCTGATCTTGATTGGTAAATTCTGCAATTTTTTAGGTGAACAAAAACAGAAGGCTGCTTTTCTTGTCGACAAAAAAAAAAAGTATTGTATCTGCTTTAAATCTCAGAAAGCTGAATTCTGAAAAATTCAATTTTACAATGATTTTTTTTATAATTTGATTGCTGGAACTCAAACAACGTTTATCTTTATCTGAACATTACAGAAATACCTTTATTACAAAATGGAGGAGTGTCATTGTCTGATAATCAATCAGGCTTTTTTTTAGAGCGAGAGATTGAGATATACGCGGCGGAGAGGAAAGGGCAAGTTTGAAGTGGCCTCTATAATGTGAAGGTCACTACAATTTAACACACACTTCACTGTTATTTTCTCCACATGATGTCAGAGATTATAAGGAAACCGATGCTGGAGTCTAATCGTCACATTCTTGAGCTGTGGATGAAGAAGAGCTGCTTTCATCCTTGCCTTCAGTCTTCTGACAGCAGAGATGTGTCACATGATTGTCAACAAAAAACGAAGAATTGTGTCTTTGGTATTTTAAAGAAGCTACTTGACAGAAGCTGTTTGTCTCACCTTAAACCTCGCACAAAGAAATGTCTTTGTAAGCCTGAGCTGTGAAAAAAGAGCTGCTTTTATTTTTGTTTTCAATTTTTTGAGGGCAGTGATGTGTCACATGATCATCAGCAAAAGAAAATCTCTCTAGGTGACAAAGTGTGATGTAGTGACCTTTGCCAACTCGTATCAGTGTGTCTTCATTTGTGTGCACGACTAATTAGATTACACAGTGTCCCCACACACACACACAAACACACAAACACACATGCACACACACATGCACACACATGCGCGCACACAGTATAATCACCTCCTGGCTCCTGATAGCATCTCGCTCTGGTCTGCTGCATTTCCTCTATACGGAAAATGACATCTTTATTCTCAAACAGACAGGATGATGTCATGAGTCCAGCTGCAGTCCAGATGATTGATTCCACGTGAGACTTGTTGATTAAACCGATGTCATGCACATGCTTAGGGAATGTTTGCGTCTTGTGAACAGCAGTTCCGCCCGTGCTATCAGATTTTCTGCAAATTATTTGGATTAGTTCTTGTTGTAGTTTTGGGCTTACGTTTCATTTCCTGTTCATTTGACAACAATATGTGTGGCAGCCCATGAAAACCCTCCACATGGTCAAAACTACAGACTTTCCTTGCTTCTCTTTTGCACGTATCTCAACCACAAATGAAGTTCCAGCATTTAAATAAAAAACAATTAAACAATTAAATAAAAAACAATTCATTCCAATTCCACTGAAAGACGCTGCACCCTCCTCTACATTTATAACCTCATCTACTGATGGAAAAACAGCATTACTGACAAAATTGTAAAGAATTATGATTTTGCAACAGGAAATAAATTCTCATTTTACCTTGGAAGATGTGACAGAGACTGATGTGGATGAGGATGATCATCAAAATGAGAATTTATTTGAGAATTTATTTTATTTAAATCATAATTCTTTACGATTTTGTCAGCAATGCTGTTTTTCCATCTACTGGCAGAAAAACTCGATTCTTATCTAAATCCAATTTTGTCACTTCTGATTGTTTTCCAGAATTCAGCTGTATTCAATACAACAAGTAACAAATAACTGTTCAAACACAATAGAAGCTCAAAATAAAACATTAGCTGTGAGTGTGTGTTGAGTTCATTAGGAAAATTAAACAATAACCTTTTCACAGAGTCTCCAAGCATTCTGTTTCAGAGAAATTAGAATATGAAACCAGCTTTACCACAGACGTCATAATTTCAAGAAAGCTTTGCATTATTTTACAATTCTGAGACACAATTTGGAGAATCCTGATATACAAGCTGCTTTAGGCTGCAGTAAATCACATCACGGTTCCTAAGTAAGGAATAAAACACTTTAGAGTACACTGTTATAGGAAAATAATCAATGACGGAGTGGTGTGATGAAGCAGAGTTAATGTTACGATCCTGAAGGCATATCCTAAAGTGTTTTATTACTCTAATACCGCAGCAATTTTGCAACAATTACAATTTCTCAATTTATTAAAGAATGACATCATACTTTTTATGAATTTATAGTTACATCTAATGTTGTGTAACATTCATGAAACAAGTTTGTTCCTGTTATCATTTGCATTATAGCAGCTGTAAACAGTCATTCCATCACCAACCTCTCCTTTTCTCTCTCTTAAAGTTAAATGCAGCTTGTCATATTACCAAGAAACCACAAACAGTAAACTCCTCTGTCCTGAAAACTCCCAGCTTTACCTCTGACACTGGAGACTCCTTCCATAAATGTTAAGGAAAAGAATCAACTTTGGTGGGATAACAGCAACTCTGCTTCATCACACCACCCCATCGTTAATTATTTTTCCATAACAGCACACCACTAAGTGTTTTATTCTTTATTTAACCAAATAAAGAACCTGATCTCATGACTCATTTGCATGAAGGTGAAGAAACGCAGGTGATGTAAATGGATTGAGCTCAGTTTCATACAAATTGAGTCATAAGAAAAAGTACAGACACCAAGTTTTACTCGTGTGGCAAACTGTTAAAAATTTGATGTTGGGGAAAAAATAATATTATTATGAACAGGTAAAATAATTTACTCGTAAACAGTTGTCTACTGGAATGTACACGTTTATGTAACTTTCACTCGAGTACAATTCTGACTTGTTCATTAAATTTAAATGGAAAAAGTTTGATAACACCTTTTTTTTTCTTTTTTAATTTTTTTTCTGAATCTGTAGGTGACCAGATAAAGCTCAAAGCACAATGCTGAGAGAAAAATGTTGCTGAAATCTAAGGTAAAGGATGAACATGCCACAGGGAAGCTTGTTTTTTCCCCCACACACACAATTCAAGAAATAATTTTAGCTGACATTTAGGGTGAATGGGCGTATGCTGCAATCAATAAAAAACACGTAGCAGTGCGTCTAGCACATCCCACAATTAGCATAAAGGTCCTACTCCTACTATCAGTGTGTGCTTGTGAGCTGATGGACTCAGCTTTTCACGACTGACTAAAAGAAAACACAGACAGCAAGACAAAAATGTAGAAAATAAAGGAAAGGGGGAGAGCAATATGTCTTGTGAGAAAATGAAATGAGCCAGAAATGTTCCTTACAGTCAACAAAAGCACCAGTGAGCATACATTACACACTTAGAGTCAATTTTATCATTCAATCTGCAGAAGGAGAATGTAATAGCGAGAAAAGCAAAGATATTTTGTTACATATGAGGATGAATAAAAAGATAAATGAGTTGATTTAAAAGCACAGAAGGTTTCACAGGGGGTGAAAGAAAGCACATTCCCACAAGCAGATTGTTATTAATACGTCTGGGGCAGAAAGTAGCATCAATAAGCCTGACGTGAGAGCTGAGCCACTGTGATTTACGCTCTTTATCAATCTGTAATCTGTTATTAAGATTAAAGCTAATATTTGTTTGAGAATACTGCATAGGCAGGCCTTGATTTCTTAAAGAGGTGCTTAAAAAGTCTGAAAATTCAATTTTGTGAATTAAAAGCTTTAAATATTAAATCGTTTTATGTCTGATTTTTTTCTAGTTAATAGCAGAAGTAGTTAGTAAAATTAGTCAAATAATGAGTGGAAGTTAAATTAGTGCAGAATAAATGATTTTAACTGATTACTGATGGGTGTGGTGACAACAAATTACATAGTAACTGAAAAACCACTAACCTGTGAAATGAATAACATCGATTATGTCGTTACAATGGCACCTTTCAAGGGGTGGGATATATTAGGCAGCAAGTGAACAGTCAGTTCTCGAAGTTGATGTGTTGGAAGTAGGAAAAGTGGGCAAGCGTAAGGATCTGAGCAACTTTGACGAGGGCCAAATTGTGATGGCTAGACGACTGGGTCAGAGCATCTCCAAAACGGTGGGTCTTGTGGGGTGTTCCCGGTATGCAGTGGTTAGTACCTACCAAAAGTGGCCCAAGGAAGGACAACCGGTGAACCGGCAACAGGGTCATGGCCACCCAAGGCTCACTGATGTGCCTGGGGAGCGAAGGATAGCCCATCTGGTCCGATCCCACAGAAGAGCTACTGTAGCACAAATTGCTGAAAAAGTTAATGCTATGATAGAAAGGGGTGAGAACACACAGTGCATCACAGCTTGCTGCGTAGCCACAGACCGGTCAGAGTGCCCATGCTGAACCCTGTCCACCAGCGAAAGCGCCTACAGTGGACAGGTGAGCATCAGAACTGGACCATGGAGCAATGGAAGAAGGTGGCCTGGTCTGATGAATCATGTTTTCTTTTACATCATGTGGACAGCCGGGAGCATGTGTGTCACTTACCTGGGGAAGAGATGGCACCAGGATGCACTATGGGAAGAAGGCAAGCCAGCGGAGGCAGTGTGATGCTCTGGGCAATGTACTGCTGGGAATCCTTGGGTCCTGGCATTCACGTAGATGTTACTTTGACATGTACCACCTACCTAAACATTGTTGCAGACCAAGTACACCCCTTTATGACAACTGCAAAAATTGTTCAGGAATAGTTTGTGGAACATGATAAAGAGCTCAAGGCATTGACTTGGCCTCCAAATTCCCCAGATCTCAATCCGATCGAGCATCTGTGGAATGTGCTGTACAAACAAGTCCGATCCATGGAGGCCACAACTCGCAACTTACAGGACTTAAAGGATCTGCTGCTAACGTCTTGGTGCCAGATACCACAGCACACCTTCAGAGGTCTTGTGGAGTCCATGCCTCGATGGGTCAGAGCTGTTTTGATGGCACAAGGGGGACCTACACAATATTAAGCAGGTGGTTACTGCTGATCAGTGTATTTCTGACTTTGTTAGAGAACATACCTAAACAAACAGTATCATGAAGATCAAGGAGCTATCAAAACAAGTCTGAGACAAGGTTCTGGAAAAGTATCAATCAGGTTTTTTTTTTTTTTTGCACTCTCTCTAGAGGAGGATGACCACAAAACATCAGTGACCATGTAAAGAGGGGATTAGTCAGAGAAGCAACCAAGTGGCCAGGAAGCAAGGGGTGTGAATACTTGTGCACGTCACTGTAAATTTAATGTACAAAGAGTGAGAAAAACATGACGAAAGCTGATAGAGTGTGTGTTTTATTGGATGTTTTAAGTCAATAAATAACAAGATCGGTAGCTAGGTTAAAAAAAATAGTTATTATGATTATCTGTGAGTATCTCTTGTAATCATTACTTGGAAGGTCTAAATGAAAATTTAAAGAGTGAAAGTATGTTTTGTTTTTCAAGGAAATGTGTTTTTACAAAAACAGGAAAAAAAGCCTGTCCTCATCCTTCCACTTCAGAGGACAGTAAGGACTTTCTTTATTTCAAACAATTGATAGCAGTAAAAATATATTGAATACAACCAAATTCAACTAATATTTCTCTTTGTTAGATTGCTTTTAAACAAATATAAGATTATTAAATAAACTAATAAGATTACTATTTCTAGATATTTTTACTTATTTCAACCGTGAAATTGTCTTGTAATATTGGCAGATAATTTTGCTTATTTCTAGAAAAACTGCCAATAGGATAAGCCAATTTTAGGCTTGGTTTTAGTTACACTTTTGTGCGCTATTAAAGACAACGAGAGAGAAACATGCACAGTGCAAATTGGTGATTTGATGCTGATGCTGCCTGATCTGTACCACACATGCACAAAAATGCCACATTATGAAACGTAGGTGTGTACACTTATACAAACACAAACTAAATGCAAACGCCACAATACGAACTTTTATCATAACATAAAAGACAATGTTAAAAAGTTTGTTATTATAATAATAATAATAACCTTTATTTAACCAGGTAAGTCAATTGAGAACCAGTTCTCATTTACAATGAATTATGAATAGCATTGGGTATGATGGTCCCAACTTCCTATATTTTGCTTCCATGAAAAATACATTAAAGATGAACTGATTAGGAGCATTTTCCATCTAGCCCTAATGGAATATTATTTCCAAACTGGGTGCTCTCCAGTCTTCACATTATGTAAATACAACATATCAAAACTACCAATTAAGCTATCTAATTTCCATCAAAAAAAGTTTATTTAAAGCAATAAAATATTTCAGTTACTAAAAGAGAATTTGCTGTGTAATTGATGCTGTTAATGTTAATACACTTTTACATACAGTGTATGAGTTTGAAATGTCAAGAGATTGTGCTGTAATGTAAAACATAGTCGGGACATAAAGCAAAAAAAAAGTGTGCACATGCTCAACAGCAGTGTGCATGCGCAGCACAAACTGTGCAGGATGGATGCATATTAAGTAATCAGAAATACACTATATGGTCAAAAGTATGTGGACGCTTGACCAATCACACTCGTATGTGCATTTTGAACATCCCATTCCAGATTTATTCCCCCTTTGCTGTTATAATAAGCTCCACTCTTCTGGGAAGGCTTTCCACTAGATTTTGGAGTGAGGCTGTGGGGATTTGTGATCATTCAGCTACAAGAACATTACTGAGATCAGGCACTGATGTTGGGTGAGGAGGTCTGGGGTGCAGTCGGTGTTCCAGTTCATCCCAAAGGTGTTCAGTGGGGTTGAGGTCAGGGCTCTGTGCAGGACACTCGAGTTCTTCCACTCCAACCTTCACACACCATGTCTTCATGGAGCTCGCTTTGTGCACAGGGGTATTGTAATGCTGGAACAGGTTTGGGCCTCTTAGTTCCAATGAAGGGAAATCTTAATGCTACAGCATACAAAGACATTCTATACAATTATGTGCTTCCAATTTTTTTGGGCAACATTTTGAAGAAGGCTAACATGTGAGAGTGATGGTCAGGTGTCCACATAGTTTTGGCCATATAGTGTAGTATTACAAAATATATACATTTACATTTTAAATGCTCCTACATTTCTTAAGCTCCCCTGGTGGCTTGGAGGTCTTAAGGGACTACTTATACAGCTCGTAGTGTTATAGTGTTATTAGTACTTTACAAACACTGGGTAAGACTCTGTGTGTCCTTTGTCATTTTAAACGCATCTCTTGAAAAGTTTTTACAGTTTTAATATTAGTCACCTGAAACGCGTGTTGAAATTGAAGTTGAAATTAGTCGTGTGTGGACAGCTGACCTGAGAATCTCTGCCTCTCTGTTTAATCTGGCAGCAAACAAAAAACGCTCTTCGTTTTCCATACATGTCCTAACCTAAAGTTTGTCCCAGAGCCAGAACCCATGCTCTAGCTGCGCTGGATCAAATTATGTAATCTTACGGCCAGCCTGTGATGATAAACACATGGCACAGATGCAGTACATCACCATAATCCTGCTCTCTAAGATCACGGGCTGAGATATCTCCCCAAATCAAAACCAGAAAATATTCTTGATTTTGTCTCCTTCCTCCTCTACATCACCACTGCTTGTCCTCCCTCTTTAAAATGAAAGACTTCCCGACGCATCCGTGGCACCGACCCCCGACTCGATCCACTCTTAATTCCTTTCTCTCTCTGTAATGTCTCTCCCTCTGTAGCCTCCCCGGTTCTGATTAATTCATCACTCGCTCCATTTCATTCAGCTCCAGCATTGAGCTCGGGTTCAGGGAGGCACAGAGAGCAACAAAGACAGGAAGGAAGGCGAAGAGAGGTACAGACAGAGCGAGAGCGAGATTTTGTTTGATGACCGGCTCCTCATTAGGGGAATATTTTTTCCATCATGATTAGACTTTAAGCCTGAACTGCAGTTGGTCTCATGCCAGAACAGTCATCCTTAACAATCAGTCAAAACGACAAAAAATGTAAAGACCTTCCTGTAGCTCTGCCTTTTAACGATTTCAAAAAAAAAAAGGAAAAAAATCTTTGTATTTCCTAGCTCCTTACTGTATGAATAATAAAAACAAACTATGCTGTGGTTTTTTTTTTCAGTTTTTTTAAATGACAACAAAGGTTTCTTTTTATATCGTCGCGAAGCAAACACTTGATACATCTATTAAATGTAGAAATGCCTTTTTAACATCCTGCATCAAATAAAGTGAAAAAAAAATTTAAACCCACTTGTATTTGTAGCATCTGACATAACCGTACATAAATATTTCTTAAGCCTTATTCCAGTAGGCCTCCAGCTGTGTTTATGATATCATGATATGCCATTAATGTATTAATTACGCATTAAAAACGCATATTAAAATGTCATATCAAGTGTTAAACTGGAGAATTCGAACAGAGGTACCACTTCAGGAATCTCTGCAGAGTCGCCTGAACTCATCAACATAAAAACCTGCTGTATAACACTGCTACATAATGAAGAGTTAAATTGCAACAGTCATAAGACTGTAATAACACAGTTATGTGTGTTTCTTATTTCTGCTTATGAGTGTTATAAATACTTATGACAATATAATGACAGTATAATGACAGTTATGCGTATTTTTCTCTGCCTTTAGTAAAAGTGTCTCTTATTACTGCTTACAGCTACAATGTAAGGTGTCATAATGTCTTGGCAGACTTTAGCCCAGAAAACATCATAACACAATATAATGTCAATAATAACCTGTGACTTCACTCAGGTATTATGTCAACTGGACACAAAGCTATTGAAATAAGACTATATAAATGTTTATGTAGGTTTACACTGGGTCAAAGAGGTATTTATGTTCAGTTTGAAAGAGCTTCTTTCAAAAGATAAGAAAGAAAGAAAGAAAGCTATTACATTTCAAGTTTTTACTTCTTTTATGCAAAGAATTTCTACTTGTATGCTGTCTTTTTCATATTCTTTAGACTTGGTGGTTTTGTGTTGTATTGAAGTTTTACACTGTAAAACTTTATATTTTCTTTATTATGTCATTTTTCCTGTAAAGACCTTTATGAGATCACAAGTAATGGAATTATAATTGGATTATATCATATAATATTTATGTATGTCAAAAAATGCTGGAAAATGAACTTCAGTCTTCTGCATTAAAAATAAAATAAAATAAAATAAAATAAAATAAAATAGATACATACATATATACATACATAAAATAAAATAAATTTTAGGAAAAAATGTATTTGACCCAATAATTAACAGTCCCTCATAAAGGGCAAAAATAATAAGTCCAAAAAAAAAAAAAAAAAAAGAAAAACATGGTCCTCTGCTGTATCTTGAAGTCTCCCTGATGATTAAGCATTATGTACAAAGTGAACAAATTGCACTACAACAATGATTTAATTAGAGACACTTGTACTCTCACTCACATCTTAACCTTATTTTTAAAAAAAACATCCTGTAACATCCTTCAGCGTGAACCGAACATGGAGATAAGTCCGTTATTAAGTACTGTAGTCCACAGACATGATGAAGTTGTTTATAGCTTCATAACTCTGAAATATTAGCGAAGACGGGACTGGAGGAAAAGAAGAGTTCCTTATAAAGGTGGTGAGAAATTGAGTAGGAGCTCGTGTGCAATGTAGAATTTACGCAAAAGATTAAATTGTACACAAAGACACAATAAAGAATGTGAAAGGAGTGTAAAAAGCAGCAGCCTGTTCTGAGAATGTAAACCGATTAAGATCAGTGAGGAAGATTGAACGTAGAGGTACTCCTAGGAAAAAGATAAGGATGATAAATTACCTAAGCGCTGATTACACAGCAGTACTCTTCACGATAAAGTGGTGCAGCGAGCCTGGCAGGCACGGAGCTACATTTACAGAGCCATCTTTTACTATGGAGCTGGTTGGAGCCAGTGATTGCATTGTTGTGACTACCATTTGGAGAAAAATAACTTGTATATAAAAAATATATACAGTAGGACGGATCGTTAGTGTGGGTGAGATGCATGTTTTTTTTTTTTACCGAGCCTTTAAAGGATGTGGAAATAGATCTGTGCTCAACATCCAGCTGAGGATCCTCCAGTCAAGGCTTTTTAATGTGTGCTACCATGTGTGGTGCTACTGCTGCACACCCTGCCATAATCACTGAGGGAATCGTGCACAGAAAGACTTTCTCTGTTATTTATTTGCTTGTTTAAGTTGTATAGAGGTGCATTTTGCTCATTTTCGCAACTCAAATGCTAGAAAAAATGGGCAAGATCTTTCATTTCAAGGAGCTGATCACATCATTATAAAGTCTGTTGTGTTTGTGCCCTTGAAAAAAACTTAATTGCAGAAAGTCTTTGGTTGCTCTCCTCTTCCGAATGTTATCAGTTTCACTCTACATGCATTGAAATGTCAAAGCAATTGCATAGTGGAATTTAAAGCATTATAACTGGCGCCACTTTAATAAACGTTTCACTGAAGTATTCAAGTTCTCTTATACCACAGCAATTTGTCAACGATTGCAGTGTTTTATATATTAAAGAACAAAACATGGCACCTTTTATCAATTTATAGTTACATTTAATGTCTGTGAAATGAGTTAGTCCCTGTTATTACTTATGTTCTAGCAGTTATAAACTATCGCTCCATCACCAGAAACTCTTTATTCTCTCACTTGAAGTTAATAAGACAAAAAAAAAGAAAAGTGTAAACTCTTCTATCCTGAAGTTGCCAGAAAACCTAAAGTTACAGCTTTACCTCTGGCTATTACAAAGCACTGACACTGGAGACTCCTTCCATAAATGTTAAATAAACGTCTCCTCACAGAAAACGTCATCATATCAATGATTACACACATTTTAATCAGTTTACATGTCCGATATACAAGTCAACGTGAACTATATAAACGATAGCATTAGAACGAGCGCATTAATATAAACCTGTGACTTGCAGCTGCGCTACTGTCAGAGCTGCTGTTCTAGAAAATTAATCAACACCTTCTGACCAATCAGAATGAAGCATTCAACAGCACTGTGTATACAGTAAATGACATTATAAGTAGGAAGATAATGATCATTAATTTACTCAAATTCACTCTGATACTGAGAAACATGGACACAACACACACACACACACACACACACACAGCTGCTTATCATTTCGATCAGAATGAATTAATCCCATTTCTTGGTAGCCAACAGCTAGTTTCTTCAGCAGCCTCAGCACCGAACCAACGTAATTATAAGATCAATAAAGCAGTGCAGCTGCTCTGATATGTTTTCACACCAAGGGGTTTTCACGCCGAGGGGAAATAAGCGGTAGTAGAAAGAGGACATGGATGACTCGATGGACGCAGCTGAACTGAGGTAAATATCAAGGTGGATTTATGTGTGGAAGAGGGAACGGAAATTTAATCAGACAGTAAACAGTGGGAGTGGGCTGGGAACGAGCTCTGCCTGAGAAAAGGCACATCAACCTGTTCCTGTTTCATTACTGAAAAAAGCAGAGAGTGAAAAAAACAGGAGAGGTGGACCAGGATTAAAGCACTGGAGGAGAGAGAGAGAGAGAGAGAGAGAGAGAGAGAGGGAGAGAGAGCAATGCCAGCAGCACAGAGGCAGATTAGTGAGTATATGCACATTTCATGAAGCCAATATCAAAGCAACAGCTGGAGGAAAAGGCCACATTAGAGGGACCAGATCAGGACAGTGGTAGCAAAAAGAGAATGGAGAAATACATGTAATCAGCTTAATGGCATCTGGAGGAGAACAGCAATGTTTGCGTCGATCTGCCGGTAAAGATCGAAGGATTCCCACATTAGTCATGCTCCTACATCGCTCCTGGCATTAAATAATAATTTGTGAAGGTTACAGTTCTCTTCGAAGGCTTATCTTTTATACAGTAGCTATCTTAAAAAATCCAAACAAAATTCTGATCCTCTTTGGTGAGTTACTTTTAAAAAAAGATTTTTAAAAATGCAAAACACATCAAAGACTTCGGTCACATGGAGAAGTGAACGCCTAGAGAGAAACTTTAAAATCCTACTCCTGTGAAGTCAAATCACTGCAGTGGTTTTTGGAGCAAGCGGGTTTGGATAATTAAGAACTGTCTAGTACTCAAGATGAAATATACATGTGTAAGCTCATATCGGCATCTAATACAACATTTATGACATTTCTCAGATTTTTTGGTGTCAGTTTTGGATTAATTTAAAGTCTCGACTTGTATCTCACTAATACATCCTCATTCACCACTGAGGAATCAGACCTCATCCGTGTGGGATGATGGGCCTTTTTTCACTGCCGCACAGGGCCTTATTAGCAAACGATCTGGGAATTCCAATAGAGATTTACATGTATTTAAGTAAATAACTCCAAGGCTCTACTAATGATTGTAACATAACGACAGCTTGTGCCGTGGTGATAGATCATACCTTTAGCATAACATATTGGCAAATACGTCAAGTATGGCTCATTTAAGGAACCTTTAACGAAGGCACTTAATCTTTTTTATGGTGTCATTCAAATGAATCAGACACACCTCTGGAAAGCAGACTCAAATCCATCTTTTAAAGGTCTACAGTCGTTATGAAATTTATTCAGTGTTTTCATTACTGATAAACAATGTTGTAGTCAGCTACTTAACCTCGAGTCCAGTTAAATGTTAAGTTACAGACTCTCAATTTCAAGAAGAATTTCATGTCACTTACCCTGAAGTCCAATTTGAAGTTTAAGTCACTTACACTCAAGTCCAAGTCAAATTCTAAGCCACTTACCATTAAGTTCGAGTCTCAAGTCACTTACACTGTGGTCCAAATTGAATCTCAAGTCACTCTTTAAATGTCAAGTCACTTAAGTCTATGTCAAGGCTCAAGTCACCCTCAAGTACAAGTCAAGTCTCATGTCATTTACTTTGAAGACCAAATCGAAGGTCAAGTCATTTTTCCGCCAGTCCACGTAGCATCTCAAGTCAACCTGTAGTCCAAGTCACATCACAGGTAATTTACCCTAAAGTCTAAGTCCAGCCTCAAATCACTAATCCCCAATCCAAGTCGAGCTTTAAGTCACTTGAATTTCAAGTCACACGCCCTAAAATCCCAGCTGAGTCTCAAATGACTAGCTCTGAAGTTCAAATCAAAAGTTAAAGTCACATAACCTCAAGTTTAAATCAAGTCTCGTGTCACTTACCACAAGCTTCTAACAGAATCTCAAGTCAATTATCCCCCACTCTGAGTATCAGAAGCCAGTTGCCCTGAAGTCCAACTCAAACCTCAATTAATTTATCCAAGTCATGAGTTAAGTCACTTATCTTAAAGTTTAGTTTCAAGTCACATATCTTCAAATCCAAGCCAAGTCTCAAATCACTTACCCTGAAGTTCAAATCAAAGTTCAAGTCACGTACCCTCAATTTCAATAAGAGTCTGAAGTCACCAACCCTGAAGTTCAAATCAAGTCTCAACACCACAAAGTTCAAGTCAAGTTTTTTAGTCACCTCAAGTCATGTCAAGTTCTTCAAGCCCCTATTCAATGTCAAGTCTAAGAAAGCAAATACATGGTAAATTCCCCACAATTGTCCATATTAAAAAATCCCTCTTTAATTATTTCATCCTCATAATCTGTAACTAGATCCAGACTTTAGGCATAGTCTAGAGTTACTTTAGATAAAGTGGTGCTGTGTATGAAGTGCATACCTACCTAGTCATCAACCAGTGCATATCTGTGAAGCCATAAAGCATTCTTCCAGCATTGACAGACAGGAGATTGAGATGTGCATTAAGGAGATTAACGATCACATCAGACCAGAACCTGATGAATAATAAAGAACCAGGATGCAAAACCTTTTTCCTGTAAGCTGTTTGTGTCTTTTGTAATGCCTAAGTTGCATCTGGCTCAGGCTTTTAAATCAATGCTCAACTCTGCGATTGAGATGGTAGATGCTCATATACATTTCACCCACCCTCAGTATGCACATTCTGACCTCACCGTGACACATGTGCACACCCCGAGCCACTCATTCCCACTCGCTCGACCATTAATAATCATCCCAACACACAAAACCACATCCAGTTCTCCCCACTGTGCACCGCCGAAGCACTTCGTGCTTTCAAGAGCCGCAGAGAAAACGAGGGCATTGAAATGCTGAGGCCAGTTTTGGGTTCAGGAAACTGTTCTGTTCCCATTGGACATCCATGAGAAGGGAGAGAGGAGATGGGAGAAGGAAGCAGAGTGGGCCGGTGTTCATTAAAAGCATTAAATATGAATTGTGACTGATATTAGAGCGTAGAGTGCAGGGCTTAGTTAGGTACTTTGCAGCTCTGTCTTTCTCAAGGACAGGACATGCAAAGGTGGTTTGTCCTAAGGGAGAGAATTAATAAATAAAAGTGAAGGAGGGATGGAGGGAGGAATAGGGGAGTGGTGCACGCAGCTGATTAGATGGAGCGTGTATTAAAGGAGTATATGGGAGATACAGTAAGACGTTTCAAGGAGAAATGTGAACATGTGTTTGAAAAACATTCGACAGGGAATATATTATATGGAAAAACAGTAACAGCTGGAAGAGGCAGAGTAACTGGTTTGGAAAAAATTAAAACCGATTGTGTGATAAACATGAAGAGCCCAGAGGCAAACCTTGTGGGTCTTCTAAGCTTTGAGAGAAGGCCTAATGATTTCTAGACACTACAAAAACAAGTCAATTTGTGTTCAGTTTTATTTCATAGACTTATCATGTGTGTATTTAATTTTTATTATCTTGTACTGTATTGTAGGATAAATGTATTGTGGTCTCACTTGGTTGGAAACAGGAAGGTTAAAATATTAAAAGAATTTGCAAATATATTCACTTTTACCATTTTCTGTTTAAATAATAATAATAATAATAATAATAATAATAATTCCAGGTCTCCTTGAAAGTTGAGGCACAACACTGACTAATCATTAAGTAAGGAACACATGGTGGTGTGCTGTTATAGGAAAATAATTAATGACATTGCTAGTGATAAATTTAAATATTTACAATATATTTTTGTGAATCCATTTATTTCTGTAAAGCTGCTTTGTGACAATGTCCATTGTTAAAAGCGCTATACAAATAAAATTGAATTGAATTGAATAGTGTGATGCAGCCAGGTCCAAGTGGAGTTACTGTTACCACCCCAAAGTTGATTATTTTCCTATAGCAGTATTCCACAATATTTTATTCCTCTAATAGTCTCCTGAGTGAGAAACTCATTTGTTTTGTAGGTACAGACAATTAGGAGGGATAATTGGTCCAAGGATCAATGTCTTTGCAGCACCCATTTCATCTCAGCTAAGTAGCTAACTATCATATCATTGGAGTTAGCATGGTCACTAAGAATTTAACAGGCTTAGCTTGCTAGTTAGCTAAAATGCCTAATTTGTATTATATAACCTGCGTACAGTACCTTGCCTAAAATCTAAATCAAGCAACTATCTAGCTAATGCTGGATAGCTAGATCACATTCTTACCTTTAGCAGACATGTTTTAGCTAGCTAGTTTTGCTCAGTTAACAAATGAGTTTATGCCATCTGGCTGGTCAGTAACTTTCAAACAACAAAGTTAAAAGCATCATGAGATTTGTATGTCATCAAGTTCTCTCAAGTATAAATGCTCAGAGTGTGTTTGAGATATGTAGATATGTCCAGTCATTGCAGGCTAGACCACCGCTTAGCATCATTTAGCCACTGACAGGACGCCAAGCCATAAGGATCTTCTAGAGTTACACCATGTGAATGTGTTAGTTTAGCTGAATAACACTTCCTGTCTTTTAGTGCTAAGAATTTTATAATAATACATGGATAACATTTTAGCCAACGTCAGTCCGATTCCTAAATAAAATTCTTGATCGATTTTTCAGTCAGATTATAACCAAGTAGCATCAGGTTGCTAGGCTACTCAGGTCTTTTTCCAAACAGGTTGGCCTATACCACAGAAATTTGCCAACAACAACAATTTTTTTGTTTTTTTAAAGAACAAAAGGTAATAATTTATATGCATTTATAATTGTATTTAATATTGTGGAATGTCTGCAAAATAAGTCACCACTGTTTTGCCTTTTTTTTATCACTTACAACAGTTCGAATATTCGTTCCCTCACCAGACTGTTTTTTTCTCTCGCTCTCTGTTGAAGTTAGTAAGAAAAAAATGCAGCTTGTTATTTTACAGAGTAACACTTTTATGGAAATCATGAAGACCTGTGGAGGAAAACCTACTGACCATTGCAGAGAACTTCTCTCACACGCCCTTTTAAACGATTCTTGGTTTCGGCAGGAGACAGCAGAAAAGAGAGTTTTAAGAGCACTTCTTGGAGTGTCTTTATACTGAATAAAAAGGACAAAACCTTTTTTCCCCCACAGGATACAATGGAATCTTCACCAACATGTCAGTTTGGACCAGATATACATGGTGTTATAGTATCATACTGGGGTTATTTCTACAGATCCTTTAGTAGAAGGTAAAATACAGCGTAATTTTTCCAGACATGTGCATGCTCAGTTTGTAAAACATTACTTGCATGACGGATTTGGACGGGAAAAAGGTAATTCTCAGTTAATAATTAAATTCAACAAGTAAACTAATCCAGTCTGAATAGGGCTTAACATTGATTGCTGTTTTACACGCCTATGAAGCTTTATAGATATTCTTTTTGTATATATGTTTTAACTATCCTGATTTAACACAGAGAATCTGTCAGTCTGAAAAATGGAAAAATTCTTTGCATTAGTGGCTGGTCATGCATATTTATTCAAGGTTAATATAATATTTTGATTTTAAGGCAGAGGCTTGTTAAGGCCCTGTACAGTTCGAACTATTTGATAGTTAATAGTTTTCACAGAGATATAAAATGTAGACAGACACAGGAGAGATTGCTTTGACCTTGTGATGCACTAGTCTTTCCAGAAATCCAACAATCAGGGGCTCTATTCAGTCTACTTTAAAGCACTATAAGAACCAGGAACATGGATACCATAAAAGCAGGGAAAAAGCATATAAAGGTTGTGTCTTGCCTGGGGCATGACTCCAGTGCACCTCCAAGCACAATGGCTCCTGTACTCATGTGGATTTTGCCCTTTTGCCAGCAATAAACATACTAATAGGATTGCCCATGCAGTTATAGTGTCCATTTCTGATCGACTGCAGACGAGGAATCATCCCATGGGCACTTCATCTCGCTCTGATTCCCCCCTCGTTTCATCTTCCCAAGTGGGATGCCATCAGATATCTGACAGCCTGAGTACTACATGGCACTAAAGCTCAGGTTCACATGAACCATGCTGATCAACTGACCTTCCCCGATGAGCAGCTACACAAATGGGTTTTAACATAGACACATGCTGGCATAAGAATTTAATCATTTTTGCAGAATTGAGTTTGAATCAATCTGAGATGTTACTGAGTACAAATACATTATTTGTAAAGGACAGATCATGTGTTCTGAACAGACACAAAACCAGATAGATGTCGAAGATCCTTCATTAGAAAAGATTGTGAACAAGTTTGAACAAAAATACACCCCATCAGGTTTAGACCACGCCCAGTTTTGCTTAAATCCAAGTACAGATACATATATTTGGAGGACTAAAACAGATACAGATAGAAATAGTAGTATTGCATTGCACTCCTTCTATCTATCTATCTATCTATCTATCATGAACAACATTTTATTAAGAATTACAACATGAAGACAAACACATAGACAAGCACACAGAACAACAAAATGGAAATGGGACAAAAACAAAACATATAGCATTCTACCAAATACTCCGAGTGGCTGGGATTGCATTGTACAACTGCAACTACCAAGTTGTTGAATGTTCAGCATTTGAAATACAAAAACACACAAACAAACTGCAAAACACAAAACATCTCCTCTTATTCATTAGCTGAATATCATTCAGAGTTCTCCAGCTAACTTCACAACTGGCTAACGATACAAACTCCACAACGAGGACAAATCAACTGACTATCAGCTATCATTCACTAGCGTACAACCACAATACTGAACAAGTACACTATATGGCTAAAAGTTTATGGACACCTGACCATCACACGCATATGTGGTTCTTCCCCAAACTGTTGCCACAAAGTTGGAAGCACACAATTCTATAGAAAGTCTTTGTATGCTGTAGCATTACAGTTTCCCTTCAGTGGAACTAAGTGGCCCAAACCTGGTCCAGCATGACAATGCCCCTGTGCACAAAGCGAGCTCCATGTAGACATGGTGTGTGAAGGCTGGAGTGGAAGAACTCGAGTGTCCTGCACAGAGCCCTGACCTCAACCCCACTGAACACCTTTGGGATGAACTGGAACACCGACTGCACTCCAGACCTCCTCACCAACATCAGTGCCTGACCTCACTAATGCTCTTGTAGCTGAATGAACACAAATCCCCATAGCCACGCTCCAAAATCTAGTGGAAAGCCTTCCCAGAAGAGTGGAGCTTATTATAACAGCAAAAGGGGAATAAATCTGAAATGGGATGTTCAACAAGCACTGATTGTGATGTTCAGGTTCGTTCACAAACCTTTGGCCATATAGTGTAAATTACTTACTTGTTCGGCAAGAAGAAAAGCTCCTGAATCTGATAGTCACTCTCTCCCTCCTGATTGATCTGCAGCTCCTGCCAGTCACTGTGTACTCAGATTTCTTTCATGCCTAAAGTTGCTGTGTGATGACATTTATTGTATCAGGGACAGGGACATCCCTAGAGCAGATCCAGGATGCTCTGAAGAGATTATATCTCACAGTATCTCCTGTGTACTGTATAGTTTCTGCTCAATTGTAAGGGACAGTTAGAGTTATATCTATTTTAAGTTTTTTCTCTTTAAACTAACAAGAACAAAAGCTTTGAAAAGAGATATAAATCAGGTCAGAGAATTTGCATCACACATCAGAAGATATTCAATCTGCCTGTAAAATCGAATACCCTGAGGGGAATGGCATAACTCTCAGTTCTCTTTGCTTTCTCATGCTCCATAGTAACTCCATGTCAATCCATTTTCACTAAATTAGCCCCAAGATGGTAAATCAGATTGTGGCAGCACTACGCAGATCACGATCAGACCTGCATTACAGATCAGGATCAGACCTGCATTATAAGGACATATATTGTTTATCACCATTGTCCACATTATTTTTAATTTTGCTTGTATGTTCCTCTGCGTCCTCCTCATGAGCATCTACTCATTTCACATTACATTCATGAAGCAATCTCTTCTCAGCACACATCGTCAGAAACTCATCAAAAGCTCGAGGAGGACAGAGATAGTTAGGACACTCATAGAGTTACAGATGCTGGACTCGAACACCAGGATCGAGCTCTCTTTTTCCGTCTCACTCCAGACTCGCTCGATTAAAAGCCATGCGGTTTGAATATCAGCTTTCATATTAGTCTGAACCAAAAGTAAAAAATAAGGTATTGTGAAAAAAATCCCTGAAAGCTTTTAAAGGGTAAGATTCAATCATTCAGCTTTGCCCGCAAGTCAGAAAGAATCAGAGTTTTGAGCATTTATAGATCTAGCCTTTCCAGCCAACACAGGAGTGTGGAGTTATCTCAGACAATTCAGTCCTGTTTTCCTAATAAGGTTCGCATGTGTGGTCAATGCACTAAATTTACCCGTTTACGTACATCATCTTATCTAGTTTCCTTCAGAGTTGAGTTAACCCTTTAACACATTATATTTATATATGTATATTATATATTATATATCCTATATTTTATATATATGTATATATAAAACATATCCAGATTCTTTACTTAAAATTACGTCATATTAACTTCCACTTCTTTTAAATATCACATATTAAAAAATAAACACATGGTCCATGTGTAGGAATACCACGAGTTAAAAAGGATAAAACATTATACCTGTGTTTGTAAATAAAAATAATTTTTTTAAAAAGTTTCACATTCAGGTCTAAAATACAGCAATATTCCTGACATACAAAACGTATGCACTTTAGGACTATTACATGATACAGCTGATTTTGGAGGTTAAAAAAAAAATCTTTAATTTTTTGAGATTTAAGAAAATTAATTAAGCTTTAATTAAAAAAAAAAATTGGGAACAATTTTTAAAAATTGAATTAGGAATTTTGTGTAGAATTTTTTTAAAGACACTGAACAACAGAGATATGAGAATTGATAGAAATCAGAAAATAGTTTAATTGAAATTACAGTAGCGGTGATTTGGAGGAGATTTACAGCTTATATTTTACATAAAATAGTATTAAGTATTGTACTTTTTAACTCAAACTTTGATTAGCTACTTCCACTGTCTAAATCAAGTAGGATTTAGGCATAATACCTACATTTTCCTTTAAAGTTGCCCACTCAAGTTTAGATTTTGCCCGTGACATCTCTAAAGGTGCAGGAGATAATTAAAAATGTAGAACAGGGAAACCTGCTTTCCTCCTCCACAAATACAGAGCGAGTGTTCTGATGTCACATATACTGTATGTGGGAGAAAGGCACAGACCTTCACCAGCGCGCCATCGATTCCTTCCACTCTATAGGATATGTCTGTAAATTCCCTTTACTGGCTGTCAGAGTGATGCATGCTGGGAGAGCAGAAGGGCGAGCATGCTCTCTGCCCACTGTCTATTCCCATGGAGAGAGAGAGACGGAGAGAAATGGAGAGAATGACGGGCAGCTCAGGGTCTCTGATGAAGATTTATTTCACAGAAATCTGTGATGGCAGAAAACAAACAAATCTGTACACAAAGAGTGTAAAGAGTTTAAAATGAAAAACTCATAAAATGTGTTATGGCTGAGTGTGATGGCTGAGTGTGTTATGGCTGAGTGTGTGATGGCTGAGTGTGTTATGGCTGAGTGTGTGATGGCTGAGGGTGTGATGGCTGAGTGTGTGATGGCTGAGGGTGTGATGGCTGAGTGTGTGATGGCTGAGGGTGTGATGGCTGAGTGTGTGATGGCTGAGTGTGATGGCTGAGTGTGTTATGGCTGAGGGTGTGATGGCTGAGGGTGTGATGGCTGAGTGTGTTATGGTTGAGTGTTACGGCTGAGTGTGATGGCTGAGTGTGTTATGGCTAAGTGTGTTATAGCTGAGTGTGTGATGGCTGAGTGTGTTATGGCTAAGTGTGTTACGGCTGAGTGTGTGAGGGCTGAGGGTGTGATGGCTGAGTATGTTATGGTGGAGTGTTTTGGCTGAGTGTGTTATGGCTAAGTGTGTTATAGCTGAGTGTGTTATGGTTGAGTGTGTTATGGCTAAGTGTGTGATGGCTGAGGGTGTGATGGCTGAGAGTGTGATGGCTGAGTGTGTTATGGCTAAGTGTGTTATAGCTGAGTGTGATGGCTGACAGTGTGATGGCTGAGTGTGTTATGGTTGAGTGTTATGGCTGAGTGTGATGGCTGAGTGTGTTATGGCTAAGTGTGTTATGGCTGAGTGTGTGATGGCTGAGTGTGTTATGGTTGAGTGTGATGGCTGAGGGTGTGATGGTTGAGTGTTTTGGCTGAGTGTGTTATGGTTGAGTGTTATGGCTAAGTGTGTTATGGTTGAGTGTGTTACATCTGAGTGTGATGGCTGAGTGTGATGGCTGAGTGTGTTATAGCTGAGTGTGTTCTCACATGCATAAAGAACTGCACCAAAGCAGAAAACACACCAGCACTAAATGCTTTATATGTGAAATCTCCCATAGGCCCAAGTCTTCATCAATGGATGCTTTTAGTTTTCTAAAGAATTTCTACTTACTGAATTGGAAACCTGCTGATGTAGAGTTCTATTGTACATTATATTGAACCATTAAGGGTTTGAAAGACTCTTTAGAGAGCTACAGGGAGCTTTTTTTAAAGGGTGAAGGTCTTTGCTCTTATTGATATCAGGTACATTACAATAATAAAAACTCATCTTACTTTGTCTACTCCAGCATTAGGCTAGCTTTTTGAATGGTGTAAAAGCTCTAAGATTGCGTATATTGTACGTATGTAAATATTTCACATCAGCTTCTTTGGACATACTAGTTATCAGACATTAATACTTTACACTTAAATACTGGATTAAAACCTTCAATGCTTAATGTTCCTAACAGCGTTGCATCTGCTTGAAGAGCCGAGATGGATAGGATGAAGTTTCTGCACTAGTATTGAGGCTTCCACGAGGACTGTAATGTGGTCTGGATGCTTTGGTAGAGCTCCGTGCTTCTTTAAAACTTTGCCCTTTTTAAAAAGCTCACAAATGAGTTTAATTGCTGTGTGGAGAGCAGGACAGTGAGGCAGAGCCAAGCAGAGAGAATCCTCTCTGGCATAAAGAGACAGATTTTTGTCTTTCATGCACAGTGAGATTCTCAATGGACCATCATCTGGTGCAGCATGGACGACGAAAACAGGAAATAAGAAATAGGTTGTAGGAGCTGATGTAGGAGTGGGCCAAGCCTGAATCAAAGCAGGAGCTAAACAGGACTGTGTGGGTGAAATCAGGTAAACAGCAGAGCACGTGGATGGAGCAAAAACACACTGAATAATTCCACGCATTCAGTGAGCGAATGATGTTCCCGTTCCCCCGAGACGCCGTAAATCTCCTGCACTGTCCTCTATAATTCATCACTGCAGTGGCTTCATCCTGGGTGACTTTCACAGGCACATACATCTTTTTTTCTGCTCCGTGAGATCATATATTCCTGTTCTTCACCCTGATCAGACAGAGACATGCGGGGCAGCACACAGAATTAACCCCGATAAAAAATGACCACGCCGTACAGGTGTGTGTTAGAGAAACGGATGAGGTTGGTGTGTACGGGGCAACATGGTGTTTAGTGCTGCTTCACTCACCTTTCATCTCACCTTGTGACCAGTCCCTTCTCACTGTGGACTAGAAAACTGCACGAGGGAGATTTACATCATGAGCTAAAACATATGAAGTCGAAATTCACTGCTAAAGATGATATTACGTTCTAGTCTTGCTGTGGATAATCACTGTTAATAATCTTGGTGAGGATTTAATACTGAAATTGTGCATTTGACTGTATTCAGACCTCAGATGTAACTATAGACACTAAATAAATGATTAAATAATAATGTTAATAACTAGTAACATTTTGTGCATCAAATCCATTTATTTGCATTTATTTATTAATTGTTTGTTTAATTTGTTTGTTTGTTTACCTACTCAATTATTTATTTATCTATCTATTTATTTACTTATTTATTTGTCTACTTACATCACTATTAATTAATCTTCTGGTTTATTTTTTTATTTACTTATTTGTTTATTTATCTACCTACATTGCTATTTATTTATCTTCCTGTTTATTTATTGATTTTTAATCTATTTGTTTGTTTATTTATTTACCTACCCACCCACCTCTTTCGTTTATTTGTGTTTTTCTTTCTCTACTCTTTCTCTCTTTTTCTTTCTTTCTTTCTTTCTTTCTTTCTTTACCTACTGTATATCCGTATTTATTTATCTTAATTAAATAAAATTAAACCACATTTAATTAAACCACATTTGCATGGATTAATATGATCATTACAACTAGGACTATTCATGCAGCAATATATTAGCATTATACTAGACTCGTATTAGATTTATTTCAATGTTTGCCATTGTCTTATTCATATATTATTATATTAGTCTTCTTTATTTTTTGTTTTACATTCGACAGCAAGGACAAAAACAATATCTATCTCTAATTTTCTTCAGGTTTAAAGGCAAGTGTTTAAATGTGGTGAAAAAGCCTTCAGACACTTCCACTCAAGAACTATCTGGCAACCTCAGAACTTCACGCAGGTGATTTTAATATTCTGAATGAACAGCCGTCTCTCAACCCGTCTCTGAATATGTACAAAATTCCCCATGTAAATATTAATGTATCTTTTGCACGTAAGTTGGCGACCCAATACATCATGCTAAGATTGATGTTCCACACCGCTGGAGATCCCCTGAGATATACAGTATGTACATCTTTTAATGACATGAATACAGTATTTTAGCCTATAGCTGTGGAAAAGTAATACACTTGACATTCAGCATGACCTGAATCTCACACACACACACAAAGTTATAAAAGTAAGATAAACCACCACGACCTGACTTTGGCATTTGGGCTGGTGCAGGAAAGTAGGTAATAAATAGTTGTTTATGCCTCTGGAGGGTAATTGATTGTGCATTGAGCTGGGGTCAGTGTGGGATTTTCTGGACCCGGAGGTCAGGCAGGTGTTAGTGCTGACCCACAAACACACACTGGGGTGTCACTGCAAAGAGTCTGGAGTTGTTTCTCATCCCAAGCTACTAAAAGCATCGGAAATCAATGTAATCACACACACACAGCTCACGTGGTGTGTTAAAGGAGCTAGACTGTTGCTTAATTACCAGAGAGGTGTGTAACGACATTGCCAGGACATGTCAGAACAAAAGAACCATCCCTGTGTGTGTGTTGACCACAGCATCTAATAAGAGCTGTGGAACAAATTAATGACAAACAGTTTCCTAACAGTGTGACAAACCTCTAAATACACTTCAGTAAGATCGTTAATTACTCTGTTCACGCAAATGTTATCACTGTGCTTACAAAGAGTTGAATAATTTCCCTTTTTCCCCATTGCATGTAAGCGACATATTTAAAACACTCCTTCAGGTTATAACATGGTCATCATAATAACACAATCCAAACATCAACTGCAGGATATGAATATGATAAAACCCTGTCGATAGCATATTATTAAATTCAACCCTCGAGGCGCGTGGCAGAGGCAACACTTTTCATCAAGCTGATATTAAATTAATTCATCACCGTCTGCAGCAGAGGAAGTAACGTGATCTCTCGACTCTATCACACTCTACAGGAGGACTAATGAGATCCTGTGCCGAGCCATGAACGAATAAAACACAAAGATTCAAGGAAATCAAATGTTACGCAAAAACCAAAGCTCACATATTTATATGAAATATACAGATTTAAATGTTAATTTATTACACTTCTGTCTTTCACACTCAGGCCTGGCAGTCTAAAGAGTGTGTTTGATTTGTTAGTTTATACATATATATATATGTGTGTGTGTGTGTGTGTGTGTGTGTATTTTTTAATCCTGTTATATTTACAGACTGACATTTCTACAACCTTGATCTTGACCATTTTAACCTTCTATACTCTGTGTAGTTCCTCTTTCAGACTCTGCTCTTTTTCCAGATAGTTACAGAATTATTGGCACCCTTTGTGGAAAATGAGCAAAATTGAATGTATAAAAAGAAAACGTGCAACAAGTATTTTGAAGTTTAAATATATAAGAATGCTGTGTAGTTTTATTTTTCCAAACCTAGTAATGCCAAACCATTTTTCTGCAAAAGAAGTGTTACCCTTGGATCTAACTCAAGAGTGATGGAAAAAGAGAGTTGGATCAGTCTGCATTGCTACAGCGGTGGTGAAGCAGGAGCTCAGGGTGTGGACCAAGCTCTCTGTCAGTCTACATTCCTATCCTCACCTGTAATCACGAGCTGTGTGTAGTGACACTGAAAGAATAAAGTTGTGAGTATGGGCAGAGGTTCTTAGACTTACTCTCTGCTATAGGGTGAGGAGCTCGATAATCCGGGAGAGCCTCAGAGTAGAGCCACTGCTCTTCTGTATGAAGATGCCTTGATGCCTCCTGGTTGTCTCCCGCTAGAGCTGGATCAGTCACAGTGAGATTATATCTCACAGTCAGCTTGGGAACATCAGGGAATCTTCCAGGAGGTGGTGGAATCTGTGAAGAAGTCTCTGACTGAACTTCCCAACCTAACTTCCACCAAAAAGTGAAAAGAAAAACTGAATTAATAAAGTTCCCCCAAAATAATAGAGAATAAACCCAATTAAAAATACCTAAATCAAGTGTTTGATTTTGACACACACCACTATGGGCCTCTGCCAGGATGTTAAGACTTGTCTGTAGATAAAGCCACCAAAAAAACCCAGTTCAACACAGAAAAGTCAGTGTTTTGCAACAGCTATCTTAGTGTCTGTGTTTGAACCTTATGAAGTAAACAAGCCTAAGGACATACTGTCAGGAATTATGCACAGTGTGGTTCTGAGTGCAACAACAACATTGCTGCATGCTTTTCTCTCTGTTCTAACCCTGTCTTCTGTCACTGGTGTGTTCCCTATTTGTGTCCATGTGTTCTGTGTTTCACTCTTGATTAGTTTGTCTATTTATAACCTGACATGTTGTAATACCTTTGGGAAATTTTCTTGTACATTTCTAGCACTAACTCCAAGCTTTGTTTTCTAGTTTCAGTTCCCATGTGTGTTATTTCTTGGTTTTGACCCTTGCCAGTTTTCCCCGTCTAGTTTGTTGCTGTCTGCCTGCGCTTCTGACCTTTGCTTGGAACTCTGACAACGATTCATGGAATGTCCTTAATAAAGCACACGTTGAGTTTACACACGTGTGTCCTGCCTTCACTAACTACACGTTACAAAACAAAGGAACTGGAAATGTTCTGGGTAAAGATCCTAAACATGTGTCTGCAATCTTGTTAGACATTGCAGGAGGTGAGCTTATCCTCGCCAACTGAGGCTTCAATGTATATTAATGGTAGGGGTGCCAATAATTTTGAAACAAATTTTTTGCAGAAAAAGAAAATGAAATAAAATACTTTCTATGAAGGCTATATGTATATTGACCTATGAATACATTCATAATATGTTATATGTAAATGCATTCACACGGCTTTATACACTTTGTTATAATCATTTATGCAAGGCATTTAGAAAGTGTTAATGCATTATAAACAGTGTTTATAGCACATTAAATCGCCAATAGCAAAGAAATTAAGGTCTGGACAAGTTTTTTTAGATGTAGTAAAGTATTTTTGGTAACACTTTCTGTGAAGGTCATAGTTGTAATGAACTATGACCATATTCATATCATGTAATAAAGTAAGGTATTATACACATTGCAATAATTATTTATGAAAATGCATTACACATTATAGCAATGTTTATTATCCATTATGAATTGTTAATATGATGAATTTAAAGTAGTGCTATAACACATTTATACATATATTATAAGACCATTACCAAAGAAACCAAGCAGTTATAACCTGGGGGGCAGAATTTCTTCAGTGTTGACATAATGCGTTATAAACCCTGCTTATAATGCTTTCTGTTAACAATTTATAAATGCATTATAAACATTGCTATAAACTATAATGCCTTTTCATATATAATTATAACAATGTCAATAATGCCTTATGAATGCATTATAACAGGTAATGAATGTATTCATAGGTCATTATACATATGGCTTTCATGGAACGTGTTACTGCATTTTCCTGACAATTTCTATACAAAGTGTTCATGATGTGTGTTCATAAATAATTATAACAATGTGTCTAATGCGTTATGTATGTGTTCATAGTTCATTATACACATGACCTAGAAAAAAGTGTTACCAATAAAACTATACAGTGTCCCTATATGTTTATGTTCAAAATAACTCACTCACGTGTTTTATAATGACTATTTTGTTATATTAATGAGGGGTGCCAATATTTTTTCCCCTAAAGTAATGCTTATGCGAGTACTAGATGTTGCTTTTTAGGACAGAGCACACTCATAGAGCGTGCCAATTTTTATGTGTGCTATAAACAGCTATAAAGAGTCAAAAATCTCCCCTTTTTTTTTCTCCACAATGTCGCCACACTGACATGTTGATTTTGCTGTTACCCCTGTTCTACATCCTACAAACCCGCAGTTATCCCCAATAACACCGACTTCCTGGAGGGATCCATCTCTCATCTTTAACATCAGGGGGTCATGCTATTTATAATCACGACCCTGTACAACCTCGCCGTTCAGGACATCTGCCCCCAGCCCATGGGACGAGTGACTGCTGTGTCCGGCCCCTCGCACCAGGGGCACACACACTCCACACATAGTCCTCATTTGTTGAGTTATTCAAATGTGTGGAAATGTAATCCCTCCTACTGCCACTTTCACTTTTTCTGCGAGAGTACCAAGAGCTTTAAGACGCCGCCGTGCATTTATATTTCACTTCCTAAACTTTCAAAGAGGGCCTTATGTAACGTCCTGCTTCTCAAATGCGAATAAAACCAGAGATTTCACTTCTGCAAGAAGAGGTACAGTTTTAAAACTCATGAGGTTCACTTTTTTCTGCCTACACACACACACACACACACACACACACGAATCTCAGCTGCATGTCAGTACAGCTGACTGAGTTGATGTTTGCAGCTTGACAGATCCACTAAAAGGAAAAGAGAGAAAGAGGTTGCCGAGTTGGTTATCAGAATTAAAGCCCAAAAACTGAGCAATAAAGATAAACATATAAGACAAAAGATGTTTTTTACATCTGAAATTGTTTTAAATCTTTTAGATATCAAACACAGAGTTCAGTTTAAACACTCATAGCTTATAGATAAATGCAAAAGTTTGTACACCCTCAGGTCATTTCATTTTGAGACACAGTTTTCTCAGATTTTTTTCTTGATTTTCCTTTATACTTTTAGATTGTTTCTGTTGTTGTTGTTGTTGTGGTTTTTTTTTTAAATTTATTATTGTTTATTCTTCTTTGAAAAACCATAGGGGGTCCAAACTTTTGGACTCAGCTGCCAGTCATGCATTGTATATGTGTCTGGATTGCAATATCTAGAGTGTTTTTTTTTCTCCTTTTTTCCCAAAAACAATGCTACAAAATTTTGAAGAGAAATTTTGAAAAGGTTTGAAGAGCATATGTAGTACATCATAAGATGTTACGTACTGAAATTAAAAAAATCATTCGGTTATAAGACCCTTTCAGAAAAAAGTCACTTCACTTAAATCATCTAATAAATACAGAATGATCCATTTACTATAATCACCAGATTGTTGATAAATTATTATTTCTTCACCCAGAAACCATAGGGGGTGTAAACTTTTGCACTCGGCTGTACCTATGTCTTTTCTATTACACTGTACCTGTTCCTTGATTTGTTTGAAGGTTAGTAACTGTACAATGTGTCTATATTTGCTTTGGAAACATACTTTTTACCCCTCCTCAACAAAAAATTATCCGAAATGTCCATACTGTTCCAGGTCTTTAAGTTTTCCAGACCAGCTAAAGGACACAGTACAGCAGTTAAAGCCAGTGCTGAAGGAACAGAGCAAACTAAAGCTTGGTAAAAAGAAGAAAATCAGGCCAGCAGTCTTTACCTAGAAGCGAGTGCTATTTATAGAAAGCAGATGTCGCTTCAGATTAGTGTAAAAGTCTGGTGTATGGAGCCCTCTGCTGCCTCGGAGACACACTGCTGATGCGGGCTAATGACGGCACAGTTACAGCTCAGTCAATGCTCACTTTACATTTATCCTTTCAATTCAACACAAACACTACACTTTTACACTTTTTTACTTATTTTGATCGCTAAATACATTGAGCTTAGAGCCATGTTTTCTGTAAAGAATGTTTTAAGTAAAAGATTTTTGCTACAGGTTATTAGTTTATATTCACTGTAACATCAAATAGATGAACATCTGAATGCTATTGTATAAAAATTTAAATGCAGTTACTAAGTATGTTGATTAGGTAACACTTAGCAAGATGATACTATAGTACTGATATTGTGATAAATGATGTCACAATACACTTTTCTGAAATATCACAGGTATCATGATAACTTTTTCTGACAATTTTAATACCAATAACTCTTTTATTAAAATGATGCATTTATTATTTTTTTCCTTTTTAGTTTAAAGTAATTTGTTTTTGTAGACATAAACGTTTTTCATATATTTTAAATAGAAAGCAAACCTGTGTGTTGTGTATATATCATGTAACATAAAAATGTCTCCAAGTATTATATGATATGATATTTTTGTCATATCACCCACCTCTACATCCTATAAATACCGTATTCGTAATGCATTATGAATTCATAAAGGGTTATAAAGCAGTTATAATGTGCTTTATACTGTATATAATACACAAATCCTTACAAAGCCTGGCATAGACCTGCATAAATGCTCATAAGTAGCTATAACTACATGCATATTTATAAATGTATAAGGCATGAGTACACAGTGTGACTACAGTTGAAGTCAGAAGTTTAGATACAGTTAGGTTGAAGTCATTAAAACTCATTTTTAACCTCTCCACAGATTTCTTATTAGCAAACTATCATTTTGGCAAGTCTACTTTGTGCATGACATGAGAAATTTTTCCCAACAATTGTTTAGAGAGAGATTGTTTCACTTTTAATTGACTATATCACAATTCTAGTGGTTCAGAAATTTACATTCACTAAGTTAATTGTGCCTTTAAACAGCTTGGAAAATTCGATGTCAAGCTTTTAGGCAATTAGCCAATTAGCTTCTGATAGGCTGTTTGGCTAATTGGAGTCTATTGGAGGTGTACCTGAGGATGTATTTTAAGGCCTACCTTCAGACTCAGTGCCTCTTTGCTTGACATCATGGGAAAATCAAAAGAATCAGCCAAAATCTCAGAAAACAAATCTGTGGACCTCTACAAGTCTGGTTTATCCTTGGGAGCAACTTCCAAACTCCTGAAGGTACCACGTTCATCTGTACAAACAATAGTATGCAAGTGGACCATGCAGCCACCATACCGCTCAGGAAGGAGACACATTCTGTCTCCTAGAGATGAACATAGTTGGTGCAAAAAGTGCAAATCAATCCCAGAACAACAGCAAAGGACCTTGTGCAGATGCTGGAGGAAACAGCTAGACAAGTATTTCTATCCACAGCAAAATGAGTCCTATATCGACATAACCTGAAAGGAAGAAGCCACTGCTACATAAAAATACCAGACTACACTTTGCACGTGCACATGGGGACAAAGATCTTATTTTTTGGAGAAATTTCTTCTGGTCTGATGAAACAAAAATTGACTGGCTATAATGACCATCATTATGTTTGGAGGAAAATGGGTGAGGCTTGCAAAGCGAAGAACACCATCCCAACCGTGAAGCATGGGGGTGGCAGCATCATGTTTGCTGCAGGAGGGACTGGTACACAAAATAGAAGGAAGGCAAATTATGTGGATATATTGAAGCAACATCTCAAGACATCAGACAGGAAGTTAAAGCTTGGTCAAAAAGGGGTCGTCCAAATGGACAATGACTCCAAGCATACCTCCAAAGCTGTGGCAAAATGGCTTAAGGATAACAAAGTCAAAGTATTGGAGTGGCCATCACAAAGCCCTGACCTAAATCCGATAGAAAATTTGTGGGCACAACTGAAAAAGCATATGCGAGCAAGGAGGCCTACAAACCTGTAAACTTCTGACCCACTGGGAATGTGATGAAAGAAATAAAAGCTGAAATAAATCATTCTCTCCACCATTATTCTGACATTTCCCATTCTTAAAAAAGTCGTGATCCTAACAGACCTAAGACAGGGAATGTTTTCTATGATTAAATGTCAGGAATTGTGAAAAACTGAGTTTAAATGTATTTGGCTAAGGTATGTAAACTTCTGACTTCCACTGTGTAATGTCAAATGAGTGACATAATGAGTTATAATATCTGCTCATAAGAACTTTAAACATACTAAGAGTTTTACTGGAGCAAAAAAAATAGTTCCTGAGAGAGTTACTCTCAAGTATTTCATATAGAGCGTTAGAAAATTCTTCTTGTTGTTGTTTTTTCCCCCTAAAGCGCGCTTATAGTACTTCATAAGGCATTATGTATTAAGAAGAAATTTCATTGTTATTTATAAGACAACCTGGCATAGTGTTCTCTCATGTTATATACTTAAATGCATATAAATGCAATTTGAGAACTCAAAGGTGTATGTTATAATGCATTATAACTTGCATTGCCTACACTGCGCTTATGAACAGACACAATAGTCACATACTCATGCTTAAATAAAGAACTATCTATGAGTATTGATATAGGCTTATGCCAGGCATCATAAAACATGCATTATGCATGCTACATAAGACAGAATTAATGCACTATGAATGTAAGATTTATATACTGTGTTATTGCTGATTATATGTTGATAATAAAGTGTAAAATGTGAGCCATACTCACTGGCACATAGTCAGCCATGTTGAACAGCCTTACAGTGTAATATTACTATAAAATGTGTGTATTAAATTACTGTACAAAATACTATATAACGTTACTGTATGAAATTACAATATAAAATTACTGTATAAAATTGGTAGATTAAGTTACTGTACAAAATTACTATATAAAATTACTGTAAGAAATTACAATATAAAATTACTATATAAAATTTCTGTATAAAATTAGTATATTAAATTGCTGTACAAAATTACGGTATAAAGTTATTGTATGAAATTATAATATAAAATTATAATATAAAATTTCTGTATAAAATTAGTGTATTAAATTACTGTACAAAAGTATTATATACAATTACTGTAAAAAATTACAATATAAAATTACTATCTAAAAATTGTGTATTAAATTACTGTAAAAAATTACAATATAAAATTAGTATATGAAATTACAATATAATTACTATATTACTGTATAATTACTGTATAAAATTAGTATATTAAATTACAATACAAAATTACTATATAAAATTAGTGTATTAAATTACTATATAATATTACCACATAAAATTAGTATATAAAATTACTGTACAACATTAGTACATTAAATTACTGCAGAAAATTACTATATACTATATAAAATTACAGTTACATTTTTGTTCAAGTTTATAAACAGGACATTCATTCAAGATGGTTTAAATGTTTTATTGCTGAAACCACAAAGCTATTTCTGCTGACATTTAAATAGCTGGGACTAATCTTAAACGGTCCACTTCACCTGGTGACCTCACCACTTTAATAGTATTGAAAAATAAAAGTCCAGTCTGAGTGATCTGGGTTTTTCTTTTATACGATTGGACACAGATTATACAGAACGACAGACTGGCTTCAGATCAAAACCCTTTCACACAATTCAGCTTCGTACAGGGAACGTCCCGTACAGAGTAACCTTTAACTCAGAACTAAACCCAGAGGAGTGTTTTACACACACACACACGCGCACACACACACACACACACACACACACACACACACACACACACACACACACACACACACACAGAGCTATGACTGTACTGACCCCTAGTGTCTCAACACCTCATTACAGGGACTAAACCTAAAAAAAAAAAGAAAAAAAAAGAAAAGGTGGACTTCATCAATCAGTTACCATTTTATTCTCTTACTACTCATTCTATCCAATCATACTACACATTTTAGTATTAAAGACGTTGCAGTTGTGTGACTCACAAAGTTTCCTGTGAGTGTAACGTGAGAGTACACTAATCTACAGCACGTGTTGTGAAGTTTGCTAGAATTATTAGAGTATACATTTCCATCATACCATTTACAACTTATGAGTCATTTTGTGATTAAATTACTTACTGCCAAATCTAATTTTTTTTTTTTTTAGCATGAGGCATTTTCCTCATGTCATTTAATAATAATAATAATAATATAAAAAGTCCCTTGTGCTTTGATCACGTGTTCCCTAGTCCTCAATAGCATCGACATACAGGTGAAAAAAAAAAAAAAGATAAAAGCAGCAGTTATAATTAAATGTGAATATAGTTTGGACTTACGTATGGACTTATCAATACAGACCAACCTGGCTTCTTAAAAATCATATTTTTTCCAGCGCAAAATCTTGCACACCTTCAGGAGCAAAAAAAAAAGACAAATGTGTAAAGACATGTTAAGTAATTCAAATCAACGAGAGGTGTTTGGAACATCGTTTGTAAAAATTTAATAACTTGCATAATATTTTCTCCAAGGGGTCAAGTTCATGACACAGGGTAATTAGAATATTGATTAGTACAACATGAAGTGGTTCTTGGGACTGAACCATTTTCCTTTGCGTTAATAGTTGTGTTGCGTTACTAAATCTTGCTAAAAGTTTCTGAAACTATCACTGCTTTCTTCCATATTTTTGGCTTTTGGACCATAGTGTACAACATTTACACATTTCAAGGAATACGCCATCGTTTCTCAGCTTGAACTCCTCTATAGTGTGAGTGTGTGTGAAAAGAAGAGAAAACACATGTTCTCCACACACACTTCACGGATATAAGTACAGAGAAACGTTGAAATTCTCATCTGTCATAACCACACACACACACACACATATACAGACAGGTTGAAATCAGATTAGCTGGAGGGTTTAAAAACTAACGCTGGAGTTTTGATTTAATCCTGTATATAATGGAGTGAGAAATCCTGTGGTGTGTGTGATAATGTGTGAAAGACAGCAGGCACCTGAGATCTCGCTCTCACTCAATGTTTCACGAGATTGAGGCTTTGGGTAATGGCTCTGTGATCATATTACACTCACTGATGCTGAAGAACACGTCATTGCACAAACATTTGCCTTTCACCCACTATCTCACACTGGGTCCTGGTCAGCTGGTGGAAATTTTACTCCTGCAGGAGCTCTGTGCCTGTTGCGTTACAGTATTTTGTCTACAAGCTCTGTAGATCGTCTATTTGGAAATATTACAGAGAGGATGGAAACTGGAATATTTTCCTTAATGTGTCATTACACTGTGCTTCACTATTCTGAGAATCATAAGGAGACATAAAAGCACAAATATGACTACTGCCTTGTAAATGTACTATTCATAATCACGGCAACTGTATTCATGGGCTCACAATTAGGCATGTGCATACCTGTAATCAAAGTGACACATCGTGACATTCAATGCACACAATCGGATGTATTTATTAGTCAAATTGTGTGTAAAACAAAAAATATTCCTGGCAGATTTACACATTTTCACTGATTTTCCTTGAACTCACACAATTACGTTGATAAACGCCAATCAGCCATAAATTTACGCTTAGAGATGCCCACAAAACTACATAAAAGGCAAAGTTCACAGCTGAAAATGACTGGATTTGTTTTAGATTTTCTTATCAAATCATTAATATGTGCAAGTGAAAATAATAAGGGATAAAAATTGACAGCATAACCCGTATATAAAATCGCAGTAACTCATCGGGAATTATACAATTTGAAGAAGATCAGTCGAGATTCAGATTAGTCAGTGTCCTTATAAGGAAATGTACATGAACTCAGGAGTGAAAGTAGGATAGACATGTTTTTCTGAATTAACTGGAGTTTCTTGAACACCACATTTCTTGTGTAAATTCTCCTGCAAATGATTTACAAATAAATTTATTCGTACGCAGCTTGAGAAATATCGTCACTCCCTCTGTGGTGCATTCTGGATTCAGTGGCCAACATTAAGGATTTAGGAAAAAAGAGTCAAAAGTTTGGACTCACCTTCTTATAGAAGGGCTTTCTTCATTTGTACTTTTTGCACACCATGAACATGCAGTGACCAAGTAAAGTTCCTCAGTTATGTGACAGTTATGTAAAGTTCCTCAGTTATGTGACAGTTATGTAAAGTTCCTCAGTTATGTGACAAGCTCCAATTGTTCGTCTCATTAACATCATGAGAAGCTAGTGAGGGAACGACTGTTTATAGCTGCTATAACAAAAGTGTTAACAGGAACTAACTTTTTTCACAAACATTCCACAACATTAAAAGTAGCTAAAAATAGATGAAATGTATGATGTGTCCTTCTTTAATAAATAAAAAAATTGTGTTGGCAATAAACACATGCTGTTATAGGAAAATAATCAATGACAGGGTGGTGTGATGTAGTGGAGTTACAGTTACATCCCTGATGTTGATTATTTTCCTATAACAGAATGTCCTGAAGTGTTTTATTGCTCTGATACCACAGCATGTGTTTATTGCTAATACATTTTTTTTTTATAGGTGAAGTGTGCATTCTTCACTTACACAAATATAGAAGTAGTATAAATTGCAGAATAGTTCCGGAGAAGCACAACTCTTGCACAACTCTCTGTTCAACTCTTGCTTAACCATGAATTCAGAAGTAATTATTCAGGAAGTGATTATAGCAGACAGAACTTTTATTCTAAGTGTTTAATTATCTCTATAATATCAAAAACCAACATTTATGTGCTTCAATTCATTTCTTGCTTTTCACAATACAGTAATTAACAGTAATTTTGCGCAACATAGAATAAAACATAAAGACGGAAATTTCCTGAAATGGTCTGAAACTATCCAACCGTTAAAGGGTCACAATGAGATTTCTTCTTTTATATATATATATATATATATATATATATATATATATATATATATATATATATATATATATATATTTGCAATTTCTCACAATAAATTTTGCATTCCCGTGCAATCCTTGCTTTAGTCTCTTTATGCATTACATTGTTATGGTACACATGCAGCAGTGTCCTACACCTATACTGAACTTACTGCATTTTACTTTGAAGCTGGGATAAAATACAGAGATATGTTGTCAATGCTTAGTACACATGGTTGTGTAATCAGTGAAGGAACATTAGAGTGCATTTGGAAATGTAGGGGACTTTTGAGAATGCAGTCAATTTTATTATTCGTTATCAGTTACAGGACAGCGGACAGCTTTACACGTACAGATGGATGTATTGTAAGTGGAGAATATGGTGTATGAGTGAGAAATGAAGTGACATACCTTCAATTGTCAATGAGCTGGATACAGGAGGGGTTTTACAGAGAAGGGAACGCAAAATGTATTGCGAGGGAATCTCATCATGCCCCTTTAGGGGCTCAGTATGAAACAGCACCTGCAGGGAGAAAATTCCACAGGAAGTGATGTAAATTTCACAGCAATCATGGACGTTGTGCTTTGGGCCAGGCCGAGCGCTTTGTGTTTAAAATAGGACCATTATGTCCATGATATATGTCAGAATGGAATGTTTCCATGGAGTCGTAAGCGTCCCACAGTCATAAAGGCACCAGTGTCTGGTTCAGATTTCACTCCTGATTCTCTCCAAAATCCACAAGGACATCAGGAAATGGAGAATCCACCACACACCCCTCTCTCTTTCTCTCTCTCTCTCTCTCTCTCTCTCTCTCTCTCTCTTTCCTTCTCTCTCTGTGTAAATGAAACACAATTCCATGGAAGTGGTCTGTGTGACATCAGTCTGGCTCTCACCTGTGCTGCTAATGTGAATAATCTTCTGTGTGTGTGCATGTGTGTGTGTGTGTGTGCGTGTGTGTGTGTGAAAGATGTTAGAATACACAGTATAACTGAAGCAGTAAAAATTCCAATTGTTCTCTTGTAGCATACATTCTTTAAAACATGATAAATACATCTACAAAAGTATATGAACATAACGCTCCATTTATTTAACACTCAGTTCCACAGGACCAAAGTTGAGTGCGAAAGTATTCACCCCCAATAGTTTTTGAATGGGGAAAAAATTAAAATGTATGTCTATTTTAAAATTTATCTACAAATAAAAATAATTCCAGGAAGTTAAAAAATTAAAATGGGGGTTTAACAAGAAAATGATCACAAAAATCAGATAAAATACATATAGCCGATGTTGAGATAATCTAAGAGCTGTTCAGAGGATATGAAAGGGCACAGACTCACCCAAACTGGACAGTTGAAGATGGGAAAAAAAATATCACGTGGTCTTTTTCCAGTCTTCAGCTGTCCAGTGTGAGTGAGTCTGTGCCCATGATAGCCTCAGATTCCTATTCGTGGCTGACAGGAGTGGAACCTGATGCAGTCTTCTGCTGTTGTAGCTCATCCACCTCAAGGTCTGATGTTTTGTGCATGCTGAGATGCTTTTCTGCTCAACATGGTTATAAAGAGTGACTATATGAGTTACTATATCCTTCCTGGCAGCTGGAACCAATCTAGCCATTTTCCTCTGACCTCTTTGATCAACAAGGTGTTTCTACCCACAGAACTGTTTTTTTTTTCTTCACACCACTCTGTATAAACTCTATAGATAGGATGCTCATGGGACTCACTTCAAATTGTTATGTCCTGCAAGTGCAGTGTGTATATAATTTGCAGATACAACTCCTAAATTCTGGCAGAAAAACACACATAAGCTAATATAAGCAAAATACTAATACTAAATAAACAATTTTATGTCTAATTTTTTAGTGACGACATCTAAAAATAAATTTTAGTGATGACAAATATTCTTGAAATGTATAAAATAACACAAGGAGGTTTTTTTTTAGTATAAAAATAATTTTTTTTTTTTTACTGTTTTTATACTTCCGGTTTGCTGAGGACAAGGCAGCTCTATGTCTCGACCTCAGCCCTGTTTCACTGTTTCATCACTGATTTTTAAAAACCCGCTGTAAAATATGTAAGTAAAACATGTCTTGAATATAGCAAATTTCCCAGACATTTCTCATATGAGATTATTATATAAGAAATACTGCATATAACGAAATATTTTATACTTCTTTTACTTAATTATATTACATGACATTACATTAGAATTCTCATTATTTCAAGTTTATTTCGAAAAGCAAAATGATTTACCAGTAGAATAAGATAATGTTTCTATAGTGTACACCACAGTGCTGTGGAATTCTGGATTGTGATTGGTCAGAGGGTGTTGATTAATTTTCTATAACAGCAGCTCTGACAGTAGCTCAGGTACAAAACACATTTTTATACTGATATGTTGCTGTTTCTATAGTAACAGTGAATTTTCAGGGACTTCCCATAAACGGTTTAAAAAAATGTGTGTAATTTATTTAACATTTATGGAAGGAGTCTCCAGTGTCAGCGCTTTGTAACAGTCAGAGGTAAGGCTGTAACTTTTTTGACATCTCCAGGACAGACGAGTTTACGCTTTGTGGTTTCTCAGTAAAATGGACAGCTGTGTTTATTAACTTCAACAGAGAGAAAAAGAGAGGCTGGTGAGGAAACGACGGTTTATAGCTGCTATTACATAAGTCAGAACAGGAACTAACTTGTTTCACGGACACAACATTAAATGTAACTATAAATGGGTAAAACGCACGCATGATGTAATTGTTGGCAAACTGTTGTGCTATAAATAATGAATAAACCATTTCAGGATGTGCTGTTAGGGTGAATTATTTTCCTGTAGCAGCACTTCCTGCAGTGTTTTATTGTTTATGTATAAATAATTTGGTATATAATAATCTCATAATGAGAAATATTAGAAATGTTTTCTGTGAGATATTTAAGACATTTCCATGTTCTCTGTGCAGTTCATTTTAAAACACTGTGCTGAAAATGTCCTACGAGTACAAACAGTGGAATTTTAATTTAAGTCCATTATTGAAATAATGATGGTCATATAATACTGATTTCTTTCACATATGAAAATGTATGGACATGTCCATATTTGACTCTGCTATTAGGATTTTCAGTTTTTGCCATATTCTAGCTTATTCCTATGTGATTTCTTATTATGAATTTAGCTTAAAGCAGCCTAACATAACTATAAATACACTGATTTTGCTCTCTCTCTCTCTTGCTCTCTCTCTCTCCCTTCCTCGCACATGTTTGTGTTAAAGGTGGTGTTCATGTCACTATCAGACGGCACCACTAACCCCACCATTATACTCACTACATCCCGTTACTGAGCTTGCTGTATTGCACGGTCTGAAATGAAAGAGTTGAAACCGAGAGCCTGGCTCGGGTAAATTCACCGTTTCTGCTTTAACAGGACAAAAAAAGGATCTCTATTTATAGTAAGAGAAACTAGCCAATGATACGACTCGAGCCAGAATCTAAAAATAACCCCCACCTCCATGCCTGTTCACAAATACTGTGTTTCTCTGTCTTACTGCTAAAACGGGATGTGTGCTGCCAGAGCAGACAGAACAGCGTTAAGCCGATTACATACACCGCTTTAACCAAATGCGTAGGAAATACTGTTTACCTACAAGACAAAAACTACAAAAAGACTCACTATTGATTCTGAGAGTGTTATTATTCTTATACATGAATTAAAAACCATAATGTTTAAATTATTAACTCTTGGATACTGATGCTGATTAGATAGATTATATAGATCAAATCTGCTACTAATTTTCTTATTTTGTTAAATCAGACTTTCTCCGCACATTGGGTTAAAACTGATCTGGGGGGGCGGGGCTAGATATGTGATCAGTCTGTGATGTCACTAATTAAACTCTACGGCTTTATGCTAATCACACCCAAGAACAGGAAATGACAATGTGGTACTCGCAGAATTTTGTCTATATTGAAAACAATGCTGCCTTCTAGGGCTGTATTTGGAGGCGGCGTGGCATTAAGTCATGTCTGAATTGATGTTTTTCCTAAAATGCTGCCTTCTAGGGCTGTGTTTGGAGGCAGCGTGGCATTAAGTCATGTCTGAATTGATGTTTTTCCTAAAATGCTGCCTTCTGAGGTTTCACACTTGGCCTGAATGCTCAAGTCCACACCCAGGACTGACTCTGGGCTCATAATCACAGTATGCTTTCTTGTATTCCATCTGAGCCATGGCTCGATTGCAGAATTCCATACGTTACTTTGTGCACACAGTTTAGCAAAATGAGATTTAGCTGTGGATCTCCATCTCTGTATTATTTTTCATGTTATTGCCTGCCCTAGACCAGGTCGTAACAATAAGCAGACTGGCTTACGAGATAATAACACAGCTGCCTTATGTGTTTCTGACATTTTGTGTTTAGCTAGCTAGCAAGCCATCTTAGCCAATGTTAGTGATGAACAAAGGTTTATTTGTTATAACAACAAATGGCTGCTGTTCAATAAATCACTGAGAAAATGATGCAAATCAAGGCTCAGAAATCCTACTCGTGTGGACTTGTGAGAAATGTGAGCTAGCTTACTAGCAGTTAACTAGCCGGCTAGCCAGTGTTAGTGTTAGTGATACTGGGCTATTTGGGCTATTATACTCATCTACATTCACAATTTCTGGCATTTTTTAAAATAAGGTTAAAGGTGCAGAGCTGCTCCTCTGCCATTTTAATAATTTTTGTAAAATTAAAAAAGTTATTCTACAGAAATGATTTTTCATTGTTTTAAACTACATGTTTAACACTAAGTAACTAAGTAACTAACTAATAAGTAATTAATGTTTCATTTATCTAATTTTTTGTTTTTTGCCTTTGTTTAATACTGGCCAATGGTTTCAGGTGAAGCCTTTTAGACAAACCCGCTTGCTTATATATTAAAATAATATTTTTATTCTAAAATGTGTTTAGTTTAAATGCCTTCTCTGTTTCAGACCACACCATGAATTTCACACACGCTGAAATCCCAGCAGGTCGATGTGATCAACGGCAAATACTCGTTTACTGAGTTAGATGTGCTTAAAAGATGATTTAGGGTCAGATTTTCAATGATCATACTCTTCAATACTAAACCCCGCCCCTGAGTGGTGATTAACCAATCATGGCACACTAGCAAGCTAATGTTGTGCTAACACAAAGCAAAGAAAGCACTCAATCTTCTGCTAATGTTATAAATGAAAACATTATAGAATATAGGCCATCATAATGGGTTGTCCTAAAGTTAGGACACTTTTTTAGGGGATTTTCTTGAGTAGCTTCTCTAATCCTCTTTTTCTGTCTGGATTTAAAAAAAAAAAAAAACATAGGAATTGTTTTGTATTATACCATAGCACTTTTGAGTTCTTGACTCAGAAGATTAATTGATGTTCCAATACATGATCGTTTCTATAGTAACAACTCACAAGGACTTGAGTGATGGACACTCCACATAATCTAAGTCTAATAAACAGATTTTAAATATGTGTTGTTATAACAAAGAAAAAATGTATAATCTTTCATTTGATTAAGAGTGCTATTAGGAGACTTTTATTATGCAAAGAGATTCCAGCATCAGCACTTTGTAACCGTCCATAAAATTCCACTACAGGAAAGTGTTCGGACAGACGAGTTTATGCTTTGCAGTTTCTTGGTAACAGACGAGCTGCGTTTTTTTGTCTTATTAACTTCAAGAGAGAGAAAAAAGAGAAGCTGGTGAGGGAACGACTGTTTATAGTTACTATAACGCAAGTGACAAACTAGTTTTGTGGACATTCCATAACATTAGAGGTAACTATAAATGGATAAAAAGCAGGACGTTTGACTTATTAATAAATTAAAAATTGTAATCATTGGCAAATCGCTGTAGTATAGGAGCTGTTTTAGGAAAATAATCGACTTCAAGGTGGTAACAGGAACTCCGCTTTGCGTTGGGCCGCATCACACCAACACATCGTGGATTATTTTCCTATAACAACACAGCCCGTTGTGTGTTATTCCTTACATAGCTATTGTCCTAAATGATTGAACCTAACTGTATTTGTCCTGGTTACTAAAAATATTTTACAGTGAGATGTTCCTGGAATATGGTGCTCTAGTTTTTGTTAGAGAGTGTGGTGCGGCCCTGAACCGTACGACCAATCGTGGCTTTACAAAGCACAGACACCTCTGACTTTACGTCACAGCGTTGAGCGAGATAAAATCCCCCAAAATTTCCGAGGCAGGAGTGTAGAATCAGGATTAAATAATCCACTGATGCACCGTGGACTGTTTCCTAAAGTGTGGTATATTGATGGACAGAATAAAATATTAAAAATGAAACAACAATAAAAATTAAGAGTAGCCCCTTGTCATGCTTTGAGCAAATACGCAAATAATAGACGACATAGCAGGACACTAGAAATAGGAGGAAGAAAATAAAATGCAAAATCAAACACTGTTATTTCAGTTAAAGTAACCTACTAGACTGAGAGGGAATTAGAAAAGCTAAAAGCTAATCACACACAGACATCCACAGCATGACTGTTATATAAAGTCCATGAAGCGAAGGAATTAGACTCGAACTATTTTTCCTCTCTTTCTTGTTTCTCCACACAGATACGGTATTTGATCTTGTGCTTGGAACACTAATGTCCCTGTGCTTTGATAGGTTTTCAGGACAGCACCTGGGTTCGAAAACAGCCGAACATACAGAATTCTCAGCGTAAACAGACTCAGGTCCAGAAAAAAAAAAAAAAAAAACAACTCCATCAATTTCTTTTGTACTGTATCCTGGTCAAATTGATGCCTGACACCTCCACAAGCTCTCACTCACAATCAGTCTTCAAAACCGATTACGCTAAAACACAAGTGACCGGTTAACATGATGTTAAGTGACTCGTGCCAGAGTTGCCCTTTCTTTCATTTCTCAACATCTCAAGCCTGCTGTGTTTCATCAAAAACCTCTGAATCGAAGACGGATTCGTCTCGAGAGCGCAGGGCTCAGGGAGCGAGAGGAAAGTATCTTCAGTACTTGTTAATCCCGAAGAGCCGGACTCCGTGCAGCTGAGGAAGCTTGGGGATGAGCACGGTGAGCAGAGACACCGTGTTGATGACGAAGTGGACCCGGTCGTACTTGGTGTAGAAGCTGGTGAGGAAGTACCTACAGAGGACAGAGGACAGAGCGAAGGAGAAAAGGAGAAAAGGACATCAGATATCAGGAAGACAGAAACATGAGAGGAAAAACAGAGATCAAACCCAACACAGCACGACACTGTGCGCTATTCTGAACGGTGTATCACTTTACTCTGATATAATAACTGAGCAGAACAGGAATATTTCCCTTTGGGGACTGTCATAACTCTAAAGATGATATTAAGTGAAGAATAAAACACCTTAGGAGCATGCTGTTATGGGAAAATAATAAAATGCAGCCTAATGTGAAGCAACACAACACCCTGAAGTGCTTTATTCCTCTTATACCTTTTACGGTTACAGTAACTACGCTGCATGTCGGGCCACATCACACCTTTGGGTGAGGAAGATATGACAAAAATTTCATATTTTGTCTTTTGAAGGCATTTTTATGATACGCAACATGTATCATGACTTTGGCTTGGTAACCAACTGCCAGCAAAAAAGTGCAAATTATGAAACCTTTTACTTGTCTACCATGTCTAAAAATATTTTTAAAAAGAATAATAAATGTATAAAATAATAATAAAAATATTTTTTAAAAATTAATAAATTCTAATAATTTGAATAAATTTCAAAAATAAATAAAAATACATTTAAGAAATTGTCAGTACATTTTTACATCAAATCAGCTGCTTCTAATCAGACTTTATAAATGCTATTTTATAAAATGTAAAAAAAAAATCTCAAATATCTGCAAAAAAAAAAATATCATAACATAATTTATCATGATATATCTGTATTATATCATCTTATTGCCCAGAGCTAATCACACCACCATTCTTAATTATTTTCCTACAACAGCACACCCCCAAGTATTTCATTCTTTATATAGCTATTGTCTTAAATGAGACCCTAACTGCTGTTGTCATGGTTACTAAACTGTTTATAGTTTCTGTAATACAGCCCAAGAGCTCTAGCTTTCGAGTCTGGTATGTTTTGTCAGAAAACAGCCAACTTCAGCCTGCATTGCAGTAGACGTTTAAACTTACTGATTCAAACCAAACTCTTATATAACGTTTAAATACATGATGCTGTGAACTTTTTCCAATCCAGTGACTATATCACGTCTCGCGGTATTGAAAAGTTTGTTTTCCTGCTGAAACACAGACAGCCAATCAGATTGCAACCTTTAAGATCCTGAAGCTTGTGACCAGAAACATGTACAAAGGATAGTAATAACATATATTCAGATATCTTAAGATTCTCACATTCAGTGACTTCACCATACTCATGTTTTTTTTTTATAAATTCATAATTATTAATTATGTAATAATAGTAAATTCAGTAAATAATTAGTAAATTCAGGTTCTGCTAATTTCTCTCCATGCTGAAGTGAAACACTGGACTATTCTATTAATGTTGCATATACTGTATTACCTCCATACAGAATAAAGTGGACAGCAGTAGTGTTTTATCTTCATCCAGGTTCATGTGGTGTCTAATTATATGCAGCAATACATGAAGGTAGATGAGTGAAAGAGAGGACGAGGAGAAGAGTGGAGCTGCTCGTCTGTTCCTAAATAAAGCTGCTCTCGTCACAGGAAGTCTAAATCAGCACTTCCACACTTACTAAGGAGTTCATGTAGCAAAGGCAGCCTGAATAATCAGCATCATGGGAGAGAAAACGTGTGTGTTTCTCAGAAAGCTGAGAGGAGAATAAAAGGTGAGGATGAGGATAAAAAAGGGAAAATAGAGAATGAAGATGGAGGATGAGGATGGAGGATGATGGATGAGGGGAATAAAAGATGAGGATGAGGATGGAAAAGGGAAGATGGGGGATGAGGATGGAGGATGGGAATGAAGGATGGAAGATGAAGGATGAGTGAGGATGGAGGATGGAAATGGAGGATGATGGAAGATGGAGGATGAGGATGAGATTGAGGATGGAGGATGAGAATGGGGATAGAGGATGGGGATGGAGGATGATAGAAGATGGAGGATGAGGATGAGGATGAGGATGGAGGATGGAAATGGAGGAAGATGATGGAAGATGGATGATGAGGATGAGGATGAGGATGATGGATGAGGAGAATAAAAGATGAGGATGAGAATGGAAAAGGGAAGATGGAGAATGAGGATGGAGGATGAGGATGGGGAAGGAGGATGGAAGATGAAGGATGAGTGAGGATGGAGGATGGAAATGGAGGATGATGGAAGATGGAGGATGAGGATGAGATTGAGGATGGAGGATGAGAATGGGGATAGAGGATGGGGATGAAGGATGATGGAAGATGGAAGATGGAGGATGAGGATGGAGGATGGAGGATGGAGGATGGAAATGGAGGATGATGATGGAAGATGGAGGATAAGGATGAGAATGAGGATGGAGGATGAGGATGAGGGAAGATGGAGGATGGAGGATGAGGATGGAGGATAAAGACACTCACAGTATAATTGGTGTGATGGTGAGGAACTTGCGCGAGGCGGTGAACTGCACGCCGTAATCCATCTGCTCCCAGTGAGTGAGAAGCCGAGCCTTGCCCTGGTCTGGGGTCTCAAACGGCGTCCCCTTTACCGTGTGCAGCAGGAGATACATGCACTGCAAACACACACACACACACACACACACACACACACACACACACATTATCCAGGCTTATCTCCTCCTCTGGCCTAAAAATCAAAGGTTTATTCAGCACATGTTCAGGCACTCTGTCAGCACAGATACTGCATATTTACACTCAAAGTTCAGCTAACAACAGAAATCCAAAAACGCTGAGTCAGCAAGAAAAACATGGCTGAATTTTCACAGGTGGTCTTTAGTGGTGGACAAGCCTGCTGAGCTACTCCATGTGAACATCAGCTGTACCGAAGGAAAATAAACCCACTACATTGCAAAGGAGTGTGTGTCTCTAAGACAAAATGAAGACAAAAGTATCTTATTAAGTTTTTTTTTGTTCTTTTAGTAAATATAAAAAATATATTAAAAAAATTTCTTACTAAGCACCAGTACACCAAGACAAATTCCTTGTACATGTAAACCCACGGCACTTGGCAGTAAAGGTGATTCTGATTCTGATAAAAAAACAGGACAATTTATTATCATATGGATTTTTCTGTTGATTTTATTTTCTTTAAAAAAAAAAAAATACCAAACTATTTTTTGTTGTCACCCAGAGAGCATGGAGGGGGGTGTAAACTTTTGCACTCAATTGTAAAACTGTAATGTTAATCCAGTAGTTTATTTCTGTGCTTGTTTGAGTTAGCTCACACAACAATGAACTACACAACCCTGTGATTTCTACAAGAGTTTGCCTGAACAGTTATATTATTTTTATTAAAAAATATTTCACAATTTCACTTTATATTGTAAACATTATGACAGATAATTGTATTAATTATACAAAATTATATTTGTCAGGGCTATATAACATAAACATAAAAGCAAGATGCAGGTACAATTCATTGAAGGACGAAAAGGAATTTTAAAACCGCAGAAAAAATGTTTTTTATCATTTTTATTCAAGAATAACAAAAAATACTTATAGTTTTAGACAGATAATTGTTCAGGCTTCATGATTACAAGATGATTATATTACACACACTAACTGCGAAATCCAACATTGTGAAATTATCTGAGTTAAAGATCAGCATTTGTTCATTTGGCCAAATTTTTATAGATATTTTGATCATACCAGTGGCATGATTTATGAAATCTTATCTAAACTCCTATGAGGACTGCAGTTTAAGGCTCTAATTTTAGCTACATTTACTTCATTTTATTTAAAATACAAATTTCAACTGAGCTTTGATTTTTTTTCTTTGATCTCAGTGTCACTAAAGATGTATTTTTTTTTTATTTTAGTATCAAATACTGCTGTAATGTTGTACAATGACACGAAACTACTGAAGGATTATGACAATTCACTTAAAAATGACATTCGTTCATTTTCAGGGTGCTGAAATGAAAATAATTGCATATTTAAAGTAATGATCATGAACTTTTATGACAATATGGATATTGAAATGTCGTGTGACAGTAAGTACTGTATGTAAGTACTGAGAATCATGCTGTAATAATAGAGAAATATTTATATATAATGTTTTATATAAAGAATAAAGCTTTCTGGAGGGTTTTCAGAATTTTAATTTAATTAAAAAATTTCCTAAGAATATCAGACAAAACCACTCTGTACATATAAGTAACAATCTGTAAATATCTGTAATATATAAATGAATATCTTAAATATCTTAAATATCTAAAGCGCCTCTGAAATAAAGAATTAGCATTCTTTAATAGTGCTTTTTGTTCCTGTCTTCTGGACACCAATATGACGCTACATATAGAATAAAAAATATAAAAATAGCTTTGGAGATATTTTCATTTTAATTTTGTAATTGATCGCTTCAGAGAAAATGATGGAAATTTTTTTGATGATTCATATTTGTGCAATTTTTTATGATCCTTCAATTAAATGCTCTCTAGAATGGATATGCCCCGCCCCGAGGGGGCGTGTCTCACTCTACAGTATAAACCGTCTCCATCAGTAAGAGAAAGTAACAAGTCTCTTGTTAAACACGTCACTGTTCTCCATATGTAGCTAGTTAGCTAAGCTACTGTCAGCTTTGTTTAGATTGGGCAGGGGGTGTGGCATGGCGTATCTCGAATGCTATTGGCTGTTGTGTAAATCAGTCGAGCACTTCAACAGGGAATCACTCTGACTTCATGTTTAGGAGGGAAATACATCAACATACAGAATCAATTCAAAGCTAAGAAGACATTTCATGGAGACTAAATATTCTGTGTGTGCTCTGAAAGGTCACATGACCAGAAAATCAAACTGTCTCACTGACACTAAACTACTGCAGACAGTGAGACCTTGCAGGTCAACATAATGCTGAAATTGTGTGTGTGTGTGTGTGTGTGTGTGTGTCTCTCACCATGTTGTGGATGAGGTTAGTGAGTGTCCACACCACAGGCACGCTGACAAATGGGATGCTGAGCAGGATGATGTGCAGGAGGCCGATGCCCAGCAGGTAGGACAGCCACATGCCCCGGCTGTTCATCACACGTGTGTTAGGGTTCACCTCGCTGTGCGCCGTGCCCACGTTCATCGTGACGATAAAAAAAACAAGGACGTCTAGATCAACACATGAGACAGGCAGGAAGGACACAGATGGTTATACAGGTCAGTGTCATTAACAAATAGGAAGATACAAAGGCTGCATCATTTATTTTTAATTCTCGCAGGTGAAAAATATAAAATGTGTTCCAGAGTTAAGTAAACTCCACCATCAGCTTTACCTTTTTAGCTTTTCAAAGCATAAAAATGAGTTTTTCACTGTTGAAAAACTGTCAAAAAACCGTAACTAACAATTAGAGTGTTATACCAACTTCGACCACAAGGGGCAGCAGACTTTTTTCCTCTTTACCCTTTGTTAGACAGAGTAAAAAAAAAAAAATGGGGAACCAAATACTAACCACTAGTATGTTAAACCAATTTTGACCACAAGGGGCAGCTCTATACCTCCATAGACCTGCTACTGTAGGGCCCTAGCACAAGACTCAACTATTCTGCTCAATTACAATAAAATCCATTAAAGTATTGTTAAACGAATTTATGTCAAATAAAAAATACTTTATAAAGAATCTGTGTTAGTCACGCCTCACTTCAAAAGTTATAAAGTTTAAGGTTAGGATTAAGGATTAAGGGTCAGGTGTTCATACATGTTCTTACGACTTCATTTCTATGACTTTAAACTAAATCCGGCTACATCACGCTCATTCGGTGTTTGAATTTTTTATGAGATCAGATTTCTTTTTGTCATTAAAGCAACCTTACTGCATGACTTTGATTACATGTTTTCAGTGTAGTTATTAAGTGTATGTTTTTTTAGTAGGAGCACAAGCACTCCTTTTCATTTATACTCAATTAATATAAACGTTAGAGTTTTAGACTCGAGTCTGGTCTCAGGATGTTTTCTGTGCTGACTCGGACTTGTCTTGGATTTACTGGTGTTTGTACTCAGACTTGGTATTGGGTTTGCTTAGTAGTGTCTTGGACTTGACTGAGAGTTAAAAAATAATGTCCGTGTTGTCTTTTCTTTTCGTAAGCACAGTGTCTGAGAAGAATTCCTTCTTCAAGAAAACAGTCTAATGCAGGAATGAAGCTAACTAGCTGAAGTAACGATGGTTTTTGGACTCGATCTTGACTTGGCTTAGCTTTGACCTCCTTAATACTCGATCTTGACTCGATCTCAGCTTGTCCTGGTCTTGTCCTGGACAACGGCGGTCTTGACTACATCCCTAATAAATTCTCTAAAAAGAAAATTAAATATTGTACAATTACTAAAGCATTTTCACCTCTGAATCCAAGATCCGACACTTCTGATAAGCCACAAGCATTAAATTTACCATCAGACTTTACAGGCCTCAGGTGCATTTTTTAGCAACTTCTAATTAACTGCTGTACGTAAGAGATGAGTGTGAGGTGAAAGTAAGCGTTCCAGCTATTATAGATATTCTGGAGCGGTTTAATCTTGGGACAGATTGCAGTAAAACAAATGAGATGTTGCAAGAGTCGTCCAGTGCTTTAAATTCTCAGTGGACCTGAAGATAAGACCAGGACATTGTGTTCAGTCTTCCACGTGATAAAGCAGTTCAGCGCTAAAATAAACAACCAGCCGTGCAAACTAGGGGAAAGAGTGTGTTAGAGGGCGTGAACAATATTATTCTGCATTCTACAATTAATAATAATAATAATAATAATAATAATAAAACTGTAATAATATAAATAATAAAAAATAATAATAAATAATATTTATAAATATTATTTATAAATAATATTAAATTTATATATAACATTAATAAATAATAATAAATAATAATAATAATAAAAATAAAAATAATAAAACAATAATAACAATAATTTAAAGTGGTTTACATAAAAGATTAAAAATAAGACAAAGCATAAAATAATAAATAATGCATACATGGATAGAAGAAATTAAAAAAATATTTATAAATAGATAAATTATTTTTTTTTAAACTTGTCTATGTTTAAAAACTTTAGATCTTTTCATGCCTCAAAAAGTCATGCATTGTTAAACTTTCTTCCTGAAACTTTACAGTAAACACTCCTGTTAAAAGTGGAAACCTTATGAAAGGCAGTTGGCATGGAAACAGTATGGAGTCAGGTATTAGAAATAAAGAAATACTTACAAGTAAAGCTGACTTCTGGTGACTGATGATTAAAAATAATAATAATAATAATAATAATAATAATAATAATAATAATAATCAGTGTGTGATCAGTGTAAACTCCTTATTTCATATCAGCAGAGTTTTATCATTATTATTATTATTATTATTATTTTATTATTATAGTTATTATAATTTCAGACTCAGTGTTTATTCTGCAGAGTCTCCGGTCACGTCTTCATCCTCACTGCACACGCGGTTTCCATGGCGACGCTTTATTCTAGTGACAGTAATAATAAAGATGGAGTGAGTGGATTGTGGTATTAAAAGAGAAAAGGTGTGAGTGTGAGAGCCTGAGTTCCTCTGCGAGCACCAGCTGACAACACAGCACCACTGCACAGCTGAGCGTCAGCATTTCCTGGGCTCAGGCTTACCAAAATGGCAATTTGATCTTGGGGTGGAAAAAAAAACCTCAATTCTAATTGGCTCGGATGAATCACGTGGACAAACGTGAGCCAATCCCCGGAGGAGGCGTTGGGTTTTTGATGGCAGCGTCCAACGCCCCCTGCTTACGTCACAGCAGCCATGTGGGAAGTGTAGTCTTATTTTATACAACAATTAATAATTTAGTCATCTTTATTTTAGAGCATTTTTAAGTCATGTGGATAGATTTTAAACATTTTACATATTTTTGAAAAAATATTTTGCTTCTTATTTTATAAAATTCATATCAATACAGTCTTGGAGAATTTTATTTTATTTTATTATTATTATTTTTTTTTTTGAGTTTATCATCACAAGATCTGATAAGAAATGAAATTCTTAAGCTTGCAAGTTCTCACAGATGCTGCAGTAGAAAAATAAAGGATAAATAATATTTAAAAATAAATAAATAAATAAATAAAAAGACTGATGTTTAAAAATTGTCCAATATATCATACAGCACTGGAAAAAAAAGTCACAAAAAATAAATAAATAAATAAATAAATAAATATCACACATAAATAATAGTGGTGGTAGAAAATATATATGTATTCATTATACCTTGATCATATTTAAATGAGGTGAGGTATTGAGGTATTAATTTATATGAGTGTTTTACCCCGCTGTCCCTCTGTAGTGCTGTCATTTCCACTACAATCAACATTTTTGCCATTAAATTTTCCTGCTTTTCTCTTCGTTTCCTTGGTAACCAGGAAAGTTAAGTAATGAAGAAAGTTTTGAAGAAACAGAAGTTGTTAGAATACAAAATTAGGCTGAAATATGTATTGGATGTCAGTTTGTACACACAGAGAATAAGAGGATTTATTAAGTTAAAGGTGCAATAGTTAATTTTTTACATTTCTTACATGCACAAATAACCTGCAAAACATGTAGAACATGATAACAAAATAATGGTTTAAGCCGTGACCTCAGGACAAACGTGTTGTGTGGCTGAGAAAACCCATTTTCAAAACTGACTTTAAGTCCAGAATGCCTGTTTGTGATTGGATGGCCTTCCCGTTAGTCATTTTATAGACGTTCTGGGGGCGGAGCTTCATGAACATGGGTGGGATTTGTTCAGATGTTGAACCCACATAATTATTAGAGATCTCATCTTTTTTTTTTTTTTTTTAAAAAAGGACTAATCTGACCCAGGGCACCTTTAAGTAAGTGGGTTAGACATTTGAATGATTTTTTCAAAGGAAGCGTTTCCAAACACAAACAAGCGTTCCAGACCGGAAATCACTTTTCCAAACTTGTTTTCTCAGCAACTTAATAAGCTTTTGCTAAGGGCAAAGCTTAATGCATTGGTTCTACATATCTTCCAGGTTATTTGTACAAGTAAGGAATAAAAAATATCGACTAATGCCCCCTTAGCCGTTAGGAGAGCTTATCTTGCAAAAAAAATCAGCTAATCTTACTGAATGCACCTTTAAACTAGTTCCTGATAAAAGAGCTGATTTGAAACGTGGTGGAAATGAATGAATGACAAATGTATGATCATAAACCCTCATAAAAATATATTTATCAAGATAAAAAAACTAAAGAACGATCAATTTCATTTCATTTCTCACATCTACTAATCAAGTTAGTTCATGTCATCACTTACGTTATAAACAGTCATTCTTTCGCCAACCTCTCTTATTTCCTCTCTCTTGTAGTTAAACAAGGGGAAGAAAAAACATAGCTTGTCACGTTCATGAAAAACCACAAAGCGTAAACTCGTCTGCCCTGAAGATATAAAAAAAAAAAAGTAAAGTTACAGCTTTACCTCTGTTACAAAGCACTGACACCGGAGACTCCTTCCATAAATATCAACAACTATACATGTTTTATGTGTTTTACGTTTATGTGGAGCGTCTGCCATACAGACACCTGTGTCACTCGTCACTATAGAAACGATAACACCTTCTGACCAATCAGAACAGGGAATTCAACAGCACTGTAGTATAAGTTGGGTTAATAAATAAATGATGGCGATTAAGTTGTTCAACAAAATCTAGGTCTAATAAAATAATACTCCACAAATATTTCTCAGTTCACTTCACACCTGTAGAAGCTTTAAGCTGAACTCAAAACGCTAACAGACAGAATATGAAGTGTGTCATGCTTTAAACGTAAAGTTATCAGTGCAGGTTTAGCCGTGATGTGAACTATATCTGCAGCATGGCCGCCTTGTAACATTTCAGTCAAAGTTCAGTCAAGTGATCCGTCTGTTTTTAGACAAATGTTAAGTCTTATATAGCATGGCTTCTGCTCTGTGTTGTATCAACTCCACACGCCTGTTCGAAATAGAAATGAGTCACAGTTCAGCGTAGCTTCAGCTGCTCTTACTGATAATAAAGCTTGAATAATCAGCATGTATGATTTCAGAGCCTCATGCTCACTCAGTTTTCACTCCTTGCTATAGAGCTGCTGTGCAGAAATATATTTAATAACATCTAAAACCATTTCTAAATGACATTCTCTACACAGATTCAACCCTCAGCCCATTATTATTATGATGATTGTCTTTCTTTACTCTGGAGGGATCATATGTTGAAATGGCTCTTCAACTTTCGCTGCAGTTTAGAATTGCCACACACTCGCTCTTTCCTTACAGAAAGCTTCACCACATCAACAATGATCCATTTTTATTTGTTAAATAACAACACAATTATTACAGATTACAATATGATTTATACAGAGCGTCCACCATACAAGTCCCTGTGTTAGTTGTTACAATAGAAATAATAATTGTATTAGAATGAGCAATACATTATATATTTTTTTAAACCTTTTATAGTTACATTTAATGTTGTGGAGCATTAATGAAACAAGTTAGCAGCTATAACCCGCCATTCCCTCTCTTTCTCTTGAAGTCATACCGCAGAGCATAAACTCCTCTGTCATGAAGATGTTGGAAAAGTTACAGCTTTACATCTGACTGTTACAAAGCGCTGACACTGGAGACTCCTTCCCTAAATGTTAAATAAACATCTCCTTCCAGAAAAACATCACCATTTATTGACTTAGTTTCCATTTATTTTTAGGTTTAGATTATGTTGAGCATCCATGGTACAAGTCCCTGTGAATGAGCTGTTACTATAGAAATGATAGCTGCTGCTATAGAAAATGAATCAACACCTTCTGACCAATCAGAATCGAGAATTCATCATGGCTGTGGTGTGAAGTGATCAGTGGTTTAGTCTACAAGCAGCCAGAAGATGTCACTCTCATCACAGCAGTCCTGCTGCTTTTTCATGGTAATACATCAAGCACTTTTACAGCTCAGGATGAAAAGGACGAGTCTTCATCAGATTGGGATTAATACCTCTTACAGAAGAGTCACGTGAACTTCACATGTGAATAATCACGTGAAATTTACACACATGGTTTTTAGACACTTCAGGTTATGTTTCATATCTTTTCCATATATAGTGCATGTGTTTTTTATTCATTTATGTATGTATTTTTTCCATTCATTTTATGGACGTGTTAATAATTGTGACAATTGTCTGTTGTTAAGATTGAAATAATTTCTCACATGGTAGCGCACGTGTTTTTATTTACACGATTCATTTACTTTTACATGTAAGGTGAGCGTTTTGATCTTTCAGATGTGAATTTCTGACATGAATTTTTTTTTTCATTACAATTAGGCTATATTTCAATCATCACATGATGTCACGTGTTTAATTAAACTCACACATGTCATTTAGGGGCATAACACAGTGAGCGCCACCTTCATGTCATATATTACTCATCACAATCACACATGAAATGCTTAACAATTAACAGCGTCTCATCTGGAAGTGTGGTTTGTTACTTGTCTCATTCTTGTCCATTATTTTCTTATATCGAGACACTGAGTTGAGCACGATCTCTTAAATATCAGTCACTGCTACCGCTACACCTCACTATTACTGAAATTAGCTTGCTAGCATAATAAATTTTAATAAACCACCTAAAATGAAAACATCTTGTGCTATAAAACTTAAAATTCAGCATTAAAATACCCATAATCTCACAAACTTTATTTTTAAATGACTTCTTGTTATACGGAGGATTCTGATACTGTCTAGATTAGCATTTGCGTCAAATGTGTTGACATGGCGCTAAAATCGTACTTTTTTATTACGTCTCTTTCAATACTTTTACAGTACATAAGCTCATTTTGTTATGTTATGAAATAAGATTCACTGCTTTTGGCTTGTTAAATCCAAGATTAGAGGATGACACGGTAGCTGGAAACGAATATGAGCTAAACTAGCTAGCTAACTTAGCTAATATTCGTGTTCATTGTTGTGTTATCTATATTTATATTACTGAGAAAATGAAAATGATGAAAATCAAGTCCTAGATACTAAAAGTTCCATTTCATGTCATGTGAAACAAGCAGGTTCGTGTACTAGCAGTTAGCTAGCCAGCTATAGAGGTTAGCTAACGCTAGTGATACGAGGCTATATATATATAGTCTGGAATTGTTAATGAAGATAAAGCTGTAGAGAAGTTCCTGTTGTCATCTTTACTATATTATTCTATTATTATTTTAGAGTTTAAAATGTTACGTTCATGGCTTTTGACTTGTTAAATCCGAGATTAGCGGATGACTGGAAACTTTTAACCGCAGAACCTATGTGCTAAACTACCTAGCTAACTTAGCTAATATTTGTGTTTGGTTCTGTTATATTTTGACAAATTGGTCTTCTGATAAATAAATTACAGAGAAAATGACAATAAAATTTAAGACCTACGCATGGAATGTGTCATAAATGTGAGCCAGTGTATGTACTAGCAGTTAGCTAGCCAGCTAAATAAGTCAGCTAGCTAACATTGCTAATTTTCATGTTAATCAGGTGATATTTTGACAAATTAGTCTCCTGCAAAAATAAATTACTGAGAAAATGATGAAACTCAAGACCAAGGTGCTGAAAGTTTCATTTCATGTCATGTGACAAATGCGAGCTAGTTTACTAGCAGTTAGCTAGCTAGCTATTTAAGTTAGCTAATGTAGTGATATGAGATTATAGATTCTGGTATTTTTAACGAAGCTAAAGGTGTAGAGATTTCCCTAAGTCATTTTTAGTATATTACTATTCTATTAAGATTATTTTAATGTTTAAAACAATATGTCCGGAAGTTAGTTTGCTAGTCATGTGACAAATGCTAACTACAAGCAGTTAGCTACCTAGATATCAAAGTTAGCTAATGTGAGTGATATAAGTTGACAGATTCTGGTATTGTTGATGAAGATAAAGGTGTTAAGATGTTTCTAGGTCATTTTTTGTATTCTGTACTAAAAACGAGTACTTGAGGAGTACTTTAATGTTAATGTTAAATAGGCTAGGTTACTAGTCAAGTCCATGAACGCTATCAGTGACCGAGAAAGGTGGGAATCGAGCATCCTGGACCGAGCAAGTGTGACGACTTTCCGTGCAATTTCCTTTCCTTGACTACACCCTGAAACAATGAGTTAAACACAGTAACGTGCCGCTTTCACACCTTAATTTTAGATCAGAATTGTTCTGTGACATCCTCTCCATATATCCTCTTTACTAGTTCTCACTAAGGTGTGTAGTGCGCTGGGAGGAGATGAGAGCGTGAGCGCGAGGAGGAGAGAGGAAAAGGAGAGGAGCGGAGGACTTTGTGACCCAGGCCTCGTCTGATGATAGCCCCGCTGGAAAAGGCTGAAGCCCCGAGACTCTATTGTTGTCCGACGGAGGAAGCTGAGGATTAGAACACCAAAGAATTTCAATAAAAGAAGTGTCTGTTAGGAGGCTGAGGGTGTTGGGGAGGACCGTGGGGCCTGGGGCATTGTCCCGGAGGGTGGCTGAGAGCGAGAGGAGGGGAGTAGCACGGGCATTGTGCTTTGGGGAGGGTGGAAAGGTGGGGGGTATTTCTAAAGGTGGTTATTAGGAGAGAGATGGCGAGGGGGTGGCTGTTGACTCTTCATCTTGTGTGAACAAAGTCTCTGGCACGTAATACCCCCCAACTCTCTCTCTCTCTCTCTCTCTCACTCTCTTTCTCTCTCTGCTTTTTTACAAGGGTCATGAATACCGGGGCCGGCCCTACGGAGAGCCCCGCCAAGCCCGGACCTGCTTGAAAGCTTATTGTCCGGCTTAAGTGAGGTTTAATTAAGCGAGCTGTGTGTCCTGAGAGGAGAGCAGCGGCCTGAAGAGCCCAGGGCCTGTGGAGATGCTGCGCTCCCCAATGGAAGGCTTGATGCTGAGCATTCAGCTATTGAAGGAGAAAGTGTTTGCTGCTCTAATGAAAAAGGTTTGTTTGGGGGTTCGATAGAAGGGGGGAAGAGGAGGAGGAGGGGCTTGTCTGGGCTTTTTTGTCCCCGGCTTACAAAGTACAGACAAAAGCAGTGATATTATACAAATGCCCCCATTTCCAGGACATGTCGCTGGGACAGGGGCCTGCAAATGGCTCCGAATGCTTTTTTGCAGCCTTTTGGGAGGCGTGCTAACTAATTTAACTCATTTAGACCCCCTGAATTAACACCACACAAAAAGTTGTTTTGTCTGCAGATAGACTGCAGTACTTACTGTGTGGACTAATTGTGTCACCGTAATGTTATAGTACAATCTAATCTATTTAAATTTGTTGAACAAAACAATAAATATATAAATGACATTCTGAAAGATAGAAATAGTAAAAAGATAATTAGCCTATACATGCAACACAAAATACAAAACAATATATATGAGACAATAAAATTAACAAGACCAAGATAAATATATGGTCATATACGGGTCAAAGTTGAGATGTGCAAATGAAGGCTGTACATTGTACAGAAAATTATATTATAATAATTAATATTATACGACCAAATTTCACTCTTACATCACAACAATATCAGGAAATTTATTGCATATTAACAGGCAAATAAAGTTCTAATATGCAAAGATTTCTATTCAGAATTACAGCCATTCTAACACAAATTATTTAAAACAATATATTTTTAAATAAAGCTGTAATTAAAAATTATAAGAAATATTTTTGTTACATTTATTTTATTTATTAAAACTTTTTCAACTCTGAACATTATTTTTTATATATGTTTTAAATATACTTATTTGATCAGGTATTAGATAGTATTTGGACAGTATTAGGTTCTTATATAGCACACTATATAAATATACACTGTTGTTGTATGAAGGTGTTTACAGGAACATTATTGGACAAATAAAGTTCTAATAGGTGAAGACTTTCATTCGGAATTATGACAATTCCAACAACTATATACTTATATATACATATATATATATATATTTTTTTTTAAATCATAATCATTTTCAATAACTGTATTATTTTATCTATTCTGTTGTTGTTTTCGGAACTCCAAGCAGATTATTTAAGAAAGAAATAAAGAAAGAAAAGAAAAGAAAAGAAAAGAAAAAAGATCATTATCAATAAGTACTATGGTATTTTTAAAAATTTTATTTCATTTTTTTAAGAATTTATTTATTTATTTATTTATTTATTTATATTCACTCCTTAGACATTTTATCAGGTTTTTGGATGGTATTATGTTCTTATTTAACACAGTATCTAAATTAAGAAATGATCAGGCCATTTTATGATTCTCAAATTTCTTATGATAAAAATCCACAAGACATCATAATCCAAGTATATTTTGATGAGTTTAGTCGTATTGAGCGTAACAAGCTCTGATACCATAATGTTGTCCTCTAAACCAATCACAAGTTCATTCGGGTTTTATTGTCAGTGACTGTGGAGCTCTCATTAAATGTATTAGCTTCGATAATGTCTGTAAGTTTTGTAAACTAGCCACGTTTAAGCGTCTAAGGTTTTGGACAAAGTTTTCATTCAACAAGTATGACGTATTTTATTCGGGTTTCCAGAAGCATCACAGCACAGAATTAGTGCTGGCTAAAGTGCCCTGGACTGTGGATATGTTTCCATTTTGGTACTTTTATACTCAAGAGCAGGATTTTAAAAGATAGACTTGAAAATGTGGTTGGTTCTTGCCTGGTTTAAAGAATGGTCCAACATCTAAACATTTATCTCATCAGTGGTGGTCCTTTTCTACAGACGGATGGGGTATAAGAGGGTGGACACCTGGTACCTGGTCAGTAACTGTGTATCTAAATAAGTCACCTATATGTTGGTGGACCTAATAAAATGGCCAATAAGTGTAAGTATGTATATATTTATATAGGCGCTGTATAGTATATCAGAGGCTACTGATTCCAAAAGGGAGAGGCGGATTAAAGGTCCAGAGTATTAAGCAGACTTCCCATACAACTCCAGGAACAAGCTGATTCATGGGATTTTCTTTATCCCAAATGTGGAAATAACAAATAATGAAATTCTTCAAGGAAAAAAGAGGGTCAGAGGAAGAGGAGGGGAGCGGGATAAATACAAAAGACGGAGAGATTGAGAGAATGAAAGAGAGAAAAGCCATGTGTGAGGAGTGGGCGGGCCAGGCGGGTTAAGAAACTTTCTCGCTGTAGTGCAGTGTGTGGATGCCCTACTAATCCAGGTTTTATTGGTTGCCTATGTCCGGTCACACTGTCCGGATTGAGTGTGTGTGTGAGGGGCTTTGGGAGGGAGGCTCTAGACATGTCACTCATTGTGGCTGAGCTGATGGGGCTCCTGAGAGAGAGACAGAGAGGCCTGAGAAAGAGCTGGACCTGGTTACGGCCTTCCTCGGGTCGCCTTAGAAACCCGCACCACGGGGGTCCTCAGTGTGTCGCTGCCCTCCTGCATGCATGCAGATACCAAAACACACACTCACAGACACACTCACACTTTGTCAGAGATAACGCAAATGTTAGTGTAGATCCCCGCAGGCATTGCATAACTCCTCAAACTCATTATATACTAAGAAAAAATATATATTTTTTGTATGGGCAAGCTTATGACAAGCTTCGATTTTCTGAGACTCGACAAACAGTAGTGGATGTTTTCACTCGTAGCAGCTACAAGACTTATCCAAGTCTTATCCAAGCCATGACATGGCTTTGTCATGTTGTGGGGGCTGGATGAGGGTGATGTATTACCCATCGCCTAATAAAAAGCAGGAGTGTCCGCAAACACAGCTAAATGAGGGAGGATGTGGGACTCCTGCCCTCGGGGTCAAAGCTCCAGCCCCGTCTCTTTATTCCCATTGACAGGCCCTGAGAGATCAGCCACTACTTCTCATTTCCATGCTGGAGTGCCCATTCCCTGTCAATTCATTAAGCGCAATTGATATGAGAATCAACATTTCCTTTGTGCTACAAAGGAATTTAGCCAGATAAAGACAACAACCTTGCAGAAATTAATCTCAAGGGTTCTTGTCCCAGGCTGGGACACAAATCTGAAACTGCTATTCTAATAGCCGGGTTCATTTACAGACAGTTCATCACGCCCACGGCCTTGACCTGGGAAGTGCGGTTTCGAAGTTGTTGAGGGGGCTGACTGCAGACTGTTCCCTGCCTCCACCAGTGTGTTACGCTCACTGTGTCATTCTGCTAGGGTGCTGGGTGTCACATCCCAAGAATGCTCGGCGTGTGATCGAACCGCTGATCTCGACATATTTGAAATGTACAGCACCATGATGGAAAGCAAATTTTTTTGGTTTTTGTCTCTATTAGGAACTTCTTTTTAAACGGCCTTGCCAACAGACACTGGAGAGACACAATTTAATCATCTCATTCAGAGTGTGAATTCAGGCATGTGGTAGTGGTATGAAGCTTTAAAATTTTCACATTATCATGAACAAGTAACTTTTATCAGGATTGTACAGGAAAGTAATACATCGCGTTACAGTGATTTTAAAATGGCGACAATAAATAACATTAAAAATTATTTTTTTAAATAATATGATAAAATCAAGTGTTCAATAAATAATTGAATTTATTAATAATGATATTTGCAATAAACTATTCTTCCAATATGCATTGTAGTCTGTTAACAGTAATCTTTGGTTGCTAAGCGACATAACTGGCAAAGATTAGCTTAAGTGTAATGGTCTTATTAGTTTAAAAGCTGGCGCATTAATACAGAAGTCAATAATTGTGATGCAGTCACAGGTGTGCGTATGTCGAGCTTTGAATAAGGATTAAGCAATCAGATTTTAGTACCCAAACTATTTATACTATAATTAACCTTCAACAAGTGTTCTAGATTTAACCTTATATATGCATGATACAATATTATACACCATAGCGGCTTTAAATAATAATGGTCTCAGAGTCCGACCCTGATGGATGCCACTAATCTAGCTATACAGGAAAAGCCATATTAAGCAGTTAGTTAACTAGACTACTAACATAATAGCTTAATCTTACATTGTATAATACAATATTAATATAATCCTCCAAAATGTAATTCATTCATTCGTTCATTCATTCATTGATCAGGATTGTGGTGAATCCTGGGAACACTCGATGCCAATGCATCACTGACCTCAATTTATTGCTTTATTATCTCTGATTAATGCTGGTTACACCACAGCGCTGTTGAATTCTGGATTGTGATTGGTCAGAAGGCGTTGATTAGTTTTCAATAAAAGCAGCTCTGATGGTAGTGAAGCTGCAAATCACAGGTTTATATTAATGTGCTTGTACTAATATATTATTGTTTATATAGTAACACATTACACATGTACCTGTATGGCAGATGTTTATTTCGCATTTATGGAGGGAGTCTCCAGTGTCAGAGCTTTGTAACAGTTTTCCAACATCTTCAGAACAGAGGAGCTTGCACCTTGTGGTTTGACAAGCTGCATTTTTGTCTAATGAACCTTAGAAGAAAAGTGAGGGAACAACTGTTCATAACTGTTATAACATAAGTGTTAACAGGAACATTAAATGGAACTATAAATGGATAAAAGGTACTATATGATGTTCTTTAATGAACTCAAAAATGTAATTGCTATCAAATTGCTGTGGAGGAGTAAAACACTTCAGGATGTGTTGTTATTGGAAATTATTCAACTTCTGGGTGAGAAGAGTAACAGCACTTATTCCTTACTTATCGTACATTTTTGTCGCGTGTCCACAGATGACCTCTTCACAATTTGTGAAAGTTAAAACTACCCGAACATCTCTAGTAGATGCATGCATGCTTTTCTCCAATCATGACTCATTTTTTCATTAGGAAGAACTGGTACATCCATGGAATATCTCTCTGACGTTAATCCTTGCCAGCGGACACTAGAGAGACACTATTTAATCATTTCGCTCAACGTGTGAATTCAGGCATGTGGTTTCGCTATGGCACTTTGATGCTTTAAGATTCTCAGGTTATCATGAAAGAGTAACTATTCCCCTAACTCAAAAATGACTAAAAACCTCCACGATCAAAAGAGAAACCACAAAAAAAATGGTTTCATGAGGGCACGAAAGGGCAGTGTCCACCAACAGCCATGGCAGATCTGCGAATGGATGGCCCCCCGTGGCAGAAGCTGAGCCACAGGCAGCTATAGTGCAGGCCCTTTTGATGTGAAGAATAAAGGCTATAGGGAGAAGAATGTGGGGCACTGGGAAAGTGACCTCTAGACTGTGGTCAGAGCTTTCCCTCTCTCCTGATCCAACACACAGCACATCTCCCTGCTGAGAGAGTGAGTCTGAAATCCTCCGGCTCCCTGCTGGAGACTTAACCACAGAGAGGGTTAGTCTAAAGCCAAAGAGTGGACCAGGGAAGAACAGAACAATTATCCAAACCTGGAAGCTGGGATTTGCATTTAGGATATCACCTAAAGGGGCTCTGTGCTCTTTCAGGACGAGTGGAAAGGATGTTTACGCTACCACAGCAGTGATAAGACAGCGCTTTGCTGACTTAATGAAAGATCCATTAAATCAGATCCTCATTATTTTAATAATCATACATGTAATGGTACACTCTTGAAAAAAAAACAGTTCCTCACCAGTTCTTTGGACAGTTAATGGTCTTAGTTTCTTCTGTGTAAGAAAAACTTTCTATTGTAGAGCCTCGAATCTGATTGGCAAGGCAAATCACAGGTTTATATTAATGTGATCGTTCAAATACGTTAGCGTTTCTTTAGTAACAGATCAGTCACAGGGATGGAAGTGTATAGCAAACATTTCATATAATCTAAATCTAAACTAATTTTTTTAACAAATAAAACATGTAATCATTGATGTGGTAAAGATTTCTATAAGAAGTTGTTTTTCACATATATGGAAGGAGTCTCCAGTGTCAGTTTCCCAACGTTTTCAGGACAGAGGAATTTGCACTTTGTGAGTTCTCACTTCCCTGACAGGTACAATCTGAAGAAGTCCAAGTTTCTTGTTTTTATACTATATTATTTACCAATTTTTCCTGCATAGTTCAAACATTTTAAGTTGGTTGAACTGTAAAAGATTTTCAAGCACAATTCAGGGTTCAAAAAACAGAGGACGTAGAATGTCACCCTGAGGAACGACAAAAAATCTAGCTATGAGGGAAATTAGCTAGCTAGGAAGCCTAGGAATGTAAAAGCAATACAGTATAGTGAAATATAATATTAATATTATTTAGCTCTTGTTATACTTTTTTAAACTTTTGAAAGAAATTCTGTATTTCAGATCTTCGTAATTGCCACAATTTTTTTGAAACAAGGATTCCTCGAGGGTTTGGAAAAGTGGAGAACCTTCTGTTGTAGGGGTTAAACTTTAAGAGTGACAAACTAAGGAACCCTCTAGTGTTATAGATTTTTAATTATATTATTTCCCTATTTTCATTTCCTGTGGATGAACTGTAAAAGATTTTCAAACATGATTGTGGGTTCACGGTAAAGGGGAACCAGCATGTCACCCTGAGGGATGCGAGAACATCTAGCCAGGAAGCTTTATGAATGTAAAAGCAACATATTGTAGTTAAATATTAACCCAAATTTACTGATTTATTAACCCCTAATGGAACCTCTCAGGACAAACTGAAGAACCGTGTCATTTCCCAATTATCCTGCATAGTTTAAATATTTTAGGGTGGTTATCTCTACTGGTTGAGTTGTAAAAGATTTTCAGGAATATTAGTGGGTTCAAAATAAAGAGAGCTCAGCATGTCACCCTGAGGGACACCTAAAATCTAGCTCTGGTTTATTAGCTCTGGTTAGCACTTATTTTTTTAACTTGTGAAAGAAAGCCCTCATCTTGTTTATAAAGGTTGAAACTACCTGGATTTTTTACATAACCTGGTGCTTTGCTCTGATATAAAAAAAAGTCATAGAAAGTCCAATGTGATGTGTAAATCTCACAATAATTATAACAGACATCTTATGATATCCTGTTTTATAAACCGGATGATTTCTGTCATTTTTTTTAAATCCTAGAAGATGGCATCCTCTTTGCCTCCCTCCCTCAAACTGAGCCCTCATTATCTGGTTATACATCTTCCTGTCTATAACAAGTGGAAACTACATTTTTTTCTCCCTTCTCGGCGCTTAATGAGGACAAACCCAAGTCACAGACTTGTTTCACAATGTAACGCCGCCTTTTAAGTGCTGTGTCGTGCCGTCTGCGAGTCAGCCCACCCGAATGACAATAGCGTTTATGTAAAATGTGCTGCCTTTGGGCCACTGGGGCATATATCACCGCATGCCTGGCCCTGCCACCACCTTTTATTGCTTTATTGTGTTCCCTTTGTGTGTCTCGTCCTCATACGGGGTGCTGGTTGGGGTGGGTGGGTCGGGGGGGAACCATCAAAATTTTCAAACACTTCCCAGTTCCCGGTGTGGATGAGCTCTGGGATCGGTTAATCAGGCTAATGAGATTAATTAATCAGGTTAATTAGTATAACCTTAGGAGCATTTCTGAAAATCAAAGAAATCGAAACCTACTTGTTACGAGACCTTTCGTAAAAACTCAGTCGTTACCATCCTTTCATTCTTCCACCCTCCCTTTTTCAGTCTCTTTCTCTTTCTTTCTTTGCTACATTACCAGGGGGTGCTGGGTGATTGACAGATGGGCAGGAATAATAATTTTTTTTTTTTTTTTTTTTTTTTTTGCGTAACCTAAGGCCATGCTCTCTGATTGGCTTGCCAGCTGACATCTCCAAACCTTGCTCATCTCTCTCTCTCTCTCTCTCTCTCTCTCTCTCTCTCTCTCTAATATTGGCCCTGTAGATGAGACATCCTGAGGGGAAAAAAAAGTGGGGAGAGAAAAAGATATGTACCTTAGGGAAGAAGCTCAGAGAGAGGGAGGGATAGAGACGACGGGTAGGAGCGTGTGTGAGTGCGTGAGACATTTACTCCTCTAACTACTGGAAGACAAACACACTTTCCTCTTCTGACTTTCTTTTTTTTTTTAAATTATAATAATAAGATAAATTAACCAAAATTAATCAAGTGGATTTTTTTCATTCCTCATTTTATTTTTTAATTTCTAACCAGATCTACAGGGGACTTCGTATTCCGTCCCCTCGCTGGAAATCCTATGTTCTGATCAATAGACATTTCCATCCACACAAGAAGACATACCTCATGGATTTGTACCTTGTTGGATATCTACATCTTCTGTGCGTGTGGTTGTCCAGCTCTCGGGTGCTCGGAGGCTATCCCATCTGGTGGTGAGTAGCTCCAAATTTCTGCATCAGCTTCTCCAGCAGGATGAGGGGGGAAAAAAAAACGGTGGTCAACGATCATTTTTCAGAGGGGCAGAAAATGTACACGCTTTCAGTTGACTGCGTGGAAAAAATGTCTCTCTCAGGTCTCAGTCCAAAGAAACTCAACCTCAGTCTCTGGTGTAACGGAAAAGGCTAGCGTACACTCTTTATTTTTTTTTCAATGCTCACTTTCTCACACGTGCTTTCTGGCACAGATATTAACGTTTCAAATCCAAAAAAATTATCTAGTGCTGAGTTTTGTTTTTTTATTAGAGTCGGAGTTAAGGGGTGAAACAGCGGCTAGCTTGATTGTTGTCTTGGCGAGTCGCTTCAGCACTAATCCTGTGTTAGGAGCGGTAATGGTTTCCAATTCTCTAACGTGTTTCAATTCTGTACACAAAAAAATGTCATTCATTTTTTTTGTGAGTTTTTTGTTGTTGTTTTTTTGTCAAAGTGGACTACAGTGCAAAATTGCAAAATAAAAATTAAAAAAAAGGGAATTTTGGGAACAAAATTGAAGATCCAGACTGAATTTTTAAACTAGCCATCAAACACTGGATTCATAGATACATAGATCTGCTATAAACATGTACGATATGTTAATAAACAGTTAATAAGTCTTCATCACAAATTTTCAACTAATAAATGATCATTAGCACTAGTATACATAGAAAGTTGTCATTTTCTACAAACTTCTGTTTGGGCACATGGTAAAAAAAATAAATAAATAAAAATAAAATGTCGGGCATCTCCGAACACAATGCATGTCAGAATGAATGTACTTTAGTATTCTGTCCATGCTTTTGAGCTCAAGAGGGTTTTCTGTTTTTTTTTTTTTTTTTGCAAAACTATTTGCGTAGGTGTACGACAAAAGCTTCACTGGCTCCTGATACAATACCTGTCAGGATTAATGAACCCTAGCAGTCGCACTTAGCATGTGATCCTCGAGTCCTGTCCCATTCCAAACCACCAGCATCTTCTGGTTTCATTTACTGAGTTTACAAGTGCTGCCAACACACACACACACACACACACACACACACAGGCCACAGGGCTGGAGTAGAAATGCCAGTTCATGGGTTCTCACTGACACTCTGGCAGTTGGAGCCAGAAGAAGTGGTGACAAAGAGCGAAGTGCAATGTGTGTGTGTGTGTGTGTGTGTGTACAACCTGCAGCTGTTCCCTCCAAAGCACACTAGTATGACAGCGGAGTAGTTTTCACCGTCCCGGCTCACAATGCAGCAGCTCTTTGATTTGGGTGACGTGTATGTGTGTGTGTGTGTGTGTTTAAGTGGATGGCTAGGAAAAATGAGAGAGAGAGCGAGAGAGAGAGAGAGAGATGAAAAGAGTGAAACATGGCTTCAGGTGAGCTAGCAGGTGGTTGGAGCTCAGACAGTTTTTGAGCCTCGTCTCCAGCTGTTTGCCCAGAGAGCACGACACAAACGTACAAATCAATCCACATTCACGTAACCAACGGTGGCTGATCCGAATGCACACACATGCTCATAACACTCCATTATCCTCACATGTGGACAGCGTTTCATTTTATTTTCCACCAAAACTACCCCCTACCTCCTGTTTGAACACATTATCAACTTTATCAGCTAGTAGAGACATTAAAATGTCCATCATAGTTTACATCTCATATTTGTTAAAAATGGCATTTAAAGCGTTTCTGAATCATTCAAAAGTTCGACGAGTTCAAACTTGCATATTCAGACAGCAGGATCATAAAAGTGACATGAAATTATTTTTACTGTCATCACAAAATGAAATTTAGAAAGGGTATAGAAGACAGAAAAACCTGTTTGTACTGTATATTACCTGAATATAAAAATGCCACAAATACAAAATAACCAGGTACATTTGCACCTTTCATAAAACTTTCAAATTTATTTATTATCATCAATTTTATTCTCACATCAACCTCATTTTTTATTTGTACAATTTTCCTTTAAATTATTATTTTCAAATTTTCTTGAATTAAGAATTCGTTTCAGAGCTCCTGGTATCAATATGATGAAATAATAATATAGCAATAATAATATTACAGAAAAACAGTTTATGAGTGTCTTTGAGTGTCAGTTCTTTGAGTGTCAGCTTTAATAAGGAACGCCGTACACCTGTGAGTGCCAATACTTTTAAGCACAGCCCAAAAGACACGGACTTGCCTCCAGTAGAGATTTTCTTTGTTGTTTTTAGCAAATACAGACAGATTTATAAAGAGTACTAGGAAATGGAAATCGGATAAAATAGAGTAAAAATTACTTTGTGTTTTTTTTCACTGAATTTTTTACTCCAAAATCCAGAAGTTTCAGAGTCACTCGCTGAAGCGTGAAAATTGCCGGATAAACTACACATCACACACTAGAGCTGATGAAACTACATGGATATAATGATTAGTACTGTTATAAAATGTTATCATTAATCCTTTTAAAACTCTCCAGTTTAAAATTTCTAATGCGAACAAGCAGCTGATTGGATGTTTCATTTTCCTTGCCTTTCCATGTACACAGTAAATAAAACCCTCGTTTATTTATTAATTTCAAATGTAACACTTTTATTGTTTTAAAGTTAGCAAGTGTGTATAATGATTATTTTAGAGTATCGTGATATTATATTTTCATCATATCACCTCTCCCACCCGTCATATACACCCCGGTCTCCTGACCGTATCTCCATGTCTTCAGAACCATTTTTGGTTCCTAAGAAACCTTTCGATTCGTGATTCTGTAGTTATGTTTAGAGTTTTTGTTGTTGTTGTTGTTTTGTTTTTTTTGGTTTTTGGTTCTTCTGTAGCATCAGTTTAGAAAATCTTTTGAACCATCAATTCATCTTGTCTTAGGTTATACAGTATCTCCAAGCAGACAAATAAATTTTCTTTTAACAAAGATGAAATTTTGGAAGTCATATTATGTATATGACTGTATTTATAAATATACTAAGTTTAATTCTAGATGATAACCAGATGCCGATATTTTAAGAAGAAGCCACTGTGAGTGCTTCTTTCTTTCACAGAATATCTTGTGTGTCACTGTGAATTCTGGCTTTAAGGAACACCTTAAACCAGTCAGTCAGAATGTATGGGGGCCAATACTTTTAAAAACAGCCATAAAGCCTTGCCTCCAATCCCTTTTTTTGATGTTGTACAATTTTGATGTTTTACCTCGATTCATCTCACTATTTTCTTTAGATAAATACTTAATCCTTACCAAAACAGAGATTTTTTAAGCAAATCCAGAAGCGTGGAGTTGGAGGAGAAAGCCATCGAGCGCTTGTCAGTTTCTTCGGCTTTATTTGTTTGCATATGTATTACAGATGATGAGTGATTCCTCACACCGGGCCTCAGCCGAGCCTCAGCGGTCTCTCCAAATGACTCCAAATAAAATAACAGACAGACAGAAACATTTGTGGTTTTCTCCCACGGCAGCACCTTAAAAAAAAAAAAAACGAGCGTGCTCTCTGAATCCAGCTGGCCTCCGAAACTATCGTTCCTGTGATCAATCAGAGGCGAGGAAACCACCCCGTACCCATCGAGTCCAGACCTGAGACCTGACAGCAGGTCTATTTCCAGCCCGATTTTATTGTTATTAAATTGACCCAGGCACCATTCACTGATATATAAATAATTTTCCATTATCGTCCACTTTATTCCTTTTGGATAGAGGAGTGAAAAATCTATACTTGAGTGTGAGGTGTTGAGAGGAAATGAGTCAAACTTATACATGAGTGAAAGATTTTGAACCAAATCTTAACCAAGATTAGACATCAGAACATGTTTTGCAACATTTTACAAAGGTTGAGGTTTAGGTTAGGGGCGGAGTCAGCGTTCAAACTTTTCCTTTCACCTTAATTACAAAACCAATGAAATGTAAAGACATCATCATCAATTATTTGAGTTTATGATATTTTTCATGCGATCATGTTTTTAAAAAAAAAAAACTTAAAGTTGGAAAAAACTGTCGATAATCGTTACGCAAAGATGATTGGTTCACAGACCTGTTCATGTAAATTAGTACTGATTTGATTGGATGCTTTAAATGTAGTTAATTAAATAAAGTTATAACATAAAGAAACATGATGCACTGAACTGGTAGCCAAGGGAAAAAAAATAGCTTTGTGATGAGTACATGTAATTGTAAGGATTAAAAATTTGTTATTTTTCAGTTTAGTAATCATTTTAATTGAAAGTACAAATTCTCTAAACTAAAACATCACTTTAGTAAAGAAGTATAGTTACTTAAGTCATTTTTCAGTTGACTAAACAGCATTAAAGCTTTTTTCATGCAAAGACAGAGAGAGAAATTTCCAGAAATCTTCTCTACTTTTTTTTTTTTTTTTGAGTGAATGAGATGAGCCGAGGCCTGAGGAGTCAGCAGGGATCCTGACCTGCTCCTGTCGCCTCGCCTTCAATAGGACTTTAGGAGCCATCTCTGGGTTTCAGGAATGTCATTATCCGGGCCGACACCCCCTGCACGACGGCCACTAGGAGCACTTTAATGATACTTAGTGCGGGAAAATCCTCCGTTTGCAATTCAGTGTGAAAAGGATCAAGGATGTCCAGGCATCCGCCCAGCCACTTAAGAGAGGAGAGCTGAATGCAAACACACCGGCTGGGAAGAAAAGAAGGTTATTCCCCTGGTCTTATAGGTTCAATATCAGTAACGGGTGAGGAGGAGGAGGAGGAGGTGGAGGTGTGGGGGGTTACGGGGCGAGTGGTGCAGTGCTCATACAGTGAGGCTGAAAAGCACGGCAGGATAAAGCTCTCACACTGCACACACAGGAAGAGAGCGACTTATCTACTTATCTTTCTGTGCAGATAAAGGCACGGCAGCTCCAGATTAATATCGGCTCATATTAGCTTCACTTCCCACACGGTGCAGGTTTATGTGTAGTGATGTGCACTGCGTGAACAGGACTCTAAGAATTCCTTCATCAAACCTTAGCTTTAGCGTCTCCGTCAAAGGTTTTCTCAAAAAGATGCAACTCAAAACCCAAATCTGTTCAGTGTGACTCTCTAACATGGAGCACATTTCAGCTGAAATTAAAATTAAATCTGAACTAAACTGCAAGACAAAAACAAACATAAAAAGGAGTACAAAGTAGTCCTATATGCTAAATCTAGAACCGTAAAAGGTTCTTCAGTGTGTCCCTTTGGAGAGAACTACGTAGAATCAACTGAGTCATTCCCTGACAGAGACAGTTCTTCAGTTTGTCTCTTAAAGGTTCCATGCAGAACCCTTCCCCGTCCAAGAACTTCCAAGTAGACCACTTGTATGAATAAGGAAGCTATCTAAATAAGGGTTGGGCCATACAAGCCTTTCCAAAATTAGAAAAACTTAAAAACCCTATAAATCTAAAAACAAATCGGTGTGTTAAAAGAACAAACTGACTCAAATCACTGAATCAATAAAAACTATCATTTTCCTCACAAAGAATAATTTTCCTCACAAAACAATCATTTTCCTCAAAAAACCTTTAAATCTAAAAACTTTAAATAAACATCAAATCAGTGGGTAAAAAGAGTAAAAAGATTCAAATCACTCAATCACTAAAAAATATCATTTTCCTCACAAAAGAATTATTTTACTCACAAAAGAAAAAAAAACACATAAACTCTTTAAAAACTTTAAGTAAAAAAAATAATTGGGTAAAATAAACAAAATGAATCACTGAGTCACTAAAAAAATCATTTTGTTCACAAAATTCATAACATTAATACTAAAATCACATACTAACATGTGGAAACATCTTTCATTAATAGTTACACATGACTTATTTACTGCCAATTAATCACAAAATAATCAAAAGGACATGATGTTCTTTTTTTAAATAACGTTGATGACAGGCTATTGTACACTCTTACAAAAACTCTAAAGAGTTCTTCAATTTGTTCCTTTGAGGAGAACTACGTAGAAACAAGAAACGAACAGTCTGTCCTTTTGGTGAAACCTTTTAAGGTTCTACATAGAAACCTGCAACAGAATTCTTCCCCATCAAAGATGGCTCCAAGATGAACACTTATTTTTAATAAGGAAGCTATCTAATTAAGTGTAGAGTCATGCAAAGTCATACAAAACACACTATAAATCTAATAACGTAAAGAACAAATTAGTGGGTAAAATGAACAAAATGATTCAAATCACTGAATCACTAAAAAGAATCAATTTGCTTACTAAATTCATAACAATTCATATAACTCACAGTCATACATGTGACCTATCAGTGTCTTTTTACACTCAGTTAAGCACAGAAATATTGTCTCTAATTTATAATGTTGATTATATCACCAACAATTCTGTCCTGTCAGAGTTTGTTTCAACTTAGGAATCGATCCAAATAAGTTTTGGGCCATATAGTTTTGTAAAAAGTAAAAAAAAAAAAAAAACAACTCAAATTCTAAAACCTAAATCTAAATCTAAAAAGAACAATTCAGTGAGTAAAATGACTCACAAAAGAATCATTTTCCTCCCAGTGGAATGATTTTCTTCACAAAAGAATCATTTTCCTCACAAAAGAATCATTTTGCTCACAAATGAATCATTTTCCTCTCCAAAGAATCATTCTGCTTGCAAATGAATCATTTTGCTCACCAAAGAATCATTTTCCTTTTTGTTGCGTATTGTGGAAACCCAGCTTTGATGCGCAACTAGATTCTCAATTAGACGTCCTGCATAAAAGAAAAGTGCATCACCAAAGAATCATCCGAATCAGGAATCAGAAGTGCACCTAGTATTTGTATCAGTTTGAAGACATTATCTGTTCAGTTACATGCCTAATAACAAATATATAATTGTATTCACTGCCATGTAAAGCACTAAAACTAATCTAAAGCTAGATCCTCACTTGAAATATGGCTTAATGACTCGAGCGCAGGCTTGTGTGACAGACAGATGGACAGATATGCTGGAAATGTGTGTATAATAAACTCACACACAGAACCCTCACAAGGCCAATAAGAGTGAGACGACCCCAGTGCTACAGACCCTCATTCAGGACATTGATGACTCAGAGGCTACACCTGCACCACGTGCATCATCCAGACCTCACAGGTTATCTCTTCAGGTCATCCTCACACACACACACACACACACACAGTGCAGAATACAGAGACGGAGTAAGTAGGCAAGACACAAGTGGACATAAGTGAGTGTGTGTGAGAGAGAATGAAGAGGTCAAGACAAGAAAATGATAGAGACGGGAGTTGATAGAGAGATTCACTGTTAAAAAGCAGGAAGTAATGACCTGCGAACCTCCAGACTGAAAGAAGACGGAGGAGGAGAGTCAGGGCTTTCCTGGCTAATGAACATGTTTGTTCCAGTGTGTGTGTGTGTGTGTGTGTGTGTGTGTGTGTGTGTGTGTGTGTGTGTGTGAATAAGAGCAACCAGGAAACCAGCAGCAACGATGACTAATTTTCACTCTGTAACCAGTTATTCAAACATCTCACCGATTACAGTAAGTATCGAGCTGAAGCTACGCTACGAAACAACATGATAGCCATGATAATTATCTAAACCACAGCTATCATTATAGTACAAATGTTACACCTCAGTGCTTCTGAATTCTGGATTCTGATTGGTCAGAAAGTGTTGATTAATTTTCAGCTCTGATAGTAGTGCAGCTCCAAATCACAGGTTAATATTAATGCACTTGTTCTAATGTTAAAGTTTCTATAGTAACAACTAACACAGGGACTTGTATGACAGATTTTTAAAAAATTGTTAATTTATGGAAGGAGTCTCCAGTGTCAGTTCTTTTTAACAGTCAGTAAGTCTTCCGACAGCTTCAGGCCAGAGGAGTTACCCCTTTGTCTTTTTAACTTCAAGAGAGAGTAAGAGAGAGAGAGACTGGTGAGGGAATGACTGTTTATAACCACCTTAAGTGAGAACAGCATTAATGTAACTATAAATGGATAAAAAGTATTCTTTAATGAATATAAATGAAAATCGCTCATAAATTGTTGTGCTATAAGAGGAATAAACCACCTTGGGGATGTGCCATTACAGGAAAATAATCAACTTTGAGGTAATGACAGTTCGATCCCACTGTTGATTATTTTCCTTACTATGTCATTATTTATTCTTTATTTATTACTAAAGCAATAGTTAATATACATGCCATGTACAAGAGTACAACAACCACAGTAACCATAGTAACCCTAATAACAATGCTCTTACCAGTCCTAGCTAGTATTGGCTAACTAACTTGCCTAGCTATTGCTCTAGATTAGTGTTATTATTCTCAGTAAACGGACAAAATAATCACAAAGCTTGTTATAACTCTGACGATGAGGAGATTGTTTGCCAAAAATCAAAAGAAATTTGAGCTGCATGTGCAGCTACAGTTAAATTGAGAAGTCACATGATTTATCAGCGAACATCCCAAACATACACACGCTGTTATCTTTAACTGGAATATTGGCAGTGAAATATTTTTGATTAAACATGTCATAAATCTCCTAACATTCACTCATTAACAAGACGAACTGTTTTACCACCATTTTGTCCTCCGTGTTTGTTTTTCTTTAATGTTTTTAGATTCATAATCAGAGTCACTTTATGGTTTTCTGAATCAGAATCAGAGTCACTTTAAGGTTTGCAGACCCTGAGTCAGAATCCCTTTAAAATTATCTGAGTCAGAATCACTTGAAGGTTTTCATAAACAGAATCACTAAGGTTTTCTGAATCATAATGAGAATCATTTTATGGTTTTCTGAATCAGAATCACTTTAAGGTTTTCTGAATCTGAATCACTTTAAGATAATCAGAGTCAGAGTCACTTTCAGGTTTTCTGAATCAGAGTCAGAGACACTCTAAGGTTTGTAGACTCAGACTCAGAATCAGAATCCCTTTAAAATTATCTGAGTCAGAATCACTTTCAGATTTTCTGAATCAGAATCAGAGTCACTTTAAGGTTTTCAGAAATAGAATCATTTTATGGTTTTCTGAATCGGAATCACTTTAAGATAATCAGAGTCAGAGTCACTTTAAGGTTTTCTGAATCAGAGTCAGATTCACTCTAAGGTTTGTAGACTCAGACTCAGAATTCCTTTAAAATTATCTGAGTCAGAATCACTTTCAGATCTTCAGAATCAGAATCACTTTATGGTTTAAGGAGACAAAAAATTCAGCAATCTCAAACATAATGATAAAAATCATTTTGCCTTTTGCTCCTAAAAGCGACCGAGGAAGATCTTTTCCAGCAACGTTCAACATCATATTAATAAGAAAGACATCGGTGCAACTTAAAGTCCCAGAATGCAATGCGGCTAAAGACATAAAGTGCTGAGTTACGGCAGAGACTCGGCTCGACTAGTTAGTGATCTACGAGATGGCGAGTGCGTTGGTGTTGACGGCAGTATTAGTGTGAATGTTGAAGCTTGGGAAGTTGTTCAGTTTAAGTAGAGTGTGCAGACGAGGAGGGGAGAGAGCTGGACAGACTAAAGGACAGGCTAAAGCGCCGCTGCATCACTCTCTTTAAGTAGAGATGAAGCAAGGGCTAAATCTCAGTGCATTTCAGTGTTTAAACAAAAAAAATCAGCAACACATTCTGGAACACCGTTAAAGATCACACGTTAATTATGAAGATTAATATACAAGTCATTCAGGGAAGATTTTTCATTAAATATCGCCAATATATTAGCATGAAAGCAGGCACATGGCAGGATGTGATCTCTGGCATCATCTTCGTCTCCCTGTCTGTCTCAGGAATGTTCATCCAAATTAAAATCAGCACAAACTGTGTGTGTGTGTGTGTGTGTGTGTGTGTGTGTAGTCTTCGTGTAAGTGCACCAGCCGCCTGACACGTTCAGGAGTTTGCAGTGCAGGCAGGCAGGCAGCGGCTCAGTGTTTTGACTGGAGGGGATCCCCGTCCCAGGAGCTGGCTTTGAGTCTCCGCCGAGTTGTGCGAGGGAGGGAGGGAGGGGATTTAGCAGAAGGGCAGAGAAAACAGGTTCGAACATTTTTCAGGAGTTCTGTCATTTTTTATCTGATCAGCCCTGAGCACTTGGAAAGCGAATAAAAAAAAAGTAGTGTGGCAAAAGCAAAAACACATCGAGGTCGGCTTCTCATCCTGGATTGGCATCACAGATGAGAAACTGCGATCACATGCCCGGCTCGCACCTCTCAATACCCTTCTCACCTACTCATTCATTCCCTCACTTCATACTCCAGTAGAAGACTTGCAATGAATAAAACTCAGGTAGAAATCTGCATACTTTTTTTTTTGTTTTTTGTTTTTTTTGCACTCTGTAGCACTGAGCATTTTCCATCAAGATTCATTAGCAGGCTAAGTTTAGCATCAGGTTTTTTTAAAAGAATTGTTCATTATCATTAACTTGTGCGAAAAAAACTCATCGAGGTAATTGCTTTTTTTTCCACACATCAAAAAAAAAATATGTAGCCATCGGCAGTATGTGATCACACTCGTAGAATAAATTACAGCGACGCATGCCTTTTAACACTGGAAGCCATCTTGCATTACTGAGAGCACGCCATGACCCTTAATTAAAAAGGAGCCAAACAACAAGCTGCAATTATGTTAAGACCAAAGAGAAAGGTTGTTCCCGTTAGCGATAATGATGCTAAAAGAAAAAAAAAGTAAAAATTTAGTATTAGCATGATTAGATTAGATTTTTTTATGTAGCATTTCGAGCATGGGGAGTGCCGATGAGTGCAAGTAGCGACAGAACAGCACCCCCTCCACCTTCACCCATGCTAACAACACACCACCCTACTTTCCATGAAGCTTCAAACAGTGCCTCGGGAGAAATACACAGAGAACGAGAGAGAGAGAGAGAGAGAGAGAGAGAGAGAGAGAGAGAAATGGATTGTGACAGGCTGCTTCTCTCTCTAATCCCTCTCATCTCTTTTCTGTTTCTCTTCTCTCTCTCCCTCTTCTTTCTCTCTCTCTGGGCCTCATCTTGGTCGTGGAGCCTAGGGCAAACATTGAAACACTGAAAGCTGCGTTATTGCCCAAAAATGCAGTCCTCTGTTTTCACCTCTCATCTCGAGACGTCTTCAGACATCAACGTCAGGCTTGAGTGAAAATATTAAAATATAGAAAATATTAAAAAATGCACCACATACCTTGGTGAAGACTGCACTGCAAAAAAAAAAAAAAAACCTTAAGAAAATCTTTAGAAATCTTAAATCTTATAAAGTGAAAATATTTTTTAACATAGTCAAATTTATCTAGAATTTTCACAAACCAAATTTAAGATTGTTAAACATATTTCTATACTTCTTTTTTTTTTTTTTTTTTTTACCAATTTCATGCTTGTTCTATTGGCAGATAATTTTGCTAAGTTTAAGCATATATTTCTAGAAAGAAGCAAAATTATCTGACAATAGAATAAGAAATTTTAAAGCTTGATATGTGTAAATAATGTCTAGAAATCGGTTTAATAATCTTATGTTTGGTTTGTTGTAATCTTATAATAGGAAATGCTAGATAAATACTAGATCAATTTGACTATTCAAGATATTTTCACTCGCTGAAATGCTGTGTGTTGGGTTTGTGATTGTACACCGTGGTCCAAAAGTCTGAGAGAACACTGAAAATCTGGCAATTTTTTTTAATCTAAAAAAAAAAAAAAAATCTAAAGAAAGTAAATGTTCGATATTTTAAACAATCAATATTCACTATTCTAGATCACTATTTAAACTGGAGCGAATGTGTGATATTGACCTTGTGTTAAATCCTTTGTACAAAATGTCTGATCTTCCTAGAGTCTTATCTCTTCCTTTGAATCTCGTGTTCAGGTGACGTCCCAATGGATTTGATCTAATATCAGATTTTTATAAACTCGTGGAGCTCGAGTGCACGCTGTCATTAAAGCAAAAAGGGGGACACACCAAATTCTCCAAATATTCAGAAATTCTGAAATATTCTAATATTTCTAAGATGCTACTTTTCAGTCAGGTTGTTATGCAGATAATGCAATATAATATAATTTGTAATATAAAAAAAGGATTAAATTAGAAAATTTGCTAGTGCTCTCTCTCTCTCTCACACACACACACACACACACACACACATTATATATATATATATATATATATATATATATATATATATATATGTATATGTATGTGTGTGTGTGTGCATACATATTATATTTTACAGCATATTATATTATTTTGCTGTAAAAAAAAAAAAAAGCCGATAAATAAATAAAATTAAATAAAATGAAGAGAATATAAAATAAAATTAAAATAAAAAATGGGATCTTTGATCCAAATGTTAAACTTTAATTAAAGTTATCTCTCTGTTATTCTAACATGGATAGATAGATAGATAGATAGATAGATAGATAAAAGCCAGTTGCCCATCTAATGGCTTTGATTTAGGGGCAGTCAATTATGGGGCATTCATGCAGTTGATTGCAAAAGTTTGTGCACCCTCAGGACAAAATGAAAAAAAGACCAACCATTTCATTTAACAAATTCATCCAATAGTGTGTATACTGTTCAAAAGTTTGCACCACTTTTCTGAATATGTAAGAAACATGAATAATGAATGTCCGCTCTTTGCCTTTATAACTCTCTCTCTCTCTATTTCATATCCTCTGAACAGCTTTTGGATTGTCTCAATAATAATATTTTTGCACATCTTAGTTAAAACTCTGTCAGATGTCACACACTGCCTTCTTCAGTTCAGCTCTGGAGTCTGAGAGGATGACGGCAAACCTTTTTAAACTGTCTTTCTCTTTATTTTGCTTTATACTTTAGATTTTTATCTTGATGCAGAATTCACCGATATGTTATTTGTGGATAAATTGTAAAACAGAGGAATATTTGAAAATCAGGTGGGATGCAAACTTTTGCACCTGTCATTAGTGGAGCCAGAATCTAAGTTCTCAAGTTCTCAATGAACTCAGGTATCATTCAGAGCACTTTTTACATACACAGTGTTTAGTGTGTGTGAGTGGAACCCAGGTGTGTTCTCCGTCTCGGTGCTGTTCTTTATGCAGGTGAGAACACAGCAATCACACTCCAAGAGCCTCAGAGTGAGGTGCTCTCTTCATATAGAACTCTTATTTATTGAGAAAATGAATCAACTCTGAATCGACTCACCTGCAGGAAGCGAATCAAACGTGTTGTGTGTTCTGGGTTGCAGCGTTTTCGTGTAGACATGAGCCAAAGCACAGAGCCGTAGTGCTGCAGAAATACCACGGGTTCTGGAGATTGGGACTGATGAACAAAAAAATAAAAGAAAGAAAACAAATGACAGAAATTTTTTTAAAACTTGTTATTTACAAAAGTATCTAATCATTTACTTTGCTCCAGCTCTGTGTTCTGCATGCTCGGGTGATTTTTGTGGTATTTTCTACATTTTTAAAAGCTTTGTTTTCCTTTTTCTGTCATCAAGAAGTTTTACGAGGACGTTTTTAGCCCTACACACCCCTCAGGCAACTTTTCTTGGAGTCTGAAGTGTGAAACCAAACCAAACCATATAGCAAACGAATCAAAAGAATCAAAATTGTGATGATTCAGATTCAACAAATAGGTGTCAAAAACTTTCTCAAAATAAACCCAGATTTAGGATAAAATTTCACTTGTTTTTTTAATATGCTAAAGAACCCAACGATGCAATCGCTCCATCACTTGTAGTTTGCTCACGTTTGTTGATTTGTAAGGATTTAACGCTTACAAATGTGGAAAAATGCATTTCCAGCTATAGGACTGGAGAAATATAGCAGCGTATGAATAACATACTGTATCTCCAGTGTACTAGATTAAATATTTGTACGTGGACGGTGTGTTTCGGCGTGTGTTAGCTTGCAGGGATGCGCGAGAGAGATAGAGATAGAGAGAGAAAGAGAGAGAACGATAGAGAGAGAGGGAAAGAGAGAGAGAGCCAGAGGTAAGCAGTGACTGTTCTCTGACCTGCACACTGCCTCCAGGCTCAGGCCCAATCTATGGCCTTGTAATGAACTTAAGCACTACTTTAACAAGGCATCCTTTTCAAGAGCTGCTCAGGTCAAATGTCACAAATCCACAAGTTCAAAGGGCTTCTGAATTCTCCTGACACAGAGAGTTAAATAGCCCTCACACACACACACACACACACACACACACACGCCTTTGTTTAGCGGAAATGACAGGACAAGGCAAAACGAGCATCAGTATTAACCAGACAACTGACCCTAATGTGTATTATTCCGTTATGTTAACAAAGTGTAAAGGACAAAAACGTAACGGTGACACGATGGCAGAGGAAACGAGACAAAATTCAATTCAATTCAATTTTATTTGTATAGCGCTTTTAACAATGGACATTGTCACAAAGCAGCTTTCAGGATGCAAGTTTTAAACTTATAAATTTATAAATTTATCCCTAATGAGCAAGCCAGACGCAACGGTGGGAAGGAAAAACTCCCTGAGACATCATGAGGAAGAAACCTTGAGAGGAACCAGACTCAAAAGGAAACCCATCCTCATCTGGGTGACACCAGATAGTGTGATTATAAATCATTCCCTTCTATAACTGTGTACTACATGGACAAATAGTGCAATTGTGTAACCAGGAAATTCATTATAGTTTTCACATGAAGAAGATATCAAGAGATATCAACATTTGTACAGTGAAAGATTATATATATATATATATATATATATATATATATATATATATATATATATATATATATATATATATATATTTAAATTTGGTTTTATATTATATGCCATAGATGCCATAGAGGCTTTTAATTTGTAGTTTTACTGTATAATTATATAACAAATATATTTTTATAAATATTTTTATATTTTTCTAAAAATATGTCTGTATTGTTATAATTTCCTTCAGATGTGTTCCCTCATAATATTATTATGATATATAATATTATATCATAATATTTTTTTCTGCCTTAATGCAAGACATAAGAATGGAATGACATAAAATATCATTTCCATCAGATGTGTTGCAAAAAAAAGAATAAAACAATAATCAGAAAACAAGTAAGAATTTTTAAAATCATGGCAGAGATTTTTAATTTATAGTTTTTATTATTAAAAAAAGTATGAAAGCTTGTAAATCTTTTACATGAACAATGTAAGGAGCAAAATGACTGGAAATGTTAGGAATTATATTTATAAAAAAATATTAAACAATTTTAAGTATGCCATAGATTTTTATTAATTTGTAATTTGGTGTGGCTTTTTGATTATAATTTTTTTATACATTTAATGATAGAATTATAATGTGGCCTGTTAAAGGATTAAATCTAGAAATTTTTCGTTACATTTTAATTTTTTTTTCTAGGGTACGTAGAACCTTACAACATAGTGTTTATGTATTAAATATGGTTCTAGAGTTCTGCGTAGAACCTTTTGGGGAATCTAAGAACACTTCACTATCCAAAGAACCCAAGAATACCCAATTTTTCTCATTTTATTGCAGTTTATTTCTCGCTTTTCACCTTAATACGATGACAAAAGTGTAAGAATGAAACGAAATAAAATATTTATCCATATTTTTTTTTGTAAAATTAACAGCTTTCAGATGCAAAAGTAAGACACATGCTTGATTTTTGCCCCAAATCAAAATTTTTATTAAATTTTAAAAACAAAAGCTTAAACTAATTGCTACTTAGTGATAGATCTCTCAGGTGCTGGTGGAACATGTGGAGAAAGAAAAAACCCAAAGGACATGATTCTAAGCATAGCAGAGAGATTGTATGTCTTTGAAGACACTGTTTATTTAATCCTGCTAAGAGAGAAGTGTTGTGGTGTCTCTTTCAGAATGAATGAATGAATAAATGTTGAGTAATGCACTACACGTACAGGTGCCTCAGTGAGAGTCAGGACTTGTTGTAACCCTGAGCAGAGTGTTTAGATTGGACACCCTGATTTGTTTTGTGTACAGAGGAATCCCCTCTCTTCATCCAACTCATTTCTGTGGTTTGCAGTAGCCCATGAGAATGCGTCATTATTGTTTTTTTTCCCCTTGTGGAATCGCGGGGATGCGGCCCACCCAGCGCCAGACATCGCCGGGGGGGGAGGGGGGGGGGGGGGGGGGGGGGGGGGGGGGGGGGGGGGGGGGGGGGGGGGGGGGGGGGGGGGGGGGGGGGGGGGGTGGTGTAGGAGGGAGAGATGAGAGAGAGAGAAATGGAGAAAGAGCACGACTGAAAAAGAGGGAGGGAGGAAGGGATAGCCCGAGGGCTAGAGGTGGCCCTCTGACCTGCTCAGACATGCACCTGTTCCACTCGGGAGTTTCTTCCAGTGCCCACCAAAACCGGATCCAACCCACCATTTCTGCTTCTTAACCTGCGACAACGAGTTTGTTTCTTTGAAAGTAGCAGCAACAATGCTTCTAAAGCTAACTAGTTAAACACAAATTAACTAACGTACTAATTAGAGTGAAAATCGGTTGTTTGATTTACATGCTCTGCTTCAAACTAGCTCCTTTCTCCAATTAGATTAGCAAAACAAGCCAAGTGTACTAACTATACTCACCAAAAGCACCAATGATCACCGCTACTTCCTTTTTAAGCTTTATTTTTCTTCGTAATATCTCTATACACGTTTAACAAGAGGTCGTATATGACAGGATAAGATAAAACCACCACGGCTTTTGAGTTTTTTCCATTGTTGTGAGTCAAATAGTAAAAGGGAACTAATTACACACAGGAACTAAAGTTTTGAGCGGGGAACTAAAGAAACGTCGGACCACACGCACTACAGGATTGGTCCGATGAACCATTCGAGTCACTTATTTGGATCTGTCATTTGTTATCGTACCTAATTTGCACAAAATTGAGAAAATCTCAATTAAAATGTCGCTAGTCGGTTAGCTTTCACAACACACCTTGGTGTGTATTTGTATGAGCGAGACAACGACCTACACACATCAGCATTAATCTGAAGGAGTTTCCCCACTCCAGAACCAGTGATGCGGCTCACTCCTACACGTGCTGGAAATCCAAACGCTCTCCTGTACACAAAAACAACACGCATATGCGCACACACACCTTTACATAAAGTACTAGGACAGATGAACACACAGCGGTTTATATGCTGAGATCCATGTTCTGTAATATGTAAAGGAAAACATGCCAGGGTGTGCTGTTATAGAAAAATAATCAACAACTGGATGGTGTGATGTGGCCCGACATGAAACGAAGTTACTGTTATTACACCTAAGTTAATTATTTTCCAATAACAGCACACAATCAGAGCTGCTGCTGCTATAGAAAATTAATCAACACCTTCTGACCAATCAGATTTGAGAATTCAACAGCACTGTGGTATAAAGTTATATAATGCTTCGCAAAAGTAAATTCCTTAAACTTAAGTGGTTAATGTTGTGATAACACTGTTGCTAAGCAACTGTAAATATAGATGCTGATCATAAACCAGTCCAATGCCTGAGGCTAACGGTTTTACTAGCTAGCACCTATCTGTGATGTCTTTTATACACACAATATAAAGGTGCAGTGATGTTAAAAACGAGACAAATCTGTCAGGAATATCGACATTTCTCTCAGATGTGCTGCTAAATTACTAAGAAAAAACTCCATTTTAGTAAAATTACACAGATTTAGCATTAAGCGCTAACAGAATTTCCACAGGCTCTGCTATAATGAGAAACTTCAGCAATGACTGAGTTTACAAGTTGCAACACAATGTTATTGGAAAATTTTAACTTCTGAAGGTACAAATAAGACAAGACAGGATTAGACCATTTTTATAGCATCGTCACGTAACCATGGCGAACCTGTTTACTCCAAGCTCACTTTTTTAATGGAAGTCTAAGGAAAGATTATTTCAGGAAGTAAATAAACATTTAATTATAGTAAAAACCTTTAAGAATTCTTCAGTCATAAAGCTTTTTTTTTTCTTTCAGAGGTGGGATTACTTTTTCAAAGGGAAGAGCCCATGTTTATATTTTACCAGCCTTGTGGTTTGGGTCTGAAGGTTCACGGATACAACCAAACATTCAGGAAAGCATAAATAACCGGAACTACTTTTTAGTGTATTAATCCAGTTTTGGGAAGTTGCGTAAGTAAGGAACAAAACACCTGAGGGCATGTTGTTTTAGGAAAGTAATCAATGACGAACTGGTGTGACATGGAAAGACCTGAATTTAGTTGATTGTTGAAGTTGATTGTTTTCCAAAAACAGCATGTTCTGAAGTGTTTTATTCTTCTTACCCCACAGCAATTTAGCAACACTAACCATTTGTGTTTGTTATCCATTCATAGTTACGTTAAATGTTTTTTTTTCTCCCTAATTTAGTCTTAGCCAATTCCCGCCCAAATACCAACCAGGGAAGAAAGGCTATCACATGCTTCCTCTGAGGCATGTGAAGACAGCCGACCACATCTTTTCAAACTCCTGCTCACGCAACATCAGGGGGCGGCGTAACACACTCAGAGGAAAGCAAAAGCGCTATCCGCCTACTTCCGCACATATGAGCTCACAGACATCCATGATTGGCTAGTGTCACTGTGATTGGTAGGGGACAGGGAGTAATGGCACCCCTCCCTCCCTGAGAACATAACCAATTCTGCTCTCTTAGACTTGTCAGGATTCGATCTCCGGATGATAAGGCGAACGCTTTTCAATTGTGCAAGTCAAGTGCCCAGATACATTTAATGTTGTGGACCGTCCACTATAAGCAAGTTAGCTCCTGTTCTTACTCACATTCCCTCACCAGCCTCTCTTTTTTTCTCTCTTGAAGTTAATAAGACAAAAAACAACACAACTTCTCACGTTACCGAGACAAAACATTTAAAGTTACCTCTGGCTGTTACAAAGCACTGACAGTGGTGACTCCTTCCACAAATGTTAAATAAACATCTCCTTATATAAAACATCACCATATCAACAATTACACACGTTTTAAAACGGTTTAGGCGGTCACCGTGTTAGTCCTTACTATAGAGATCATAACACACCATTAGAAAAAGTGCATTTAGATGAAATTTCATAAGAACTTTCTCTCATGGCATATCTTATCCTAACAACTTTATTGTTAGAGTGCAACAGTGTATTGTAGAGTATTGTAGATGTTAAACATTCACTGAGCTCAGCAACCTCCCTTAGACCTCCATTATAAGTGAGTTTGGAGTAAATAGGATTTCTGGGTTTTTTTCTCTGTGCAGGGAAATATTTTGAAATTTTTGTCTGTGGTAATTACACATACGGTACCGATGCAGTGGTTTGAAATTAAGTTGAAAAATGATGGTGTATTCTTTTAATATAGAAACCATACACACACACACACACACACACACACACACACACACAGTACATGAGTGAAGAATTAATGCACAGTTAGACAGTTAGCAGACGGTGTAATTATGTCTCTTACTCACTCGCTCGGCAAACATGGAGGGGAAGGAGCTCGGCTTCCAGTAAACACTACTTCAGGAGCTGATCTGGCAGATATATGGGCTTAAGTCATAGTTCGAGGAAAATAATTACGGATTACCAATAAAACTGGCATCTAACGAAGCCAGACAGTTAAAACAGGGGTTCGTCATATTGATGTATTGTTAAAAACATAAGACTTAATTAGTCAATTTTCTCCTGCACACATACCGACAGAGAGACAGAGAGAGAGATCACCTATACAATTATATTGACCCGCTGTAGGAGGTGTTGAGGTGGAGACTTGAGCAGCTGACGTACGTCTCACCTATCAAAGGCTCCCTTAGCGAAAGTTTGTGGCTGAGACACACTGAAATTCATGTGACATCAAACACACATGTTCATGGATGGAGTGAGAGGTGAGAGATGAGAGGGTGGTGGTGGTGGGGAGGTAGAAAAATCAGAATGCCTCCGAGGAGGATTTTTGAGCTCTGACTTCAATTTCAGGGCCTTTGTGTGGGCCGAGCGAGGCGGCGATGTCAGAGCTGGTGATAGGGTTGCACCCTGCAGGGCCATGAGGTCATGCTGAGTGAGTGAGCGAGCGAGCGAGCGAGCACGCTCTGATCAGTGAGTTTGTTTACTCCTGATTCTCCACACGGCCGCCGGGGACACTGGGACACGCCGAGAGTCCGTCAGTGCACTGATACTGGAGTAGCGTAGCCATATCTCCTGGATTAGTGTGTCAGTGGAAAGTGATGTCCAAACATTTGTGCTCCAGAAAACAAATCGTCATCGAAGAAAGAAGGATATTAAGCAATAGATGACTTTTTCAGGATAAAAACATTACCTATGTGACATTACCAAAATATTTGGATAAACTTACCAACCGACTTGCAGTGTCCTGAGAGAACTGATACAGTTTTAAAGGCAAAGAATCATGCCAAATATTAATCTGATTTACTTTTTTCTGCTATTTTATAGTCATTTATTTGAAACATATTCTGAAGTGTTAGTAAGGTGTTTGGCCACCATGAGCCTCAGGAACAGATCTGGAACTGTACTGGATGAACACTTATGGCAGCTTTACATACGGTTTTTAAAGAATTCTTTGGTTGAGATTGGCGGTCTTAGAACATGTAATACGAAGATCTGGTGAGCCGATTCAGTGCCACTCGGACCAAAAGACGGACGACACCAAGATTCTGGCAGTGTGAAACATTTTTGATTAAAATCTCAAGTGTTATGATGCTCATCTGAAATCCACCAATAGGAGGACGGCATTGGATGATGCAAAACTCACAGGTGATGGTGAAACTTAAACGAAACATTCTAATGAAAACAGAAAAAATATTTTCTACAGAAAAAATATCCTTGTTACCTCAAGATTACTTTGAAGAATGATTGTGTTCACACGAGCCTATTTTCTGAAAGTTATTACATTTTCTATGTAAGCAGAACTTAGTCATTTTCTGTAATCGCAGGTCTATCGTAAGAGGCTCTTCATTGCATATGTGACATGGAGAAACACGTTATCACACAGATTTTATTGGGATCTCGTGCAGTGTGACAAGTAATAATCTTAAAAGACTGCTGAAATCACGTGGACTAAAACCGGTGGTGTTCATTTGGGTTGAGAAGTGTGAAGGCCATAGCATGTGATTTATACCATTTTCATCCTCATCAAACCATTCACTGAGACTCATCAAACCATTGGATAAGACCACGCCCATCAGGATAGAAATGTGAACAATCAGAAAAGGTTGATTTGCAGTGACACATCCCTCCAAGTGAAGCCAAACCACGCCAGTTAAAAATAAATAAATAAATAAATAAATAAATAAATAAATAAATATGTCCCCACAGCATAACAGCACCACTGGTTTTTCCTTTAATTTGTCACCTGTCTGTATGTGTACAGTATAGTGAAGGATTCTTTGGATGGTTAATAGCTCTAGTTTTCTAACACATTCTACATGAAAGGAAATGGAAGGAAAACCCTTTGTTATAAGGAATTTTTATGGGTTCCCCCAGAGGGACAAACTGAAGAACACTTTGAGAGTGTAACTACATGCAATCTATAATTCCTTATTTCACAGAGCATGTCCAAAACCACACCCTTTCAAGCAAGAATTATATAATTTGCCAATTTGTAGCCTGGAGGTGTAGTGGAGACTGTCCAACGTGCTCATGAAATCCCAGAATGCACTGCAATACACAATAAAATGTTAAGTTTAGAACCCTAAAGGGCTCTTTAGTTTAGTCCCTCTCGGGGAATTGCTGACAGTTTACATTTAGCCATTCGGGAAACGCTTTTATCCAGACCGACATGCAAACTGTTGAAACCCCAGGAACAGGAAAATAGTACAGATAATAGCAATAACCATAGTAACAGTACAGGCAGTGAAGGCGACGTATGTGCAGAGAAAATACTGTAGGTACTGTGTGAGAAGCAAAGTTTTTAGAAGGTTGCAAAAGGAATAGGGATGTGGTACGGCTGTTCAGAGCGTAGGAGGAAGATCATTTCACCACTGAAGCAACAAGATCTTGCATTTAGACATCACAGAAAGATAGGCCCTGAAGAACCTTTAAAGGTTCTATGTAAAACACTATAAGAAGAGATTTCCCTTTCAGTAAAATGTCTCTAGGAAACTAACCAATGAAGCCTTGAGGAACCCTTGATGTACTCTGTGTGTATAGAATAACCATAACACACTTTGTCACTTCTAGGATTTCTATTTATATAGAAATAGAGACAGCAGCGATCCGACACTGAGTAACAGCATCGGGCTGATACCAGCAAAAAAAAAAAGGTGGATCGGATATCGGAGAAAAAAAGTATCAGATATCATCAAATGGCAAAGATTGGAAATGGATTTGGAAAAGAAATGTATTTTTGGAACTGGAAATGTTTACATATAGAGACTTAGGTTTTTCCTTTGGTTAGGATAGACTGTATTAAAATTGTACTACTTACAAAATAAGTGATATTTGTGTGAAAGAGTAACTGAAGTGCTTCAATTTAAAAAAATTCTAAAGCTTGGGTTTTAAAGAAAAATATATAGGATGGGCATTGATATTGGCTGATACTCAAGGTTTCAGAATTGGTATTGGAAAAGAAAAATTGGTATCGTGCCATCTCTATATAGAACTTTATCATTTTTAGTCCAATATCTAAAGGACCAAAAAACGAAATAATTTATGATAATGCACACTAATGAAACAAATAAGTATTTCTCATAAATCACCTACATTTCTTAAGAAATGATTACAATGCTACAAAAATCACTCCGAATCATGAAATGAAGACCCAAGAACCATGAATAAGTTAAGCTAAACAAGTGCAAATTTAATCTGTATTTAAAACACATACAGAACTACAGAGCTTAGTAATATAAGAAAAACATCTTCATGCTCAGGATGGGTTATACTGCTTCAGGATATCAGCAAGATGCATCGGAGCAAACCCATTCAGAACTTTAAACATAACCAGCAGGACTTTGTGATCAATTTGTAATGTAATAGGATGTAGTGATGTGCTTAGACTTTCTTTTCCTGGTAAGGATGTGAACTAGCTGAAGTTCACTTCAAATAAAATAAATAATTTAATGCAGACCTCAGATTGATTCTAATTTTAGAAAACAGGCACTATGGATGCACAGATAGGATTTATGACGACGAATCCATGGCTGATTTCCTCTGAAAGGTGTGTGGATGGCTTTATGAGGGAAAGATGGAGGCTGTGCTTGTTTAGCGCACCACCAGGAATAAACAATAAGTCAAAAACTTCTCAGACATGTTTCATTGGCAAAGGCAACAAACCTGTTAATAGGGGTGCAGTTGTGTTTGAGCCTGTCATAAGAGCAAGCGTGTTAAAACACAGGCAACGTTTTTCTTTCCAATCTTTTTTTTTTTTTTAGCTTTATGTCAGGCAGAAAAAGAAGGCAATTAAAATGAATTGGTTTCTGGAATGCCTGTTTCGGTGCAGTGGTACCGAGGCCGTGTTTAGGCAGATGCCCACGGCTTAGATGAACATTGCACTACAAATCTTCTGTCAGCTACTGCAAAACTGCAACACACGTAGTCAAATCAAGATGGGTGGGAGCCAAACGGCTGACTCAGTTCTCAGGTATCAAAGCTTACTTCAGTGATGATGCGCCAATTAATATGAGCTCGCAGGAAAAAAAAGATTAGAATAAAAGCACTTTAGTGAGACGACTTCAAACAGATGTCTGTGGATGAACCAGTGAACTAATATCAACATACAAGACAATGATGTGCATAACACAGCTACAGGGTCCTCTATGGGCTTTGTTATTTATTTATTTATTGCAATCTAAACCTTATTGTAGTCTTTTATATCCATTAGATTAAAGATTACAAAAGATTACAAAAGCAAAGCTTATAAAACCTGTTTATCTAAATCAATCAGGCCATATTTAAACAGGGCGTGTTAGTACAGCTTGTTATACTCCATGCTATCCCTTAAAGCAATTCTCTTTGCCCATCTGCTGGATGCATCACCAGTTCCACCCCAGAAAGGTTTCAGCTTGATTGTGATAAATGTTTTTTCCCTGTACTTTTCTCAGGTCCCTAGCTCTGGGGCAGCAGTACTCGTCTCTGGGCTCCCAGCCCATCCTGTGCGGCTCCATTCCTGGTCTAGTGCCCAAGCAGCTGCGCTTCTGCCGCAACTACATCGAGATCATGCCCAGTGTTGCCGAAGGGGTCAAACTGGGCATCCAGGAGTGCCAGCACCAGTTCCGCGGTCGCAGATGGAACTGCACCACCATAAAGGACAACCTAGCCATCTTTGGCCCTGTGCTGGACAAAGGTAAAGGCTCTAGGATCATTAGGCTGTGTGAAAAAAAATTGTTCGGGGAAAAAAAAAAATGTACCCAACTTTACATGGTATCCCAAATATTGTGCAGCCAGGTTTGGGCTTCCAGCATTTGCTTGGCAAAAACTTTTCTACACCTGTGGAAGTGGTGGCTTAGTGGCTAAGGCTTGGGGCTACCAATCAAAAGGTTGAGAGTTCAAATCCCAGCACTGCCACGCTACCATTGTTGGGTCCTTGAACAAGGCTGTAAGCTGCTTTGTACAAAAACGTTAGCCAAATGTAACGCAAACACTTCTATACATTTAACTTTGGTTTATTTTTTTCTGGACAATTCAAATAAGGTACAACCTGACAGCTTTGGACAGAATATAGCAACCACATAGCAACTGTTCACATCTGAAAATTCAAATTAATATCTATTTTTGGAAACAAGCATGTAAACCTACAGCTTTCTTGATTTGATTTAGATTTGATTTTGGACTTTTCCTAGATTTAGATCTAGCTTTACTTACAGAAATCATTTAGGTTCTACAGATATCTGTCAGTGTTCCACAAAAATCACATTGCAAAAAGGATGAAAAGCATTTGTTAATTTTTTAAACAAAAGACAAAAAGGAGAAACCAACAGGGAACCTGGAACAGCGTGCACCGTGCTGAGAGATAGCGAGCAAGCCCCGAGCCGAGGTGGCCTGTCCTGGAGGTTGAAGAGGTGCAGCCCTCTGATCAGGAGCAGTGTGTTAGCTTATGTGTCAGGAGGGAGCCGGTCAGCGAGTGCGCGAGTGAATGAGAGAAAAAGAGAGGGGAGGCCAAATGAGATTACAAGCAATAGAAAAGGGCTGGGGGGTTCCGCTCAACCCCTACTGTGCGTGAAGGCCGGTATGGGCCATCTCAGTGTGCCTCTTACAGCCCGGCTCCCACGAACGGCCCATTCACACGCCCTTTTGACTGTGTCATGAAAACGGCCTGAAAGGGAATCTCCCATCCTTCCCCATCACGGAGGGAGCGAGGTAGGGAGGGGTGCATGATGGGCAGAGGGAGGCCTGGGGGAGAGGTCAATGAGGCCTGAAGACAGGGAGGATACTAAGAAGGTAGTGGTGTTTGAGAACATTAGGGATGGCTGTTTGTTAATTTGAGAGGTTGATTTAAGAAGCAGGACAAGAAGGAAAAGGAATTAAAAGGGCGAGAAGGAAAAGGTGGTTGGTATGTGTATGTGGCTGTAGAGGTGGAAGGGGAGGTGGGGGTTGCTCCTGTTGGGAATGCCAGGCCAGCTCTGGGCAGAGCTAAGCCGGGCTGTGGGGGTGCTGGTTGCTGGGTCCTTTTGTGTGGGTAATACAGTGTGACACCACGGAGACAAAGGCGGATTCATGGGCTCAGCAGGTAGCGGGAGCAGCTCTGCGTTTGGCTCGGGGCCACAGCTCCTGGGGCCATCGGCTCACAGCGCTCTGTTGTAGTCGACCCAGCTGGGCCTGCCAGAACCGACTTGGCCTCAATCGGGCCTCCCACCCTCAGAGGTGTATGCCCAAACACACAAGCATCAGGAGAAATGAGCAGTGTGTGTTTACGCTTTTCAGAACAATAGAACATAAAACAAAATATGTGCATATTCAGCAAATCTACTAGGAAACTAATGGAACCGCAAACACGCAACCTTGCTGAAAATTAGAACTTAGTTTGAGCTATACCCTGTTAAAAAATGAATAGTTTTGCAATATAATTTTCTTGAAATGAATCATCTGTGATAGCTGAATAGAATAGGACCTGAGCCCTTGCGTGACTGCATAATGGATGGCATCATGGGAATGTCACCTGATTCTGATGATTCATGCTTCCTGTCTAGCCAATAAGAGATCACGTCCCTCACCTTTTGTCTCTTACGTAACACTGTAGTTCCCGCAACTGTCTTATGCAATAATGCAAGTAGTCATCAAAGAATGCGAAAGTGAAATGTGAAAGAGATGGTGTAGTAAACAATAAACTGATGTGGTATTTGATATGCGGTATCTAATCTGGTGTTAGAAGTTCAGTTGTTCTTTATGTTTTTGCTTTGTTTTGTGTGAATATGTTGTTAACAGTATTGTAGCCTTTTGAGTGCAGTTAGCATAAGCAGTATAGTACTAGAAACATACAAAACACGTGTGCACACCTGTTTAATCCAAACTAAAGTGTACCAGACAACAACCAGAAAAAATGTTACAGGAACTATGACCCAGGTACTAAAATTGGCCCTGGTGCTTCCAGTGGAAACTGTAAGAGGTTAACAAGGTTCTTCAGGTGGAAATGTGGATAAAGTTCCTGAGTTTGTAAAGAATTTCCTGGGTTTCTGAAAATATTCCTGCGGTGGAAACATGAGAATTCCTGAATTCCTCAACAGGTTCCTGGATTTCTAAAAAGGTTCCTGTATTGGAAACATGAGTAAAATTCCTGAACTCCTAAAAAGTTTCTGGGTTTCTAGTAAGGTTCCTGTAGTGAAAACAGGGGTAAAATTCCTGAGTACCTTAAAAGGGTCCTGGATTTTTGGAAATGTTCCTGTGATGGAAACATGAGTAAAATTCCTGAATTCCTAAAAAAAGGTTCTGAAAATATTCAGGTGATGAAAACATGTAAAGTTTCTAAGTATCTTAAAAAGTTCTTGGGTTTCTGAAAAGGTTCCTGTGGTGGAAACATGACTAACATTTCTGAGTACCTGCAACAGTTTCTGCATTTCTGAAAAGGTTCCTGTGGTGGTAAAATCCCTGAATTCCTTAAAAAGCACCTGGTTTTTGGAAATGTTCCTGTGGTGGAAACAGATAAAATTCCTGAGTGCCTAAAGAGGTTCTGAAAAGATGTCTGCAGAAACATGTCTTGTGTGTGGCTCAAAGTGTCCTTATGGCTAAACCACATTTAAGTCTGTCTACAACATGACAAGCCAGAGATCTCATAGTGTTAGAAACTTTACATGTTCTCAGGACATGTATGCATGTGTCTGTACATGTGGGACGTATAGGAATGAGTGGTGTGATGGGTGGGAAAGGTGGTCATAAGAGCAATCAGGCAGTAGCCGGGACCGTTCATTTGACTGTTGAAAAGACCTGTGTGGTAGGTTCAGTGGCCCCTTAGGGACAGAGTCCAGATTAAAAGTGGGAGAGCCACAGTAAGTGTGCTGCGATTGTGAAACAATGGTGTCCGGTTACCTAATAATCTGTTGCATTCAAAGGAGGAGTAAATCCATCTCTCAGCACATGCCTTTGCAGAGCAAACACGTAGACCCATTGCTGGATTTCACCCACGTGGCCTCAGGGGCTTGATCTGGAAAGCTGGAGCACCTTTAAGATGACACAGTGTCACTGAAACCCAAGGTAGCATTAGGCACAAACGACATGTGCAACAATTGAGACTGTCATGTCAAAGATGTGCCTGTCCTTATAGTGCATTGATATTTCGGAGCACATCACAGAAAATGATCCGTGCCCTTAAGACACTGTCTGATGTGAGACTTTCAGTAGGATTGCAGATGGAAATTCAGGACCCTCAGGATACAGCACTGTCTTTTGGATCACTTTAAAAGCTAGCACCAATCATCGCACATTGGCATCTGCTTTTCAAAGAGTCTTAAAAGTATCCTCGCTTATGCAGTGTTCTCTCTTTCCCTTGTTTCTCTCTGTCTTTCTCTTTCCCTAGCCACTAGAGAGTCTGCGTTTGTCCATGCAATTGCCTCTGCTGGTGTGGCATTTGCAGTGACACGGTCCTGCGCAGAAGGAACCTCCACCATGTGCGGCTGTGATTCCCACCACAAAGGGCCACCAGGTGAGGGCTGGAAGTGGGGTGGCTGTAGCGAGGATGCCGAATTCGGGGTGCTCGTATCCCGAGAGTTTGCAGATGCCAGAGAAAACCGGCCAGACGCCCGTTCCGCCATGAACCGGCACAACAATGAAGCTGGACGAATGGTAAGATCTGAATCATGCTGTTCATACAACAGGTCCGCCTACCATACAGATCCATCAGTGCAAAGGAACCACCATAGGACCACCGAGTAGATATCATTTGGGTAGTGGTTTATTTTCAGAACAGGGCTAACATGGTGGTGTGTGGTGTTGGTACATGCAGATCAAGTGCAGCAATAGTTACAGTTGAGTTACTACCTACAAAGTGCACCTATATGATACGTGTACCTGAAAACATGCATTTAGGTACAGGGCAGGTGTATCTAACGAACTTGTAAGCAAAAAAACTCCCTTAAGGAACATTAAAAAAAAGATTTGGATAACAATCAGAGGTTTTGAAAGACAAAGTACAATAAAAGGGAATTAAGTGACTAAGACAATGAACAAAGCTCTTATATTGTTCGTGGGTGGGACTCAGCCACAGCTTAAGGTGTTAAATGCATGACAGATCAACTGTCAAGAATTGCCTGATCTCTTTTCGGAGTGCCTTTTAGCCCCAAAAGAAGCATTTATATGTGAAATTACTGGGTAATTACCTCCCTGATCCTTTCATACCTCGCATGTCTCGCATCCCTGCCGAATTCCGTGACAGAGGTGTAAACGCAGTTAGTGGTTTGAGGGCGGTGGGAGGGAGGAGAGAAAGAAAGCGGCAGGGCTCGGGATTTTCGCCCGTCAGCTCGCTGCTGGAGTCGATTAGCGCTGAGGCTGCTGAGGGGCAATTGGCAAGACCACACCACAACACAGCGGCCCTTTGATCTGCGCTCGACAGGAGCAGCGAGAGACCACAGTGGCAGGCAGCGAGACAGGCAGCCCTCTCAGGACCCCAGGCTGCCCCACCTGCCTCTCACACGCCATTGTTCCTGAGTGGGCCACGGGAGGTGCCGCAGGCCTGACGAGTTCAGGACATGATGTCAGAGGCCTTGGCTGGGCCCTGGGGGGCCCGCAAACACCTGCCTTCCGCCGCAGCTGGGGAATTCTGCAGCTAAATATAGCCAGGGAATTAAAGCAAACAAACCAAAACAAAGGCAGAGTGCCACTGGCATGCTCACATGAGCGGCACTTCTTATGAGAATTAGCTAAGCACTGCAACTGCCTGCCTCTGAGCTCAGCAGCTGCATAACACCTGTAGCCAAGGCCTGGCACTAAGCACTTGACCAGGGGTATCACAGGAAACCAATATAGAAGCATCTTCCTCTGTACAAACCCAGACTTTAACCATTACAAGCTATATTTAATCAGCATATGAAAGCAATGATGAACATCATGTGAACCATTTTGAATTTTGAGGAAGGAGTGACCTACTTAGTATTTTATAGCACTAGGAACTAAGTTTTGCTGCAACATAGCAAACTTTAATACCTTCTCAGGCCAAAATCGAAGGTTTCTCTGCTAACGTACCCCAGGTACCTCATTAACTAATTTCTAAGCCTTTCATGAGCAGGGTAAACTTGGCTGTTGCTGCCTTCATGTGCTTTTCGGTTGGTCCTATGACCCATTTGCCAAGTCATAATTACAGAGTCTTTGCATTCAACAGTAACATTAGCTGGTCAGCTAACTTGATTAATCAGTGACTATTAAAATGTTATATTTATATGAAATTACTTACCATTGGCTCCAAACCTGATGAAAGAGTAAATGTCAGTAATGACTCAGGCGTTTTGTCCTTTCCAAAGCTTTTGTCTTTAACAAGGCTTATTTCAGATTTATTTTTTTTAACTTACCAGGCCTTCTGTGTTGTATCTTGCTGATCCCAAAGTCTACTGTACTATTTTTCCAAAATGTTTCCTGAATTTCAGTACTTTTTCACTTCAGGAAAATTCCATACATTTATAGACTTGCCAGACCTGCAAAAGTACCCTCCAAGTTCAAAACTGGGGTATCAAAATGCTGTATGCAGTTCTTACTTGTAATTACAACTTAAGGAAACAATGTGCAGTTTTTAGGTTAGGAGTATGTATTCAAGATAATTTCAATAGCAAGGCAGTAACGATGCAGAGAGGATATGCCAGTAACAAAGCATAAACCTTCATTTTCTTTTGTCCATAATGTTATGTAAAAAATAAAACACCTTGGGTAGTGCTGTTATAGGAAAGTAATCAACAATGGAGTGGTCTGATGTAGAGAAGTTACTGTTAACGAGTTGATTATTTAAGTTGATTATTTTCCCATAACAGCATGTCCCAAAGTGATTTATTCCTCTTACACGGCAACAATATGCCAATGACTCCAATTTTTATGACTCCAATTTATTAAAGAATGAACCACTATACTTTTTGTCCATTTATAGTTACATTTAATGTTGTGGAACCTCCATGAAACAAGTTAGTTCCTGTTATCAAATTCCACTGACTTGAAACTTTCCTGTGTTGGAAAGCTTTACCTCTGACAGTTCCAAAGCACTGACACTGGAGACTCCTTCCATAAAAGTTAAATAAATGTCTTCTTAAAAATCACCATATCAACAAGTACACATAAATCCGTTTATGTGGAGCATCCTCCATACAAGTCCCCATGTGAGTTGTGCTATATCCAGGCTCTCATGTGTCTCTTTTCTCCTCAAGACCATCCTGGAGAACATGCACCTGCGCTGTAAGTGCCATGGCTTGTCAGGGAGCTGCGAGGTGAAGACATGCTGGTGGGCACAGCCCGACTTCCGCTTGCTGGGCGACTATCTGAAGGACAAGTACGACAGTGCGTCTGAGATGGTGGTGGAGAAACACCGGGAGTCCCGGGGCTGGGTGGAGACACTGCGAGCCAAGTACGCCTTCTTCAAGCACCCCACTGAGAGAGACCTGGTCTACTATGAGGGCTCGCCCAACTTCTGCGAGCCAAACCCGGAGACGGGCTCGTTCGGCACACGCGACCGCAGCTGCAACGTGTCGTCTCACGGCATCGAGGGCTGCGATCTCCTCTGCTGCGGCCGCGGCCACAACACGCGGACTGAAAAGCGCAAAGAGAAGTGCCACTGTATCTTCCACTGGTGCTGCTACGTCAGCTGCCAGGAGTGCGTACGAGTCTACGACGTACACACGTGCAAATAAGGAGTGCGAGAAGTGCAGGGGTGGCAAGGAAAGAACATAAGACTGAAAGAGATAGGACTGAGTAGCCTATGCGTGTACACACACACATACTTACTCACAAGATTGTATTGAATACAGAACACACATCGTGGGTAGTGGCACTTCGGTACCTGAACTTTTAATATCCTTTAATAACAGTCGAGCCTCTTTTCTGGGAGAATTAGCTACCATGTGATTACCACTATCATTCCTGATGCATTCCTTTTTTTTATTTATTTCAGCTGTGGTGTGTTAAAAGAGTGTAGCACATTATTACCTGAACCCTCAATGTCTTCTGGTATCACTCTACCTGTCACTCTAGCTCTCTGATCGTCTCTCCTCAAGGCCTGGTGGCTGAAACCGTATCTGCCCAACACACTCTCACACTACGCAGACATGAACAGAGCTAGAGGGGGCTGGTGAGAGAAGAAAGGGGTGAAGGAGGGAGTGCGCTTACTTAACTACTGATCATTCAGAGCCTGAAGTGCATCTGAAGGCTGGGGTCTTTAAGCCCGAATAGACTACTGATACTGACGTAATCCTCATACTTTCCCTAATGTCTTCCCTGATCCTGCACGGGTGCACCAGTTAAAGGAGTACTCCAGTGTTTTTCAACGTAATAGCTATCTACTGCATCTGTAGCGTACGTGTAATTTCTACAGACTAGAATTTCAACACATTTCTCTGTACACAGAAAATACAGAAAACTTGCATATGAGGGAAGTCTTAGGGTAGTTGTTGAATTCAGTCAATGTTTAAAATACGTGATTAAATTATTCAAAAAATTCAGCCGATACACTGGATTCCCTTTACAAATTTTATGAAAATTTCTTAAAATGGAATTCTATGGACAGTCATGGAATGCTGTCGATAAAAGTTTTAAAATTCATGACTAAATAAACTAAATTAATGACTAAATAATGCAAAATTATGAGTTAGACTCAATTCCCTTTACAAATTTTATAAAACTCACTTATATTGGAAGTCTAAGGGCAGTTGTTGATTTCTGCCAATAAAATTTTTTTAAATAAACGACTAAATAAAGCAAAATGACAAATTTTCATTTACACATTTTATAAAACTTACCTATAAGGAAAGTCAATGAATTCTGTTGATAAACATTTTAAAATTTGCAACTAAGTAATGTGAAATTATCACTGTTATACTAGCTTCAAATGACAAGAAACACTCTTATAATGGAAGTCGAAAGGCAGTTGTTAAAAATTCATGACTGATTCAATAATGCAAAATTACAACTGTTACAATGAATACCCTTTACAAATTTTTATAAAACTCACTTTTAATGGATGTCTAAGGACAGTCATTGAATTCTGTCAATAAAATTTTAAAATTTGATGAGTAGATTTCATTTACAAGAAACTGATTTTTGCGAAATATTTTTGCTATTTGTGAATAAAGCTCTTAATCTATACAATTTGTCTTTTCAGAGACATTTTAAATAGAAGAATTTATGGTTATGACAAAGTTACCCGTATGGTCCTGTTGGAGCATGAACCACAGAATAAGCAATTTTTTTTTTCTCTATTGTTTCAGTGTCGGACAAAACTTTATAAGAACAGCTTTCTTTCATATCTGTCTCATCTGAACACTTTTACTGTCCCAGTCCAACTGAAGAAAATTTAAAATTGCATTGTTTAGATCCCGTTTTAAATGCTTATCGAGGAAATTCAACATGGACTTGGACTTCCATTATAAGCGAGTTTGGAGTGCACAGATTTTCAGTTCATTTCTCAGAAAATTGATCTTCTTGTGTGTGATAATCATAAAGATGTGATGTATGGAGATTAGGTTGAAAAACACTGCAGTATTCCTTTAAGTAGTCACTGGTCACTGATTTCACACACTGATCTACATGTACAGAAAAATAAATGCATCGATGTTGCCTACTGAACATGTCCAGAACCATAAGGGAAAAAAAGAAACCTCATTAATGAAAATAACGCTGTAATGCTGAAATGACTCAAACGGTACGATTTTGGCCATGAGATCAACTCTTATGTGATGCGTTTCCTTTTTTGAAAATTTTAATTTATGATGGTGGTGATTAGAAGGAAAAGAGCAGGTGTGTATAAATCGACTACCTGTCTAAACAAAGCCAAAGTGTTTTCAGGTAGAAGCCAAACCACCATCAACACACACACACACACACACACACACACACACTCAAACTTCATGTGCATCCAGAGTTCTAGAGTTAAATTTGCACTTACGAACACACTGAGCAACAGAACGAATGTTAGGAGTTATATATAACCTTCTAATCTTCTCTAACATCTATAGATCTTGGAAAGGGAGAGGATAAATTGGGATTGGGAGACTTTATGCGTTAAACTCTCAAGTTGTTGTCTAACTGCTGTTTGGACGTTAAAAGGCGAAGCGGTCTGGGTGTCCTGACCCGAGTGTGTGTGCGATGGCTGACGTCGAGGGGGAGGGACGACGGGCTTCACAGACAAACAGACAGGCACAGGGTTCCATACATGTTCCAACAGTCCTACACACATCCCATTCATTAAGTTTAACTACAGAAGCAGAAGGTAGACATTAGCGTTGTCTCCTTGAGACTGAATCGTCCGCTTAACACCCACATCCACATGCACATCGTCTCCCCCTTCCCACAAGCAGCTCCGCCTGGCATCACTGGTCATTTCAGCACTCCCTTTCTGCTCCTCCCAGCCCGCTATATATCCAAAGTTTTGTACAAAGTTATTAATTCCCTTTCTTTTTTTTTTTTTTTTATTTTATCGTCTGGAAATGTTATGTTTTTATAAATATTATTTATTATACAATGTATATATCTGTATGACTGAACTAAGATTATATATTTGAAGAACAACTTACTGTCTCATGCTTTTGCTTCTAAATTCTGCTTTTATTCTACTACTTTATGGATAAATTGCTATATTATTGCTTTTGTTTTTAAAGTTAGACATACTAAACTCCTAAACTAACCAAACCATATTATATAAGTGACCTTACATTACACCTAGTTAACCCAGTTTAACTTATTTGCTCATTAGTGGTTAAGAGAACGGTGGCCCAAACTGTTTCCAGTTTCCCACGCAGCTCTAATAAAGGGTAATGATCTTCCTCTTGGCTACCGTCTCAGCCTGCATGTAATCTGTCATTTCAGTGCTCAGTGCTTACGTCAGCTTGTGGCCCGGGAAGCTGTGGCATCTCCTAACACCGAGTGTAAATGACAGAGAGAGAGAGAGAGAGAGAGAGAGAGAGCAAGAGAGAGAGAGAGAACGAGGGGGAGATGAAAGAAAAACTCAAGCTTTAAACATCCTGGGAATTCCTGAACACAACTCAATGATACCTTACGCTGTGTCACAGAGTTTTAAACACAAACCACTCTGGATTTCATTATGCATAATGCAGAACAAGAAATCAGATGATACTCCACATATAGTGCACATATTTTCTGCAAGATTTATTTAATATGTTTATCCCATGTCAAAATTATAAAAAAGGTTTCCATAAAATAAAAATAATTCTTCCATTACAGCTAAATCATTTACTTGAAATATCACTGTTATTATTTGGAACTCACTCACATATTAAAAGGACAGACAATGGAGCAAACGGTCAATTCAATAAACATTTTAGCTGTAAATTAAATTTAATTCACACTCAGAGGGACAGATATCTAACTAGTGCTGTAGGTCAAGCAGTTTAAATTCTACATATACACTAAGGATGGGAATCTCAGACATGCCTGACCAATGATTTCATGATGGCTTCATGTCAATTTTTGAAATTTCTATTACTAACTTTGGGCCTCATTATGTGTAATTGATTTTACTGTACTAAAACGTCCCTTCAGATTTATAACAGTTTCACGCATGCTGATTTTCTTCATATTCATTTATGTTGATAAACAGTAATAAGCCGTAGATTATCAAGAGAGTACAGTTGATTTACAGCTGATTTGCATTTAGTCATGCACACAAAACTCCATAAAAGGCATAAACGATCACAGAGAGCTCAAAAGACAGCTAAATGGTGCGGTATGCAATAAATCGGCGCCACACTAACACTTCCTCTTTTAATAGGGTGCCATTACTTTTGTCCTAATTGCACAGTCTTGTGTGTCTTAATTTATGGATTTGTTTTGGATCTTACTCTTTCATGTCATCAATATGACACCACTCATTTTCACAAAATGTCCACTAAATTGGTGTGCATAAGTATTCACCCCCCTTGAATTTTTTCCACATTTTGTAGTATTACACCCTGGAACTGAAATGGACTTATAACTGGGATTACATATCATGAATCTAAAATAAGTAGCCCAAAATATTGAGGAAAATCAATATAATTTGCAAAATTATTTATAAACAAAAGTTGTAAAAGAGTACATATTCACCCCCACTACCATTAAACCACTAAAAGCTCTAGCAGTAACCAGTTTTCTTCAGAAGTCACATAATTCGTTAGATGGAGTTGACCCGTTCGCGATTAAAGTGTGACGTGATCTCAGTATAAATACACCTGTTCCTGGAAAAAAATAACAGTTTCTTACAGAACATATCTAAACAAACATCATGATGAAGACGGAGGAGTTATTAAAAAAGAAAAGCTCTGGAAAAGTATTAATAAGGGTTTAAAAAAAAAGAAAGAAAGAAAGAAAGAAAAAAAAAACCCAAACGTCCCACAGAGCGACTTTAAATCCGTAAAGATTTAAAGAGAAAATTAGTCCGACAGTGCTTTGCATTAGTCACACTTACACAACACACCATATGAGAGAAAACAGTGTATTAGGCTTGTGAGATATTGATTGTTCCCTGCTCGAGATTTTCTATTTTAAAATATCTCGATAGATGACAGAACTTAAACCAGAGGCCTAGAACCTAAAACAGGACTACCATTTCAGGTTTAAGGAAAGTAGAGGAGGATGTAATAATATTATCAGCTGTGCAGTCAGGAACTCACATAAACTCAGCCTGTGGACTGTTGAATGATTCTGCAGTAATTCGCAGTAAACAGTTAAAAACAAAACATAACAGCAAAGTTCAATATAATCCTTATGTCCACATGGCAGACATTTATACTGTTGATGCTGCTCACAGGACAGAGCAGGAGAGCGCCAGTCAAAAAAAAAAAAAAACGTGTGGCAAAAAGTGTGGCAAAATGCATAACGGTTGACAGTTCCAGTAATATAATATCTGGATGATAAACGTTACTGTATATCGTGGCAATGTAATATCATGTAGGGACGATAATATTGTTTTATCTCACAAGCCTACAGTCCATCATGGAGCTAAACTTAGGAAAATGTCCTTCACTAAAACAAAGAATGTGAGTCTAGCTGTAACTCAAAAAAAATTTTTTCTTTTTTTTTTACAAAACTAATGTTTAATCAAACTCAAGTGAATGACATTAAGACTAAGGCATCACTTAGGAATGTTTAATGCCTTGTGTAAGCATATACACACTGATCAACTTCAGCACACCTTATTTACTCGCGCACACACACACACAGAGACACACACACACACGCATAAATCCAGTTTCGATGGGAGTGTTAGCAGCCTTTACCACCGTAGCACTGATCACTGCAGTGTGTATACACACACACCAGTGTCCATGTGCAGTGTTTGGTGGAGTCACTAACAGCAGAGCTCGTGTTGGACAGGACGGAGTGACGGCGTTGATTCCACAGCAGCACACAACACAACACACCTGAAAAGAACAAACGGTCAGTCTTGGATTTTTAACTCGTATTAACTGTTTCACACAATCCTGATAATAAAATAAAACTATAGATCCTTCATTGCAGGGATGTATCCTTACCATTTTTTTTCATACCGAGTACGAGTGCATGCTTTTTGGTATTCGACGATCTCGATACCAACACAGATACCGATATAAACAACCTAACAACCTGCTTAGCATTAATCAATCAGCAACGTCAGGGAACATTTTATTTAGCCCTGTTTATGCCGGTTTTATGTTTAAGATGTTATATCATTTAAACAGAATTTGTAATAGAGAGTGAGACGGCAGCCTGAGGAAGTGTGCATGTTTCAGTGCTCAGTGCTCGCTGAACTGAACTGCTCTCACACTACAGTTTCTCTGCATTTCATGACACCATGAACTAATGTTTAATGCTCATGCTCAGTAACACTGCTCTACACGCTCAGGTCAGCTGTCCTTGCACGTACTGTTTAAGATATTTTATCAGCTTACTTGTATCGTAGGAAGATGCTGTAGCTCCTCCTTTTGATATTTTCACAAAGTTTGCAGTCTGCTTTGCTTTGATTGTCATCTTTAATCGTGAAATGGGTCCAGATCGCTGTCAGTACTTACTCTTATATAGTATCACCTGGTTTCTGAGCAACTTTTATGAGTACGAGGAAATAAGCATGGCATCCGACTGATACAAGATACAGTACCAGTATAAGTATTCAATCATCTCTACTTTATTGTGCTATAATATTATAATTATAATAAAGCCCATAGTAACATTTGAATAATAAAGACCATAGTAACATAGTAACATGAATGATTTCCTCATATGTTACTGCACTACCTGTAAAAATATTACTATTCTATAAAATCAGTGCTGACAAATGGGCTAATAACTCTCTTTGTTCCCTGTCAATATATAAATGATGCAACACAATGGCCAAAGATATACACACACCTGACTGATCCAAGTGTGTACATGTGAAAAATAAAAAGGGCACAGGCATGTCCAGGATGTATTGTCTCACTACTACAATGCTGAAACAATACATGTTGATCGAGTCCTAAAAGAATTGGCGATTGCATTGCTCGATTTGTGGTACAATAGCAGGACGGCTGGCTGTGGGCAACAAAATAAAGGCAGGCGTGGTTTATAATTTCCGTCTAGTCTTCTCTTATTATTGCTTGTAACCAAAGACCAAATGTTTTGTTTGTTTTTGTTTTAAAAGGGTATATGTTTTAAAGCAGATATAGATATAGATATATAGCAGATATAGATGTACTCAGAGAGCTAAACAACTGATGACATCATTCAACAATGTTAAGCCACTTACGTGAAAAGTTACGACACATAAGCTGAAGTGTGTCGCGTGTAAAAGTTTTATTTCATTGCTTTTACTTGTGAGTGTCTCATTTACTACAGTACAGCCAATCCAATCTACAAACATGAACCGTCTACATCTACATCAGATTGATTTAATGAGATGATTTAGTTATGAAGAGTCAACATCATAGCCAGAGTGAACAAGAAAGAACGACTTGCTTTCTTTTCAAATTCAGGAAAGGAAAGATTACGAGTTCTCACTGAAATCAATGTTGTGATCATGTTAACTTTCCAGGATTTCTTCAAAAGGTAGAAAAACTCAGGAAAATGCATGCTGAGATCAGTTTACCCTGTAAGTGCAGTAAGTGCTGTTACACTGAATTACTTCATATGGAATAAAACACTCCGTTTCGTGCTGTTTTCGGAAAATAATCAACGGTAGGGTGATTGATTATTTTCCTGTAACAGCTCATACTGAAGTGTTTCATTTCTCTTACACCACAGCAATCTTACAATGTGAAGTTACAATGTTTTATTTATTAAAAGATCGACACCACATACTTTTTATCCATTTATAGTTACATTTAATGTTGTGGAACATCCGCAAGACAAGTTCTTGTTTTCACTTAATTTATAGCTGCTATAAACAGTTGTTCCCTCAATAACCTCTCTTTTTTCACTCTTTAGATCAAAAAGCAATTAGTAAGCATAAACTCCTCTTTCCTGAAGATGTCAGAAAATGCTACAGCTTTACTCCTGACACTGGAGACTCCTTCCATAAAATGTTAAATAAACACATTTACACCTTACAGAAAACTTCACCATATCAACAATTGCACACATTTTTCAAATCTGTTAATGAAGAGCGTCCACCATAGACGTTCCTATAGAAAATGAATCAGCATCTTCTGACCAATCAGATTTGCGAGTTCAACGGTGGTATTAATTATTGTATTTAATAGCTAACTTTGTAAATGATGTGATTATGTTGGATTGTGCTGAAACACTCCAGCACACACGTAGTTAATTAAACCTTGCCAGATTTGAATATATTTTTTGAAAAAAAAAAAATATATATATATATATATATATATATATATATATATATATATATATATATATATATATATATATATATATACATACACTGATATAGTAAGACTTTTGGGGTTTTTATGTAAGGACTACAACACTTGTGGGTGCGATGTTAAAGGAAAATAATCAACTTTGAGGTGGTGAACAACACATCCTGAAGTGTTTTATTCTTCCTTCACCACAGCAATTTGACGAAATTTACAACTTTTGATTCATTAAAGAACAACATCAACATTTTTACAACAGGTCACAGTATTGTATGTGCTCAGATGGTAAGATTTTGGGGTTTATTAACATTTAATGAAACAAAAATACGCATAACATGATAGAAAATCATATATGTTGTGCTCTAAAGAAAACAAAGTGTCCTGGATGGTGTCGAAGCCTTTAAAATAGGTGAAAACGAATGCAAGACTATTGAGGAGGCACTCACTTTCAAACACTATATGCTGCTTCAGCAGTGTCACTTTAAGGGCTCGTATATGTATATCCATGAGCATGAAGTGAGGGAATGTGTTAAAATGCATGATGTTTTTGAACAGTTCTGACAGGTTTTAAACATTTTGTGTAGCCTGAACATTTAAACATTTTGTGTTTGCCTGAAAATACAGTATACTGTTACTAAAAAAAAAAAAAAAAAAATCAACACAACATTGATGCAAATTGTTACCAAAAAGAGTGAAAAAACAAAATGACACACAATTACTAAAACCAGTGAAACAAAAATGGACAAAAATGCTATTTATTTAAAAATAATAAATAAAATAAAACTTGATTAAAACACACAAACAGAGTAGCGAAACACGGAGACATCGACACTCACCATGACAGCCTGTGAGTGTGTGACCGTGCTCCAGCGGCGGCGCTTTATAAAGTCACGTGTTTATCAGAGCCCAATCTACAGAGGAAACAGGAACAACGTGGAAAATAAACCTTTAAATAAACTCACGCTGAACGGATTCACATTTAATGCCAGATAGGAGAAGAGCGAATGCAGCAGGACTTACGCGCCCTCTTCTGTCAGCAGAGCCAAAAACTTCTTAACTCTGTACTCATGCGGCATCTAAAACACACACACACACAGACACACACACATATATAAGGGAGGGCAATAGAAAAGAAAGGGAAGGTAACAAAGGGCAAGAGTAGATTATAATGGGTTGACAATGAGGTTCATTTACATTCCATGTGTTCACCTTTTCTGGAAAAGTCTATGCAGAGCCTAGAGGGTGTAGAGGTGTGTGCGTGTGATTGTGTGTGTGTTTGTGTGTGTTAATAAATGAATCAGGAGTATCAGAACTGGTGATGAATCAGAACTGGTGATAAATCTAACCTAGAGCTGCAGTTTACCTAAAAACGAAAGACAAACACACTTTCTCCCTAATTTCAAGTCCCCTAGATCACGAGGGACGGTTGCTGAACTGGAACGCGTCTCTAAAATCTGGAGTGTGTACTGATCCGAATATTGGGGTGAGCCGAATATGTTCTCGAGAAAGTCGTGCACAGGTGAACGAGCAGCGTTAAGAGCTCTGCACAGGCAGGGATTAGTCAGGAAAATGAATGGCTGTGTACGCCATAACTTATCTCTCCTCGTTGCCCGTGGCTGTTGGAGTCAGAACGCGGGCAAAGCGAAGAAACGATTGAAGGGGGGGGGAAGGAATGCGAGGAGGGAATGTGAGGAAAAGAGGTGAAAAGAGGCTAAATCTGGGAGGGCCGTCACGTCGGAGCAGCGCGGCTGCGTGCAGCATGTCCCAGCAGACTTACTCTCATACCTCTGCGGGAGGAGAAAGGGGGGGACATACCACAGAAATTACGGTCGAGCATCCAGCACAAACAGGACTACAACTCATAAACAGCACTCCGACTGCCGCTAAACAACACCACAAATGACTCCTAACAAACATCAGTAACACACTACGATTAAACGTGAATAAAGAATAACGCTCGGATAAAGAAGGAACACTAGCTGGAGTTTCATTAAAGATAAACTGCCTAATGTAATGGTTTCATAACAATTTTCATATTCAACAGAAAAAAACATAGAGAAGCACCTCGTTAAGAAATCTGTGCCTCGTTACAATATTATTTTTACTGCGCACACATTCACATGTCCTCAACGTTTTCCTTGTTTAGTTTCTGTAATAGCTTGAGTACAATTTATTAGAGGATTTATTAGATCCCTTGGAGGGTAGAGAAAAAAAAATAGCAGACAAATCTATTTATAAGTCTAAGCTCGAGCAATAAACAACTATTAAAATAATTAATATTTTAAAAACATAATATATGATTTAATGTATTCAATTAACACGCAAATTACCAAGGATTTTTTTTTTGCCTACTACCAAGAGTAAGTGTCAAGTGCATATTTTTAGAACAATATTTAAACGCAGTTCATTAAAACATGCAAATTGGTCACATTCTCAAAGCTACTCGAGGCCCGCCCACTTCCCCTGATACACTGGTGCTGCATATCTCTCATTTGCATACCGTAACATAATTGGTTCAGGAATTAAACACTGCATTCGTGCTGTTATAGGAAAATAATCAACAACAATGTGGTGTGATGAAGCAGAGTAACGGTTACCATCTGGAAGTTGAATATTTTCCAATAACAGCATGTTCTGAAATGTTTTACTCCTCCAGCACCATAGCAATTTGACGATTTTATTTATTAATGAAGGACACATCATTTTTATCCTTTAATGCTTTTAACGTTCCTTTAATGTTATTGTAACATCCACAAAACAAGTTATAAAAAATTTAAAAAAAAATTTATAGCAGCTATAAACAGTCGTTCCCTCACCAGCCTCTCTTTTTTCCTCTCTTAAAGTTAGTAAAAAAAAAAAAAAAAAAAAAACGCAAAGTGAAAACTCCTCTGTCCCAAACAGAAGACTTACTAACACTGGAGACTCCTTCCCTGAATGGTAAATAAACATCTCTTTACAGAAAACAATTGTTTTATTCGTTAAATAACAGCACATTTTAAAATCTGTATCTGTATGTGTATTATCTATAGCCTTAGATTATGTGGCGCAGCTGTCGTATGCATCCCGCGAGCCGTTACTATAGAAACGATAACGTATTAGAATGAGCACATTGATATAAACTTGTGATTTGAAGATGCTGTTATAGAAAACTAATCAACACCTTCTGGCCGAGACTCGAAGAACCCACTGGTGCTGTGGTATAAAAACAAAGTTTTAAATACGGCCAAAGCAATGTAGGATGCAAGCGAAGCCACGTACACAAAAAGTGTGTGAGTTGAAGTGTGTTTAGTGACGGGAGAAGAGCAAGACGTGTTTATAAGAGCTCCATGCAACAGGGAGCACATCTGGAACACCTTTGTTTTCATTATCACCTGGCATATGGTGTAAAATAATTAAAACTGATAAATGACTCAAAGCTCGCAGGATTAACGGTGAGAGCTGTGAGTCAGGGACTCGTCTAGACACCGAGGAAGGAGAGCGCTCTCGCTCTCTCTCTCTCTCTCGCTCGCTCTCTCGCTCGCTCTCTCGCTCGCTCTCTCTCTCGCTCGCTCTCTCTCTCGCTCGCTCTCTCGCTCGCTCTCTCGCTCGCTCTCTCTCTCGCTCTCACCTGCAGGGACATCTCAATGAGCATCTGAAGCTTCTTAATGCCGAGCCACACTCCTTTGCCTTTCACTTCCTTAGCGATCTGCACACGTTCATCTTCCTGGAAGCCTCCCAGCAGCTTTAAAAAACACACACACACACACACACAAACACACACAAATAATTCAACAACACCACACAGTGTCTTAATGTGCTCATCTCTACAACACAAAGTGAATGTTTCTAGATGAAAACTCCAGCAGAGCTTTGCTGTTACGATCAGAACAGCTTAAATGTTAAAGTGAATCAGATTCCATCTGTCTTATTTATCTATCTATCCATCCATCTATCTAACTCTATCCATCCATCTAGCTATCCAACTAACTTTATCCATTTATCCATCACCCCATCTCTGTTTATTGCTTTCCACCTCTCTGTTTAACCATTTCTCTATTTATCAATCTTTCTATTTATCAACATTTATATTGCGCCATCTCTCTATTAATCAATCGCTCTATTTGTCCTTTCTCTTTATTAATCCATTTATCCATCACTTTATTTATCCATCTCTCCATTTATCCTTCTTCCCAACTCTCTATTTATCCATCTGTTTATTTATCCAACTCTCCATTCACCCATTTATCCCTATTCTATATATCCCCATTATACCCATATATCTCCCTATTTATTCATCTCCCCATTATTTCATCTTCCCAACTCTCCATCGTTCTACGCATCCATCTCAGTCTCTCTCTTTATCCATCTCTCACTTTTTTCATCTCACAATCTCTCACTTTATCCATCTCTCAATCTCTCACATTATCCATCTCTCACTTTATCCATTTCTCATGTTATCCATCTCTCACTTTATCCATTTCACAATCTCTCACTGTATCCATCTCTCACTTTATCCATTTCACAATCTCCCACATGATCCATCTCTCACTTTATCCATCCCTCACTGTATCCATCTCATAATCTCTCACTTTATCAATCTTTCGCTTTATCCATCTCACAATCTCTCACTTTATCCATTTGTCTGTTATCTATCTCTCACTTTATCTATCTCACAATCTCTCTCACTTTATCCATCTCTCACTTTATCTATTTCTCTGTTATCTCTCTCTCTCTCTCTCTCTCTCTCCCTCTCCCTCCAGTGAGTCTGACCTCCAGCGCCTCCATCAGGTGCTCTCCTCTGGAGATGTTGGGGATGTGGATGGTTGTGCTGAAGGCATCCAGCATGCCCATCTCCTGCAGCACGTCCTTACGGCTGGTGGTGCCCAAGATCAGCAGCTTACGACCCTACACACACACACACACACACACACACACACACACACAGTGCTCATCAGTAACATGGCAGAAAGATAAACTAGCCTTCAATTACATCTGTTACTTCATTACAGACGTGAAGATGAAGAACAACATTAACACACACAGGTCAGTGTTATCTTTATAGTGCTTTAGATGGTCAGAAAAACAGTATTTCTAATAATATAAAGCATTTATAGTATTAGCACATAGCATAATAAAACATAAACAACTTACTAATAAACTAGCCATAAATCTATGAGAAAAAACTATCTATGAGATAAAACCATCTCAAGACTAAGAATAGTCCAAGTTAAGCCTTAATCTGGATTTAAAGCCAGTTATTGAGCTTGCGTTCCTAATGTAGACTGGAACACTGAACAGAGATTAGATCCGAAATAATAAAAACATCTTCCACTATGTGTATTTACCTCCTGAAAACCGTATAGCTAATGTTCTCGATTTAACAAGCAAATATGTCAGTATGTTGATTGATCGAATGTAAACACTACTATATACACAGCTGCTGATGCCGTGAGTGGCCATCTTGATTTGACGCCATGTGCCGAACTCGGGTTAGGAGACCTTCCCCATTTTCCGAGTTGGAGGGATGTTTTCTTTGGTTTTTCTGAGTCCGAGCAAAGTGCTTGGGATGGGTGTTACTGCTTCAGGAAATCGGTAATGCCATTCCGAGCTTCAAATGTTAACGTTAAATTAATAAACAGCCAGGGTAGGTTTAATACGATTGGAGTAATGTGTTCGGATGCTCTCTTCCCGGTAAGGACGTGAGCGGCTGTGTCCTGAACAAACTGAAGCTTCCTAGAAGAGTCAGCAGGGCAGCCAGCCAGCAACACATTACATTAGGGCAAGCTTGAAGTTATAAAAGCGTGACAGGAGTTATGAAAGCATTATACAGGTAAATCAATGGAGCATGCATTTACAAACGCATCCGCGAAAAGCTCTTCCCAAGTCACGGCCCTCTCCTTCCAAAACTTTCCAGAATGTTCCGAGAAAGCCGGGGTAGTTATAGATTGTCGAAGAGGTAGGTCATTCCCAGAGGCCCAGGCGAGCCGAGGGGATTATGGGTCGCCCTCCTGTGGCGCGGGGGGTTCGAACATGCCAGTGCATGTAGATGAGGTGGCACACAGGCGGCGGGTCTGCCAGGTCCCCACGCTCTCACAGGACCTTTCAGTCCTGCGTCTCCCGTTCACGGACTCCCCGCTGAGCTCACACACACAGGCTCGGCCCGGAGGAACAGAGCCGCTGCTGTTCACCCCACCACGCCATAAACAAATCACTGACAATACACACCCTGGCCTGCACATAGAGCACCGCAACACTGACTGCGCTCCCACAACAGGATAACACAACAGCGACACCTTTCAAACAGCTCAGAAATAAACCTTCACAGATGTGTTTCGAAAAAATCTTTTAGGCTTTAAACTAAGAGGAATGCGCTTCCTCTTAGCAACGGAAAAGAAAGATGCACCTATAGCTGAGTTTGTTTGAAACATACACCACTCTGGTTAGGATTCATGCATGAACCAATCATTTTATAAACAATCCTTTAGGTTAAGTAAAAGGCAAACTCTCTATCCAAGAGGATTTTGTTTGCTCTACTGTTGCCTGTAATGACTTTTTAATTTGTTTATATTCTAATATTAGACTGTCTATTACAATCCAAGTCAATGGAAGAGGTATTTATAACAGTTACACTAAACGCCGTTATCCAGTGAAACTATTAAGAACATGCAGTTCTACAGCTCTGTTCTTTGGCTCAGTTTGATTTAGCAGCTCATGTCTTTAAAAAAAAATTGCTGGCCACAACCCAAAATGCACAGCATGTTTGATTCACTTCCTGCACTTTAGTCCATTCAGAGTCGAATCTCTTTCTCACTGAAGTCAGAGGTGCTACAGTCAGAAACTGACGATGATGAAGACTAGCAAAGGTGACCAGAAAGGTGAGCGTGTCTGTTAAAGTCCGGTAAGTGTTTAAGACAGTGATTAGACAGGGTAGAGGGGGCCAATACTTATGGACTAGTTAGCAAATGGCCAATAAACCAGCATATGAGTGTGTATATACACGTGTTTCTCCATAAAAAGACACAATATCCTAAATGTAATGTAATAGAAAAGAACACACACATGCTGATGAGAAGCTCTGCTGCCCCCTGTCTGTAGCAGGCCGGTACTACAGCAGCAATGCGTGTGTATGAGAGTGAGTGTGTGTGTGTGTGCGTGTGTGTGTGTGTGTGTGTGCGTACTCACGCGAGGAGGCGCCTTCTTCAGCAGCACCAGCAGGGCCTGCAGAACTGAGTTTGAGAAACGAGGTCCGATCGGAACAAAGTCTGAGAAAACAGAACACACACACGCTTGTCATACTATCCTTATGAGGACTTTGCATTGACATGGTTATTATCGCAGCGAATTAATTCTAACCGACTCCTAAATCAAACCCTAACTTTAACCTCTGTAATCCTAAGCAAAACTTTAGGGTCTTTTAGATTTGTCAAAATGTCAAAATTCATGGGGACCAGCCTAATGTCCCCAAACAGTCAAACCTGTCAAATATTCCTATCTTTGTGGGGACATTTGGCAACATATCAAGATATAAAAACATATAAAAACATGAGCACACACACACACATAAATACAAATGAAGATCTATTAAAACCTGCCATTTTCAACAGATTTTACACGGAGAGGTCAAATCCCAAATGGTTATTATCTACATATGTTCACTACACAGGGCACAAACAAATAACATTGTAGACCCTACATAGTGCACACCCTGTGAGATTAAATTATTAAAGTTTCTTTTTAATATCTTTTTTTTCTCAAATTTGTATTCCTCCATCAATGACCTTTAAGTTTTAACTGAACATTAAATAAATAAATAAATAAATCCTCTAATAAATGCTCCAACAACGATTACTTGACTATACATCACTTTTAGGATGCCTACATACCCATTTTTTAAAATTAATTCACTGATCTTATTTAAGAAAAAAATAAACACGAAAACAAAGTAAGCTCTAAATGATACGCATGCACTCAGAGCACTTTTTAGGCCAAATGTTTAATAAAAGCAGTGAAATTTGTTGCTGTGGTGGTTACAGGGACTCACCCAGGAGTCGCTCGATATCATCCACCACCACGCAGCTCAGCTGAGATTTATAGGCGTCATCGAATATCTACACACACAGAAGAGCAGAACTGTGAGAACTCGGTCACATGATCGGTTCTGGGTGTTTATTATGTCAGCACTTCATCTTCACCTTCTTGATGGCCTGGCACTTGGCGATCTCCGAGTGGCCGATCATCTTGTCCGGAGAGCAGATTTTGATGAAGGGGAACTGCGAGTCCTCGGCGATTTTAGCTGCCAGCGCGGTCTTACCGCTGTGAGGTGGACCTGGAGGAGTCGTAACTCAGGCATGAGGCATGTATGTGAACACGTGTGAATGTGTGGTATCTAACGTGACGTGACGTACCCTCCAGCAGCACCGTCACTAGCGGTGTGCGTTCGCTGTTTTTGGTCTGCTGCACCAGCAGTTCTCCGTCTCCCAGGATGTCCGCCACGGCGTTACTCCACTTCACAATGCCGTTCAGGATGTAGCTGGAGTAATCCTCCTGATTGGTGCCGAACGCCTGCACACAGGAAGTGACACAAAAAAAGTCTTGGCTCTGGAAGTGGAATTGTACCCAAACACTGAACATATCTGGATAATAATAAAGTTCTTTAAATTTAAACCTAAATTTTAGGTTGCAGTTTCTATTACAAAGTGTAGCTCAACAACGCCATATGTAGAATGAGATTATAGAAAATCTACTCTCGTAGCTCTGGCATAAAATTAAAACAAGCTGATGTTGGACAAACATGGCTGATTAACAACATCTGGTGTAAGGGCCTAGGGGGAGATTGCATAAATATTATTTTTAATGTAATTTAAAGGTAAAAAGTAAAAAGTAAAATTTAATCACAAGGTAATTCAGACAAGGTAATTCAAATTAATTCTAACTGCAGATCAAGACAAAGACAAACATTATATTTTTATAATAAACTTTTAATAATTTTTTTTTTTATCATTTTATAATGATCACATAGTATTCAACAAACAAACAAATGTGATGAGTATTTGTTTATTTGCTCCTTGCTTACTGCTGGACTCTGCAAGGTGACCTTGAGTTTGAGAAAAGCTCAATATAAATTATTATTATTATCATTATTATTATTATTATTATTATTATTATTATTAGTGATAAATTATATTTAATAAAATATGCTCATTTAATATTTTATTAATGTAATTCATAGAAAGCAAACTTATTATGAATATATTTATAATTAATATATGTGTTGATATAAATTATATTTAATAATAAATAATTCAGAAAATATGTTATTAACATTTTAATATAAATATATTATGATTATCAGTGATAATATAATAATCAATATTGCCATGTAATAATAATATTAATAACACTAATAATGATTGCCAACAAGGTCAACATCGGTATCATGATTATTATTGCTATTATATTTTTTTATTATTATTATTATTATTATTATTATTATTATTATTACTATATTTTAAAAAATGATGCATTAGAAATAAATTCCTGCTCCTTTAATAGATGAAGGTTTTTTTTATATATACTAGATCTAACTAATTTACCAGATCTCATTTAGACCCTTTACTTGATATGTATAACTTTTTCATCTTTTAGTACATGAATATTAAAATGATGAAATATAAGCATACTCCAGAATGAATATAAAAACCTGCATTTATTTAAAACCCTCTGCAGAAAAAGCACACGAGTGTGAAAGGTTTTGTGAAACAGCTGAACGCTGTAGTCGAGAATAAACTCACGGGTTTGATGTCATTATTCAGCGACGCCCAGAAGTCACTCCGGCTGACCTGCAGCGACTGGGCCTTTTCAGTGTCCACCTCCACCTGATTACTGGCCTGCACACACACACACACACACACACACACACACACACATTACTCATCCCTGTAATGATAAAGAAAGGTCAGTGAGGGAGAGAGTTAATACCTCCCCACCTGTAAAAGCTCCTGTCAATATGTTTCAACACCATCAAATATCACACAGGAGTGTATGGGCCAATTCGCTCCTCTCTCTCTCTCTCTCTCTCTCTCTCTTTCTCACTCACACACACACACACTTTACTATTGTGTGTGTGTGTGTAACAACCTGTGCCAGAGACACTCCCCACACCTGAATACATGAAACCTGAAGATCAGCCTCAGCATCTTCAGAAGGTCTTTATTACTTGTGTATGACTGTAGATTTGAATACGTATGTCATTAATAATGAGTTACATGTCATTTATAACAAGCGCAAAGGCTGTAATCTGCCCTATAAATATATAACGAGAGCTCTGGGTAAAGCATAAACACCTTAAAGTAATGCACTGCTACCATTTTAGATTTCCTTCTACCCTCTTATAACATCTTATGCCTGAGTCACGTTACATGCTTTCTAAAATCCTATCTGATGTTTTATTTAGAGACTCTAAATAAAAAAAAAAGAAAAGAATTTCACTGTGCTGTAATGTATAGGTGACCAATAAAGGCTTCTGATATATAATGACAGATTTCACAGCTTTTTTCATACTAAAACATTTACCCAGAATAAAACAACACACTTTTATATCATGCTCACAAATCAAGGATCCTGGGATCTTGCAGAATTCCTTGTGAACAAACATGACTTCAGATCAAAACTAACATGGCGGATGACGGTTCAGCTCAGGTTATCGGTCCTTTCACACATGACGTCAAGCGTCTCGCCCTAACACACACTACAGGAAGCTGAGTCATAAATATTGAATATTTATTTAACAGTTAGGATTTTACTTCACAGAGGACACAACTGGACGGTGAGTAGATCCCAAGCATTTGATTTTACACATCACACACCACAGGTTGATAAAACTGGAAAAATAAAACTGATTCACTCCAACTGGCCTCGAAATCTGCCCTTCTTCCCTATAATGTGTACCATCTAAAGCCCAAGACATATTATCCAGTAAATATGGTTAAAAACAATTAAGGTGATTAAAATAATATTACATATTATAACTGAGACCTGGAAGTTCTCTATATTCTATTCTATGTAAGGAATAAAAGTCTTCAGGACATGCTGATACAGGAAAATAATCAACAATTAAATAATCAGTGATGGTGTGAGGAAGCAGCGTTATAAGGTTACCATCTTGAAGTTGATTATTTTCCTATAATGGCATGTCCTGAAGTGTTTTACACCTCTTACTCCACAGCAATTTGCCAAAGATAAGAATTTTTATTGATTAATGAATGACGTGTCAAACTATTTATCCATTTATAGTTACATTTAATGGTATGGAATGTTCAAGAAACAAGTTAGTTCCTGTTCTCACTTATGTTATTGCAGTCATTCTCTCACCAGCTTCTCTTTTTTTCTCTCTCTTGAAGTTAATAAGACCAAAAATAAATGAATATATATAACTGTTACAAAGCCCTGACACTGGAGACTCCTTCCATGAATGTTACATAAAAGCCTCCTTACCATAATCAACAAGTAAATGTCCACATGTAAGCTGTTACTATAGAAATGATAACGTATTGAACGAGTGCATTAATATAAACCTGTGATCTGCAGCTACACTACTGTCAGAGCTGCTGTTATAGAAAATTAATCAACACCTTCTGACCAATCAGATTCCAGAAGGCTCAATCTAAACCGAGACAGGAAGAGGAAATGATCACTGTCCTACAGCTCTTCCTGTAGAGCGCAGTGTGATGATGAAGAGGTTCACACCTTGATGTGACGGTTCATGGCAGTGGACTGCGCTGCTCGTACGAGTCCCTCTAACTCCGCCCCGCTGTAGTTCTTGGTCTCGACGGCCAGCTCCTTAATGTCCACGTCACTCGCCAACATACTGGCCTGCCTCATTTTAGCCGTGTGGATGTTCAAGATCTGCAAACGGCCCGACTCGTCCGGCAGACCTGAAGAGGACGCGGAGGAGAGGAAAGGAAGAGGAGGAAGAGCATTACTAAAAGGATCAGGGTGGTTTTAAGGACTTAAATTTCACTCAACTCACAACTTAAGGTTGCTTTGATCAGGACATTTTTTCTTGTCGTTAATGTATACTCTGTATACTATTGTGTACAGTAAAGAAAAATGTGCAGAATATGGGCCTGTAGCATGGAATATGACAAATGCAGAGTTATTCGTGCTAATATTCACTTTCGAAAACATTTGGATGTGACCTTTTTTAAAATTTACATTTATTTTTCAAGCAAATTTTTCCAAAATTGTTTGTAATATCCTAATCTGTCATATCCTATAATACTTCAACATTATAGCAATATAGCTTTTAGCATCATCATCATCATCTCTCTCTTTTATATATATATATACATACATACATACACTCTCAACTCTAAATTATTGGCACCTTTCAAAAAAAAATAGAGCAAAAATATTTGTATAAACATTACACACAATGATTTAAATACTGAACTGAATCGTAGAAAATTTGATTTCCTCTAACAACAGACTTTTCTCTCCAAAACATGGTAAAATGACTGACACCCCGTAATTACTCTCAGTATCCAGCTGTCTTTGACCAGATATGAGTTTGGACACATGTAAATAAGAGGTTAAAACTAGATGGATCATCAGAAAAATGGTTAAAGGACACAAGATCGCTGTTGTGCAATGACCATCTCAGTCTTTGGATTGAAAATGAAGGAGTCGCTAAGATCCTCTCCAAGGGAGGCTTTAATGTGCAATGAAACCTTGAGAGGGTGCCAATAATTTTGAAACCAGTATTTTGCAAGACTGAAAAAAATGTCACTGACTGACATTAATGATGGATACAGAAATATCCTTGTGTGACCTGCCTCTCTTACACAATTCAGTACAAACTTTTTTAATCTAATAGGATGGAACCAGTCCCATCCAGAGAGAGGCCTCAGATCGTACCAATCTCCATCTTGACCTCCAGTCTTCCAGGTCTCAGCAGAGCTTCATCTATCAGGTCAGGTCGATTGGTCATGCCTGAAACAGACACATCGGGGAAATATAAATAAAGAGATCAAAAGCCAAGATCTGATCTTCCAGACAGGAATCAGACAGGAAGTGCTCACCTATGACCAGGATGTTGTTGAGCTGCTCCACGCCGTCGATCTTGGACAGCAGCTGGTTGACGACGGTGTCGTGGACGCCGGTGCTGCCCGCCATGCTGCCTCGCTGCTTGCAAATGGCATCGATCTCATCGAAAATGATGATGTGCAGTCCACTATTGGCTCCCAGCTTAAAAAAAAACAAAAAAACAAAACACACACATATCAAAGTAGATGCATTATGAAGAAAAAGTCTCCTTCTATCTAACCTTTGTTTCATCTCTACCTAACGAGAGAGTGATGCAGCGGCGCTTTAATAATTTGATCTGTCCATCTCTCTCACCTCCTCATCTGTACACTCTGCTCAAACAGATCAGCTTCCAAAGCTTCAGCTTTCACGCTAAAACCGCCATCTCTTACATCGCTAACTAGCTGAGCCATGTTTATGATGTAACTCAGTGTAATGTAGCTGCATTGCATTCTGGGGTTTTGAGTCCAGCATTTGCTCCAACGCCCTCACGCCTTCAAAGCTCTTGTTCTTTTCAGTGTGAAACCTTTAGTGTGTTATCCCTGAGGTTGTTGAAATGTTTTAAGCTCCATTCTAACAGTGCAAGAAATGACAACACCCCTCTGTGACGTCAGAGCAACACGTAACCGCTAACTTCTCACAGGAATAACGAAAATACCGCACCAAGCAACATATTAGCGCCAGAATTACTAAACACACCACAAATATTCCAATATGAACACGTTTAATGCATTTCAATATGGAGTTTTCCTTTGACAGCTCCAATAATAGTTATTATTATTAATAATACAACTGAATTAGAAAAAAAATCCAAATACAATTTTTGTCCAAATTAAAAAGGTGGATGATGAGTTGAGTGGAACAACAGTTAACGTATAAACTTTGTAAAGCAAGTTCTTTCACAGTCAGCATATTTGACCCCGATGAAGGCTAGACGACGATTATCACACACCTATATGACACCTCTAAGGTAGGTGTAGCTGATAAACTGCTAACTGTTTGACAGGAAACTCCACTAAACCTGTGTGTACGTCTGAGCGAGCGCAGAAACACGGGCCTACTATTCATCTGGCAGAGGCGAGTGTTTAACTTTTCACACACACGCAGCCTTGTGGCGAGTGTGTGGAGGTCAGGGGCTCGCTGTGGCCTCACACAGGATAGCGCTCACATTAGGAGGTGAAGAGTGAGTCCATCAGAGCCACGCCCACTCAGACAGTCTGCTACGACATCGTTGCCCTTACCTCCCACAGTCTGTAGTGTTCACTCACTCTGGGTACAAAATACGGGAATATAGCTACAGATTTATAATATGACTGCTAGGGAACCAGGATCTCAAAGTGGCGCAATAAAGCTGATTAACTGATCAGGAGTAAGGAAAGAAACACTTGGGAAGTGTGCCTTTCTAGGAAAATAATCAACAACTGGGTGGTTGTGATGAAGCGGAGTTACTGTTACCACCCCGCGGTTGATGATTTTCCTATAACAGCACATCCCAAAGTGTCTTATACCTCTTATACGACAACAAACAATTAAAATTTTTCACGATTAAAGAACACGTCATACTTTTTATCCATTTATAGTTGCATTTAATGTTGTTCAGCCTCTCCTTTTCCTCAAGTCAATAAGATAAAAACAATCACAGCTTGTCGTCTTGTTTTTTCGAGAAACCGCAACACGTAAACTCCTCTGTCCTGAAGATATCGCAAAAACTTAAAGTTACAGCTTTACCTCTGACTGTTACAAAGCACTGACATTGGAGACTCCTTCCATAAATCATAAACAAATGTCTCCTTACAGAATAGTTCACCACAGCAACTACTACACACAGGGTTTTGTTTTTTT
>CM040465.1:22865138-22882638 GCA_022758105.1 Pangasianodon gigas
AAAGGTGCAATTTGTAATTTTCTGTTATTCTTTAAAGGCGCTGTTTGTAATTTTTGGTTCTTCATTAAAGGTGCAGTTTGTAACTTTCTGTTATTCATTAAAGGTTCAGTCTGTAATTTTTGGTTCTTCATTAAAGGTGGAGTGTGTAATTTTCTGTTATTCCTTAAAGGCACTGTCTCAAAATTTTGGTTCTTCATTAAAGGGGCAGTTTGTAATTTTTGGTTCTTCATTAAAGGTGTAGTTTGTAACCTTCTGTTATTCATTAAAGGTGCTGACTGTAATTTTAGTTTCTTCATTAAAGCTGCAATTTGTAACTTTTAATCTACTTCCAAATGTGTCATTCTAAACTATTAAATATAATAGTATAATAATTAAATGTTTGTTTTTTTAATGCCAAAAAAAATGACATCATGCATGACATCTTTCTGTCATCCTAAACAACCTAATATCCCTATCATTAGCTTGCTTAGCTAGTTGTTGTTAACATAGCTAACATTTTTTTCACATCTGGACACAAGTGGGTTTTTAGAATCAGAGTCTTGATTTTTATCATAATAAGAAATAATAAATTATATTTATGTATTCACAAAACTCTGTCATTTCTAATGAGAATGCAGAGCAAGAGTCAGGAAACAGGCTTGAAGGATATGGTTACGAATGAAGTAACTTGCTTTTATTATTACTGTAAATATCTCCAGGAAGAGAGATATTTACAGTAAAAAAAAAAAAAGAACAAGTCACGTGATGAAAAAGTCCCTAAAACTGTCGCAAGGATTTAAGGCTTAAACGTGAAGTGATATAATTACACATCCAGGAAGAAAAAAATAATTATAGACCCGTAATCATCAAGTGATTTACAGAGTTTCATGCATTTCTTCCGGCAAGTTCCGTTTTCAATTTCTCCCGACCAGAAGCGAGCCCCGCCCCCCGCTGGAATGGAGCTGCACAGGTAACATTTTTATTTTCAGCAGAGAGATTAGGCTGGTTTTGGGAAATTTCCTGCCGTCGACCTCGAAGTGGCCAGAGCACGGAGCTCGAAAGCTGATACAAGCATTCTGAAAATGACTTTTGTATATTTGAATGACGTGAAATTAAATTAGATGAATATTTTTCCTATGTATTTAATAAATTTACATTTTTGTTTTGTTTTGTTTAGTTTTTCAGAAACATATAACTAAAATTACGAATTACAGTTTTGGGAAAAAAAAAAAAAAAAACCTTCAGAACCCTAAATACGAATACTTTTGTCAGCAGAGAGCACAAACGATTACATACTGCCACTTTAAATTCAGAAGACTGTGCAGCACTGCACTGTAAAACAGCACTGCACTGTTTTAAGATATAAACAGGGTGTATATTTTGGAAATGTTAAGTGCATTACATGTTTTTTGTGTGTTTGTTTCTGTGATTATTCTTACATAAGCGAGGTTAAGGTCTTCTCCTGGTAAATCTGGTTCCGAACGTAGTCGATGTACGCGGGGAAGTTGTGCTGCGCGTGGTAATTGATGATATCACAGATGTCACTGAGGAGTAAACTTTCATCCAGCCGGTCCTCCAGGTCCTTAAGAAACCTGAGAAATTCAGCCATGTTTCAGTTCAGCCAGTCTCTCAACCCTGAACACAGAATTTACTCAGCAAGACAAAATGCCTTACTGTTTTAAAAGATTTACAGAATTTAAAGAAATGTCTCTCTGACTCACTTCTCGCTGACTTCTCGGATGCGCAGGATGTTGGAGAAGAGAGTTTTTTTGTCTCGGTTAATAAGATTCTCATTGAGTTCTCGTGACTCCATGAAATGGTCGGTCAGGACACGCAGGGAACGCAAGTACGACACTTCTGATGTCAAAACCTCGAACATGCTCTGGACACACAAACACAAAAGCAGGTCAGGGATTTCCATCCACACTTCCTCTGCAGTTATCATACAGTAGGTTAGGAAAGATTACATCCTAACCTTTTTTTTTTTTTTTACCTGAACCTCTTTAACCTAAATTATGTGCCTTAAGCAAGCTAACGTTGAGTAAATAAAAAAAAAAACAAAAAGTAAAAGGTGAAAGATTTATACATGAATGAAGAGAAACCCAATCTATCTATCGTCAGATCAGCAGATCCAACTGTGCTGCAACATACAAATCTGCCCTAGTTTCACTTCCAAAACAGGAACTAAAGACTTCTCTCACTCTTCTCCATCCACTCTCATCATTTTTTTTCTCTTTTTCTGTTTTTCATCACCTCCTGGTACTTGCACTCCTCTGGTGAGAGGATGTTCAGGATACCGCTTTCCTGGACAATAGGCTGGTCCTGCCACAGCGTCCTCTGGAAGGAAATAGGACTGCTTCTCAAGCAGTTGGGGCTGAGCCGCGGGGGTCCGTGATCCATCGGGTAATCGGCGCTCGTCTTACTGATGCTACGACACACCGTCTGCCGTCGGATCTCCCTCGATATGTAGGTTTCAGTGTAAATCTGGTACAGAAGCTCTGAATTGTGGACAAAATGTAAACAAACATATTGTGAATGGAATATTTCATTTAAAGCAGCGCTACTGAATAATTACTGAATTAAAGGTGCAGTCTGTAATTTCTTGAAAGTATCCCTAGCCATGTCATAACCATATTTATAAAATTATAATAAATTTCTAATTTATAAAGTTATATGTTCACACACTGCAGATGAAATTTATTCTTAAACTATAGAAGCAAACATAACATACTGTCTTATCTAATTCTTCATTAAAGGTGCAGTTTGTAAATTTTAAAAGTGGTCCCAGACCTGCAAAGAAGGTGAAGACTTACCCATGTTTACATTGCAATTGCAATTCATCTTACAGACAGATGGGGTAAATTACAAACTGCCCCTTTAAATCAATCCCTACACCAATCTATCTAAGAATTTTGAAATTAGTATCAGTAATACTGACATATCATTTAGACACAAAACTCTAAGCAATGCATTGCAGGAGGTTCTCCGTTTTGATTTACATCACAGCACTGTAGGATTCTTGAATCTGATTGGTCGGAAGATGTTTATATTAATGAGCTCATTCTCATACGTTATCGTTTCTATACTAACAACTTACACAGGGACTTATATGAGGGATGAGCTACATAAACCGATTAAACACGTGTAATTGTTGATATGGTGTTTTCTGTAAGGAGATGTTTATTTAAAATTTAGGGAAGGAGTCTCCAGTGTCAGTGTTTTGTAACAGTCAGAGGTAAAGCTTTAACTTTACGATTTTAAAAAATTGTTAGAATTGACAAACTGCTGTGATGTAAAAGGAGTAAAATATTTCAGGATTTGGATCGACTTCATTGTTGATTATATCCCTATAACAGCCAGCCATCTGGCTACAAATTAGCGCACTATGAAGTAAACAAGGTGCAGTTTTAGATGTAGCATTAACTTCTGGAGGAAAAACTCAGAAGCACTCATACCTTCCGGCATATTAGCCTCTATATCAACCGACTTCTTTCGAGTGAGGCCAGTAGATCGTCTGGGAACAGAAGAAAATTATACAGATTGCAGAAAGTCCATAAAAGGAAACGTACAGTACTATAATTATGAAGGATGTCATTACCTTTGCTCCTTGTTTTCAGTTTCATCTCCACCATGGCTTTGATCGTCTTCACCTTTTTTTTTTTTAAAAGAAAAGTCGAGGAATTAGAAATGACAAAGTAAAAAGCAATTTACAACAACACCAACCTCACAGTGATCATTATTAATTAAACTTGCAGATTTAAGCACCTTAGAGTGATTTAGCGGTGATTTGATGATGCGGCTTATGTACAGACCCTGTACAATGACACTCCTCATTTTACTCCCACGTACATATAATTTACTCATTTACACACATGCTGTGATAAGTAGGATATTAACAGAAGCCATTTGGCACGCTACAGTCATGCATGGTTAAAAACTATGAGGAAACATGTCAATCAAAAGGGAAGTTTGTGTCCAAAGTTGTTTTTTGTAGCCTCAAAAATAACCACGGAGCGAGTGCAATAAAATAACAACTGCTGTTATTACAGCTCCTCAAGTGCTTGTCTATCTAGCTACATTTCTGATTGGGCAAAAGGTGTTGATTAATCATCTATAACAGCAGCTCTGACAGTAGTGCAGGTTTATACTGATGCACTAAAGTTTCTATAGTAACAGTTCCTTCACAAGGAACTTGTATGGAAGACGCTCCACATAATCTATGATGAAGTCATTTTAAAAATGTGCTGCTGTTTAACAAATAAAACCGTCCAATTGTTGATATGGTGAAGTTTTTCTATAGCATTCATGGAAGGAGTCTCCAGTGTCAGTGCTTTGTAACAGTCAGAGGTAAAGCTGACTTCAGGACAGAGGAGTTTATGCTTTGCGGTTTCTTGGTAACATGACGAGCTGCGGTTTTATTTCTAGCTTATTAACTTCAAGAGAGAGAAAAAAGAGAAGCTAGTGAAGGAACGACTGTTTATAGCTGCTATAAAGTAAGTAAGAACTTGTTTCATGAACGTTTTACAGCATTAAATGTAACTATAAACAGATAAAAAGTGTAACAGGTCGTTCTTTAATAAATGAAATACTGTAATTGTTAGCAATTCGCTGTGGAATAAAATACTTCAGGTTGTCCTGTTACAGGAAAGTAATCAACTTCAGGGTGGTAAGAGTTACCCTGCTTCATCACACTGCTTCATCACACTGCCATGCTGTGATTAGTTTCCTATAACAGCATGCCCCCAATGTGGATAGTAGGACTAATGAGCTAATAAAGCTTGCTATGATTGCTGATTATAATAAAGTTAATATTAAATATGAAGTGTTATTCAGGTTTTTGAAATTATAAATCTGAAATGCACACACACACACACACACACACGTGTACAGATTAAGATTAAGGTGGAATTTGTGTATATTTTATGATCAGATTTGACCGTACACCACTTTTATGTATGTAGTAATTAAGAATTGATTATATAGTGCTTGTTATCTCTTTTGAATCACCTTCACATGTCTGAGAGAGGTTGCTCAGGAGTCTGTCTTTGGCTTTGGTTGGAGGAGGTGGCGGTGGTTGTCGAACTGGCTGCAGGCGTTCACTGGAACCTTGATCTGCAGAAGGCAGCTTTGGGAGTTGGAATGCTCCCGGTAGTGGAGATAGTGGAACTCTTCTGGGAACGTATCGCCCTTTGGTTTTATCCAGAGGCTTCCGGGGTGGAACGGCAGGAGCAGATTTGTTCACTTGGATTTCAGGTATGGTAGGAGTTTCCTCGGCTGTCTCTCTGGGAGGAATGATCAAATCGATCGTGGCTTCATAAACAGACTCCTCTTCTGATGCAGAGTGGGTCTTGGTGAGGTGTGGTTGAAACTGAGGCAAAGAGTTGACGGCGTGAAGCACAGCCTCGGGACCGGGGTCGGATTTCCTCCTCAGCTGTCGCTCTATTATATTCAGAGTCGCCTTAAACTTGGTTTTATTCCCGCACTGGGAGTCGTTCAGGCTGTAATCTGATTCTGAAGACGCGCTCTGATACAATTCTAATTCTGCCTCTTCGTCACTCTTGCTCTCTTCCTCACTGACCACGTCTTCATCGGTCTGTTTGAGCTCCTCTTCCTCTTCCTCAGATATCCGCACCCACATGAGTTTCATGCCAGGATGCTGCAGGTGACACACACAAGTGCAGTTCTTCTCACATTGAGGTTCCTGATCCGGCCTCAAACTCGCACTCTGCTGCTCGAACTCTTTACCATCGGGAGCTGAAAGTGAGGATACAAGAAGATCAGTCAAAAGTTTTTACACCCCTGCTCATTAAAGGACTTCATTTTGACTCATTTTTACTATTTTACAAGAATAATGAAGACATTACCACTATTAAATAACACTACGCAGTGACGAAAAATATTGTTAATCAAAAAAAAAAAAAAAATTGAACTGATGAAGCTTCATGCTCTCAGCATCTTTTCAACCAGCTTCATGAGGAGGCACCTCTTAAATTTCCCAAATAGGCTGAACCTCGTTGGCTGCTCCTCGGAAGGAAAACCACTGGTTTGGGGAAATCATTTAACTTTAAGGTGGATCAGTGAAGCTAAATTGCCCCTAGGTGTGAATGAGTGTGTGTATTCCTGCCTTGTGCTCAGTGTTCCCAGGAAACACTCCAGAACCACCGACACCCTGACCAGGAAAAAGCACTTACTGGAGATGAATGAATGAATAAATTAACATTTTAAGTCAGAAATAAATTTATACATGGGCATGTCTAAGAAATAAAGCTATCGCCATGGTTACACTGGTAAGGCCTAGCTGGCGTAACATTGCTGCACACAAACTACATAGCGAGCTATGTAACGTATGGAAAAACCACCCTCTGGATCACAATCACAAACAGTCTTCCCAATGAAATGAAACATATAAATAAAAAAGAAACAAATATAAATCAGATTTGTACAGTGTGTGTGTCAGTGTCTGATAGTGGCAAAAACAATGTTTGCACTGTTATATTTTAAATATATCTCAAAGCTGCGACTATCAGCAAATACTTGGAAAATGAGAAAACAAAAACAAGTTAAACACCGCTCAGTGGTTGCTTCATGTCCTGTCTCTGTAATCACCAGGTCTTACTGCAAACAAATGACTTCTAGTCGCTTTGTCACATTGTGTTGATGGTGTTTAAAACATGCTAACATACGACAACATAAACTAACACTCAGCCAAACCACTAATTTATTTCTGAGGTCAAATAAATGATTATTCAGCACTTTCCACCACTTTGTGTTACATTTCCACCACTTTGTGTTACGTTTTATTATTCTTATTACTAGATATTACACAGTACCAATTTAACAGGAAACTCTGTGACACTGTGTGTTTTTACTTCATATACTTATATAGGATATATATTTATACACATTATATACCCCATATACTTCACATACAGTGCATACACTTACTCAGTTTCTTACATTTACAGCATTTGGAAGACGCCCTTATCCAGAGCGACTTAGAAAAGTGAAAGGACATTATGTTCAGCTTTTTTTTTCCCCCCAACTGGCAGTGCTGGGATTTGAACTCATGACCTTCCGATCAGTAGACCAATGCCTTAGCCACAGAACTACCAACTACCCATGCTTAACCTTCAGCTGTTGATCATGTCTGCTGTAATGAAAGCTTCTGAAGACCACGACTGCACTGCAAAAACGACCACAGGAATGTGTTTAAAGCTAAAATTAAAGCTAATCTCTTTCTCAAATCCTTTAATCCATGAGCTTTGTGTAACAAACAGCAAATAAGAACAAATCCTTCATAAATCCTTCAGCGAAAACACAGTACAAAGTGTTACAAAGCAGTGCTTCACTTAGAGGGCAAACACTGTGAAAGAAACATGTATATTTTCTTGATATGGTGAGGTTTACTGTAAGGAGACGCTTATTTAACATTTATTTATGGAAGGAGTCTCCAGTGTCAGCACTTTGTAACAGTCAGTAAGTTGTTTTTTTTTTTTTTTTTGGACTTGAGAGAAGGTTGTTGAGGGAACTACTGTTTCTAGCTCAGTGAAAACAGGAACTAACTTGTTTTGTACATTATGTAACAAAAAATGGACAAAAAGTACAACGTGTTGTTCAGTAATACATAATGAGTTGTTAGGAGGGTAATAACTTCGCTTCATCACTACCACATTATTGATTATTTTCCTATAATAGCAAATACACATGGTTTTCAGCCATTTTGTATGAGGTGTAGGTTTATTGGGATTTTCTTTTTAAATATTTTTGTAAACATTTAAACAGTTTATTGTCATTTTCCAGACATGAACCCGCACTGTCTCTCAGATTCTCAAAGTAATGACATTTCTGGTGTTGCTACTTGCATACCTAGAGTTCCACAAGTTCACTTCTCTATATAGAGGATCAGTTTGAGTATAACGATATATATGTATATTTTTGGATGCATCAGTTCTACCAGAACGTTCTTGTTTTTTCTAAACCCACAGACCCTCATTCCTGTTTACACCCCAAACACATGCAAAAATCCTCCATTCCTTACTCCCAGCTGCTCAGACTTCCTCCAGAAATGTAGACATGCAAATATTTTTCTTACCGTGCATTTCCTCAAGAAGATCTGTGCAATCCTATTGAGAGAACGGATCCACCAATGCATAAACAGTCTACCAGCAAATAAACACAGAGATCTGCTTGCCTGCTTAGTTATCAGCCAACTAATAAAACATTAACCTGGAATATGTTTATAGTGAAATAAATGTAGAACGCCACTGTCCAAGATGTGATATGTGCAGCTCTATTGAGAAGAAATAGCTAAAAGGTCGACGCCTTGCTGAACCTGAATGGCTGGATGTGTAGCTCCTAAATAATGCACCAGCCAGAAGAAAGGTATTTAAAAACTAGACCGCAAAAACTAGATGGGTTTTTGGTTACTATTATTATAGTTGTGATTTGATTATTACAATTAACTTATAGTTAGTAAGTCTAATTGATGGGTTTTTGATTAGTTACTAAATTAAACCAGTCACTAACATGTTTTAAAAGGTCCATTTCTTAATCGAAACTTTACTTAAGATCTTTTTAAAAAAATTAAAGTGAATGTAAGTCCTCATTCACACCACCATCCATTTTAAAGTCTAATATATAGAAATACTAATTACCTCTTTTGGCTGATTTTAAAAACGTTGCTATTCGACAAATAAAAGCCGATGTTTTGTATATTTGCTCGCCTTTCTTGTTGTGTAATTGTAGCTTCCACAGTTAATATTGCGCATAATGGTCAAAAATGGGAGCTGCAGCAAGCGCTAATAGAGGCCCACTGGGGCAGGAATCACGCTGCCCCATGCTCGGGCAAGGAAAAGCGGACAAACAATAAATGGAACTGCTAAAATGGGCTAGTTTTAAAATAGGCCACAGCCACTAAGGTCTTGTTTTATACAGTAGTAAATAATCAGAATGAAATCTAATACATTTCCACAAACAAAGGCAAAGTGTAAGTGTGTCTGTGATGTACAGAACCATTTCTACTGTAATATATAAGGAAAAGATTGGGAGAGGAAAAGGACGATAATGGAGTGGATAATGTCCTTGCATTAGAAATGCGTGCGCACCACGGTGACCTTGTTTCTCTACGCAAAGCCTGAGAAGAAGAAGATCAAATGCATCTTCATTTTCCAATGTCTGAATTTTTTGGTCTGGATTCAGATTTTTTCAGGAAGTTGAACAAATGTATGTCTAAAACCACTCAAAACGAGCTGCTAGACTGTACGCTCGATGACTGTATGTTGCCTATTACAGGGTTATGCTAAAAATTCACTAGATAGTTTGAGGCTATGTCGTCATTAATGTCATCCTGCACGACCTAAATCTATGTTCATGAACCGCTGCTGATCTGAGTGCAAAAGGTTGGAGAACTCCTGGACTAGACCATGATCAGTGCATGAAATAAAATAAACTACTAGTTAAATACGCAGACTTCATTACATGAGCTCTTACATTAGTGCCACACCTGTCTGCTCATGACATTCTTTTCATTTCATCTACAATCCCTGGCTATTTTAAATTGTATTCTCTTTTTTTATGGTGCTTCACATGCAATAATGTGCTAAAAGCTGATCAGTTTTCATCACTCATTACTTCCTGCATCAGTGCAAGAGTCCTTTATTGTATCGTTGCGAAAAAAAAGCTGTACATCAAGGAAAGCAAGAGAAAATTCTTTGAGTGTTTTTTTTTTTTATACTACTATTTTTATACTACCAGAACGAAGGATTTCCGCCTTCTAGCAATGAACGTAGCATTAGTGACATCTCTGTTAGCAATAGAGGTGTGTACTGGGATTGGGATCCTGTAAGACCTACTAAAAAATTTATGCTACGACATACGGTAAACCCGAGCTGGGAATATCCTCAGTTCGTGCCCCACTTTCAGTTCTGCATGCCGTAAATCACCCAGCTCATTATTTTCAGAAACAGATTCCACTTCCTGTAGTGATCCTGTACATAAAGAATGCCACACTGTCTCTCTCTCTCTCTCTCTCTCTCTCTAAGGGAACCTCCAGTCCTGTTATTAATAATCACATACCTACGGAGGACAAGAAGTAGGGCAAAGCAGTAGCTGTGAGAGAAAACATGACCAAAAGGAAATATTTACAGAGAAGGAAGACAAATTAATGGCCCTATGAGTAATATCAGGTGCCAGGTTTCACTTTCACTCTTTCACACTTTCAGACTAGCCTTAAAAGGTTTAGATTTCATTAAAAAAAAAAAAAAAACCACCCTTCGCCTCAAGGGATCTGAAATTTGATCCTTCTGTATCATTATCTATAGACACACCTACTGACCTACAAACCTTGCGCAAAAGAGTGGGCTTTTATGGAGCTACACTCTCGGAGATAAAGCTTAAACCTAGAACTTAAAGGGTTCTTCAGTTTGTCCCGTAGGAGAAACCCCAAAAGTAGAGCCACATTAGCAAACCTCGAATCCCTGACTTATCCAAAGACCCTGCGAGAAGCCATTTATTTCTCAGAGAGTATGATGGATAACGAAAAATGGCATCTCTGTCAATTCGTCAAGCATGTTTTAATTTCTTATAAAGATTACTGAACTATGGTTTTAGATTTTTTTTTTCCTAACAAAACTAACAATTATATAAAGCTTTAATAGTACAGTAAGATGTGTTTAAAGAAAAATATTTGGATTTAAATGTTGGATGCACTTTAATTTATTCAAAAGCATTAAATTAACTACATTTAAACACTTGTTTAAAGTCAACATTAATTAAACATCTTGGCCTCAGAAATGTCATGCATGTCATGTGACAATGGTTTACAAAAAAAAATCCTTTTTTAACTGAACTGTAAGAAGAAACATTCGCTTTTATTTATTTATTTATTTTTGTGTATTTCTGAAAAATCATGATCCTACATGGATTAGAATATTAAAGGGAAAAAATATAAATATATACAAATAAAAAATTTTAAAATATGTCAAATACTGTATTTAGAAAGTTACGTACACATCAATTATTATAAAAATATTTGCTTGAATTGAGTAAATTTTGTGCCTTTTAATCAAAATTACTTACAAATAGGCTCAAAATGGGCTCATTTACAGTAAATATGTTTCCTTAACTGGTTTAACGTTTGATTAAAGTACGAGTCGTACAGTAATATGTGTAAGAAGAAAGGTTTTCTTTTTTTCCTTGAGTTTCTGTAAATAATAATCTTATGTATGCATGGATTAGAATTTTTAAAATGTATAAATCAGAACAATAATCATGAAATTACAAATTCAAATATTTGGACTGTTTGGTGCATTTTTTTCCCATTTATTCAAAAACAATAACGTAAGTAAATTTTGTACTTTTTCATCAAGATTAATTCCTAATATCCTGTAAATTGTCTTTTGAGGTGATTACAGTTTAAAAAAAAAAAGTATTTCTTTAACTGGATTATAATTACATAAATTTATTTGCGTAATATGTAATTTCTATAAATAATGCTCTTAAATATATATGTATATACACGCATATGCTCCATTTAGTACTTAGTTTCATCAAGATTTCACTTTTGGTTTTAACATTTGATCACAGTATCAGTAGTACAGCGATGTGTTTCTGAAAAAAAAAAGATTCATTTCTTTTAGATTTGAATATTTTTGATAAATATTCCATCGTTTTCCATTTCACTTCAAGTTATATACTGTATATAATTGTGTATGTGACAAATATAAATCTTGAATCTTGAATCATCAATCCTCGTCCCTAAACATGAGCCGGTGAAGCCGCTGTTTGCGTAGCCCACGTTAACCCTAAAATCCAGTGATATTTGGTGTTTAAAATTTCTCCAAACACACATATTTAAGTGTTTGTTGCTCACCTCTGTTGATAAGATCATTATCACTCGTCTTTGTGTCTTCATCACGCTTAAACCTGGACCATTGCCCTTTAACACTCTTAGAGCTGGCATTTATCAGCGCTGTTACTTTCTTCTGCACTGAGCTTCTGTGTTGTGAAGATCCTCCATCATCCACAGCGTCCAGAACGTTCTGTTTAAACTTACTCAGCTTTCTCTTTATACTCTCGGCCATTTTTCTGCCACTTTCACCCAAAAAAATAATAAGAGGACAGAGCTACATATACTGCTCCACGTTTTTGAATCGTTTGATACTGAGTTACTCAAAGTTTAAAGTCTTATCAGAGCTGTAGAGACCAAAGTCACAGCAATAAACGTATAAACCAGCAAACAGAAAGTGTTTTGTGATTTACTCGTCCTTGCTTCCCTCTGACACTTGCTGGCAAAATCCCAAACTGCTCTATAACCTGCACCAATAAACCGTCTTTAATATTTCATACAGAAATGATCTACTCATAGCCGTGCTTTCCCCACTACCATTAGTCTCTCTGTCAGAGGAGTTGATGTTACCACTTTTACTATAACAGCACATACTGTAGTGTTTTATTCCTTACATTTAATGTCCACAAAACAAGTTAGTTCCTGTTCTTCACCTACATCACTGCAGCTATAAACATTCCTTTCCTCACAACTCCTTTTTTTTCTCTCTTTACGTTAATAAGACACATCATGTTACCGATAAACTGCAAAAAAAAGCGTACAATCCTCTGTCCTTAACATGTTCTGGAAAAAATTACATTTAAACAAAGCACTCACACTGGAGACTCCTTCCATAAATGCTACTGTAAATAACCCTCTTGTTATAGGACATGTTACCATACTGACATGCTTACATACACCCTGTGTAAGCTGTTGCTATAGAAGCAATAACATAATAGAAAGAGTGCGTTAATTAATATAAACCTGCATTTTTAGCTGCACCACTGTCAGAGCTGCTGTTATAGAAAACGAATCAACACAACAACTTCTGACCAATCAGAATTGAGAATAGCGTATTGTTGTGTAAAAATTATTCAGTCTACATATATGATAAACATACTGTATATTATATACAGTATAAACAGCATTTCAGTACAATTCAATGAGAACAACTCAAACGAGTCAAGACCAATTTAACCGTAATCAAATTGTTTGCAGACAAAATTGGCACAAATACATCAAAAACAGGCCACTCACACAGACCTGGACACAGTTCCTGCTTTCTATGATTTTACGCTACGACATCGACAGTGCAACATGTTCAAACATCTGCAGGATCACCCCATATATAGTAGATGTAGTAAAAGCTCAGCGTGGTACTGGAAGCTTCTAGAGAACAAGACGTTTCAGACAAAAGGCCTTCGTTACCTGTGTTTGTGAGATTCTTTAGGAGGTGGAACCACTTATCAAATATGTCCTTATACACTCATATACACACATATATATATATATATATATATATATATATATATATATATATATATATATATACAAACTTATATATAATATAACTTACATAAAACACTTAGCAGCATGTATATATTTCCTTCTCATTTATATTTAAAATGTTTTCAGATAACTATGGGCAATATAATGATATAATTTTAATATTGTGATAAATTATATCACAATACGCTTTTCTGACATATCGAGATATATTTTTCATTTTTTAGAAGCAGCTGTGATGTTTAAACTTTGTATTTACTCTTGAACATTGTAAAATGTTACTGTTTTTAAATACTTTAACAATTTTTATTAGTTTTTTCTCCTTTTTCACAACTTTTTATAAACTCTATATATATATATATATATAGAGAGAGAGAGAGAGAGAGAGAGAGTTTATAAAAAGTTGTGTTTTTTTATGGTATTATAAAAAAAATTTTGCATCGTGGATTTTTTTTTTTTATTTTTTTTTTGCTAGCAGCAAACCTGTATCTCGTGATCCATATTGTGCATCACAATATAACCTCAAGTATCTTGATGTGATTTTTCCTATTGCCCACTGGTATTTTCAGTGCTTTATTTTGTTCTCTGGTTTCCAAATGGTGCAAAATAGATAAATAGTTGTGATAGAAATAAGCGTCAGTGTATTTAGACTTAATTTTATTTTGCGTACGAGTTCCTACATTGTGAGAATTTTTGCTGTAAGTGAAAAAATCAGCTACATAGTTTATATTATATATATATATATATATATATATATATATATATATATATATATATATATATATTTATTTATTTATATATACATACATACATATATTAGCTACATGCCATCTTCAGTGTTCATGTTCTCAGGTTGCTCTTGCTATGTCTGTGTTTCATTGCTTGCAAAAAAAAATTATTATTGTTTCTGGGGTTGTTTTCCCCTTGTGGCTTTAGCTCTATGCAGAAGTGCTGTGTGTGTGTGTGGGCATGTGTGTGCATGTGTGTGTGTGTGTTAGATCTCTACCTGATCGTCGGCCATCCGTGACGTCACGTGAGACAGTGCTTGAGTTCTGCTCGGCGTCCCTCCTCTGTGACTGGCGTCGTTTCAGGGGCAGCGGTGGCACCTGCTCAGCACTGACTGGAGGAACACTCTTGACTTTAGGCTTGGGTTTGACCGTAGGTGCTCGTTTCGGTTTCTTTTTACGTCCAGTTTCATCAGCGGGACCTGCAGCAGGAGGCTGAACATCATGGTGGTTAAACTTGCTGACTATCTCATGGACTTTCCCACTGTTTTTATTTAACGTGTCCTTGTCCATGAGAGGTGAGTGTGAGGTGTTTGTGTCGGGTTTTGAAAGGATTCGGGGTTTCTGTTTAAGTTCGGGTTTTGGGGGAGGTTGTGCGGCTTCCGGAGACGACATGTTTGTACGAGCCAGCATGGAACCAGAGCGGAAGGTCACTCAGGGTTTTCCAGCTTCATCCTGCAGGAAAAGGATGTTTCAGTGACGGATGTGATGTTTAAATACAACAGGAAACGTTTATATTGTGAATTACTCATGACTCTCAATCATGCAAAAAGAAAAAAAAAATCAGTCCAACAACTTTATCCTGCCTCTAAACAATAATATTAATCAATAATATCATGTTTCACTTTTCAATCAAATTCCCTGATGGATAAAACCAAAAAATGCAGCCATTGTTTCCCACCTCAAGCATCCTGTCGCATTCATAAATCCACCCATGTGACACGTTTTCCAACAATAAAGTAATAAAACACTTGTCTCGCTGTTATAGGAAAATAATAAATGGTGTGATGAAGCGGAGTTACTCTTACCACCCACAAGTCGCTTATTTTTCTATAAAAGCACGTCCCGAAGTGTTTTACTCTATAATGTTTTTGCCAACAATTTTATTTATCAATGAACAAATTGTAATTTTTATCCATTTATAGTTAAATTTAATGTATAAAGACAAAAAATATGCAGCTTCTCTTGTTAGCGAGAAACCCTCTGTTTACTTCTGAAGCGCTGACACTGGAGACTCCTTCCATAAATGTTAAATAAACATCTCCTCACAGAAAACTTCACCTTCTCAAGATTACACGTGTCTCTGTCAGAGCTGCTGTTATAGAAAAGTAATCAACACCTTCTGACCAATCAGAATCCAGAACTCAACAGCGCTGTGGTGTAAAGAAATTACATTTATAATACTTTATCATAAAGTAGCATTAATTGATTATTGTCTGGTTTTTATATTCTTCTTATTTTAATTTTGCGTACAATAATTAAAACGTCCGTGATACATTTTAGCCAGGGTTGCCAGGTCTTTGCAATATAATGCACATAATGTCATAAAAGTGTCATATATTATAAAGAATATCTAATTAGTTATACATTAAATGTTTTAAAGTTACATGTTTGACTACTTTTTTCAAAAATATTGCATTTTAAGAAAAAATCATATTTCTAAAATGTATTATTGCAGATATTGTTATAAATTATCATAAATTGTGAATTTCCGTCTGGGATTAATAAAGTGATCTATCTATCTATCTATCTATCTATAAGTAATATAAGAATAACTAGGTCAGTAAAGGTTTATCTTATATTAAATGATTAAATGACAACTATTTTTACTTCATATGCAAATAATTTCTTGGTACTTACCCACTTGTTCTTCAGCCTACATGCACACGAATCTGACTATAATTTTACTGTTTGCTAAGGCTAAGAATCTTAACACAAAACGCAAAATATGCTAAACGAAATGTTAAAACTTCAATCTGCAGACAAAAAAAACACCCAAAAGTGGCTCAATACTGTGAGACCTGGCAACAGTGACTTTACATTTGTCTGGTGTTACTTATACTTTATGATAAAGTCATCATCATCAGCATAAACAGCATGCTGAGAGAAGAATTTTCCAGAAATCCTGCTGAAGTTTGCCGCAGGTTGTCTTACACTGACTCGAACCCTCAGATGCTTCACAGAGATTTGACGCCTCAGTGTAAAGCCAAAGCCCTTATTTTTGGACTGGAAAAATCATAGCGCATGACACGACGACATGGCGCACAGATATCCCGGCAGCTTGTACAGAATGTCTCGACCTGACATTTTCGACTCCCATGCTCTTCAGGTTTTCGAGGGGAAAAGGACGTTTCATCTTTGGTCTTGTGTAAGAGCAACGCAGAGGCTTGCAGAGCTGAACTTTGGATCTCCTCCTGCTCTGTTTGACTCATTTCTCAAACACACTCGGCGAGTCTGACGAGTTCTCCTACCTGCCACGCTTTTGTCCTGACTGTACACATATTCTCAAAACAATGTAAAAAAAAACACCTTTTTTTACAGAAGGAATGCTTTACAAACTCCGTTCTCCTTAATCCACATTCTTCTTCTCCTCGTGTTTCCTTGTACAGCCTAATGATACACCTAGTTATGCCTGAAACCACTTTTATTACCACTTCCCGACCTGGTGTATTCTGAGAAGTCATACACAACCACTCCCTAATCCATTTCTCCTAAAGCAAGCCAACTTTCAAGTCTTCCTGTTGTGGATCTTCTATTGTAGAAATGTTTATCCAGCGCTACCTAATGCACTGTCTAGGATACACACGCTGCTCGCTGCTATCCTAGACACCCTAAGGCTCATCCTTCATTATCTTTCATAGGGATATAATTCATTTTTTTGCAGCCAGTGGAAAAGATTAACTGGAAATTCCACCATCTTTGATGTATGTGTCAATTTGCGCTGGTCCTCTAATTTGATAGAAATGTAAATCATAGCATGGTAGATAAATGATGAGTACAGAATCTGTTATAGGAAAATAACGAAAGGAAACAGTCAGTTCCTGGTATAACTTACATTTCCATCACCAGCCTCTCGCTTTACTCTCGACTGAAATTAATAAGACTAAAAAACGCAGTTTGTCGCGTTACAGCGTAACCTCCTCTGTCCTGAAGATGTCGGAAAAATTACAGCTTTACCTCTGACTGTTACAAAGCGCTAACACTGGAGACTCCTTCCATAAACATTCCATAAACATCATTATCCTTACAGAAAACTTCACCACACCAACAGTTACACACTGTTTTCTTTGTGAAATAACAACATGCGTACAGTACATTTATGATTAGACGGCCATACAAGTCCCTCTTGAACAATGAGCTGTTACTATAGCAACAATAACGTATTAGAACGAGCGCATTAATATAA
>CM040465.1:22887638-22903631 GCA_022758105.1 Pangasianodon gigas
GTTTGTTTGTTTGTTTGTTTGTTTGAATGTAATGAGTTATTTTGGAAAGATTTATCCTCTGAAGGATAATGATAATGACAGATGAAAATAAAAATGATAGCCGTCTTGTTAAAATGTGTAAAAATATTTTTGTTATTTATGACAAATATTGTATTCATAAACAAATATATAGTAACTCCACCCCTAATCTGTCATGTTTCCTTATAGATATAGATCACTCAAATAAAGAATTAAATAGCAAACAAAAGCAAATTAATATTAAAGATATTTCCCAATAGCCCTTAAATGATGCTTATATATAAATTTTGTATCAATGTAAATGTTTTTTTCCCTTCTTCTCCCTTTTTGTATGCAAATATATGTTTGTTTGTTGTTTGTTATGTACTCACTTGGTATTCTGGATCAATTAAATATATGAATTTACTGATCTATGTGTATATTTTGATGATCCTACTCCCACTGTAGCCTCACATCCCTGTTCTTGGCTGACAGGAATGTGAGGAGTGGAACCCAATGTGATCTTGTGCTGTTGTAGGTTCGACATGTTGTGTGATGTTCTGAGATGCTTTTCTGCTCACCACGGATGTAAAGAGTGATTATATGAGTTACTGTGTCCTTCCTGGCAGCTCGAACCAATCTGGTCATATTCCTCTGATCTCTCTTATCAACACGGTGTTTCCACGCACAGTAGAAAGTGTCTCTCACTGAATGTTTTTTGTCTTTCACACCATTCTGTGTAAACTCTAGAGACTGTTGTGTGTGAAAATCCCAGGAGACCAGCAGTTTCTGAAATACTCAAACCAGCCCATCTGGCACCAACAACCATGCCACAGTTAAAGTCACAGAGATCTCACTTTTACTTCATTCTGATGGTTGATGTGAACATTAGTTGAAGCTCTTGACCTGTATCTGCATGATTTTATACACTGTGCTGCTGTCACATGATTGGCTGAATAGATAACTGCATGAATGTGCATGAAAGTGAGCAGTGAGTGTATACACTTAGATATATAATTCACTATTTACTGACGCATTTGATGACTTATAATAAATTGTGCAGTTATTAAATTTCGCTTAAATTATTAAAATTATTTAAGCAATACTCTGGTTTTATCTAGGCATCTGTTTCTGATAAAAGTCTTGCTTTTTTAACAAAAATAATAAATGTCTAATAATAAGTAAAATGTCTTGAACTCCATATTTAGGTGATATTGAGGTTCTGAAAGGAAAATTTTCTGTTATTTAACAAGGTTCCAGTTGTTCAGTTCCAAATGATACGTCAAAAAGACGTCACTTCCGGAGGAAATCACTTCCGGAACCTGTATGGCGTCATCACTGTAGTACAGAAAGCAGGAGGTTTATTAATACCGCGGCGCCCTCTATTGGGAAAATCAATGGTTACACACTTTTGTCTATATTCAACAATTTTGATGGTTTATATTAAAGTGTGCAAAAAATACGAGGTTTGTTATTCTTTAATTACATCAAATAAACTTTTTTTTTAGTATTTAAATATGATGCATGATTAGTTAGATAAGGAAAAGCTCCACTGGCCAAAGTTTCTTTTTATTTCACAAATATTAAATTATCAAATGTACAAATATTCTTGTGTCAAAAAATATTTACAACCATAATAAACAAAAAATGCACGCGATACCATATATATATATATGTGTGAAGTGACGTATGAAGTGACGTCTTTTTGTGTATATATATATATATGTATATATATATATATATATATATATATATATATATATATATATATATATATATATATATATATATATATGTGTGTGTGTGTGTGTGTGTGTGTGTGTGTATAAACACATGAAATCATTCCATAAATTAATTAATAGAAAAATAAACAAACTTAAAAAAAAAAAAGATATACATTATAGCATTAAATAAGCATCACTTGGAAATCAAACTCCTTTATTAAGTCACAAATATTCAAGATATATAAAAACAATAAAATAGTAATATATTAATATTTTAATAAAATGAATGTGTGTGTGTGTGTATAAATAAATGTAATTAATGGACAGGATGCTCACCTATAGTGAGTAATAAATGTAATAATAATAATAAAATAAATGTATTAATGTCTTTTTGCAGTATTAGATAAATGAATATGATATTAGATAAATGGTGACTTTTTACAAATATTATACAATATATAAATTTTAAAATTACAATTTATATATATATATATATATATATATATATATATATATATATATATATATATATATATATATATATATGTGTGTGTGTGTGTGTGTTATTTTGTTTAAAGATTATATTTTTTCATTTAGTACTGCCCTTCAGAAGCTACATAAGATATTTACATGTTTCCCAGAAGACAAAATAATAACAATTTACACCGATCTTTCTTTTCAAAAGTTTACACCCCCCTGGCTCTTAATGTATCGTGTTGCCTTCTTGAGCATCAGTGAATGTTTGCACCTTTTATAATAGTTGTGTACGAGTCCCTCAGTCAGCCTCAGTGTGAAAAGATGGATCTCAACATCATATAGCTGCTGTTGGAAAGGGGTCAAATATGCAGAAGATGCTGGAAAAGCAGAGAATGTGCAGGAGCTGGAGGATTTTTCTGAAGAACAGTGTGCAGTTTAACTGCTCAGGACAAACAAGGGCCTCATGCACAACTATCACAAAACATAAAAACAGTTGTTGATCATCCAGGTAACAACACACAGGATTAAGAATCAAGCGTATGTAAACTTTTGAACTGGTTCATTTGTGTAAATGCAGTTATTATATTGTCTTGTGGACTATATGTACACATCTGTGATGTGAAATAGCTTAAATAAAAAACAAAATGCTATTTTTATGATCCCTCTTATTTAAAAAAAAAATATTAACATTTTGCAGATTCTGCAAGGTGTATGTAAACTTATGACGGTGTGTGTGTGTGTGTGTGTGTGTGTGTGTATGTATGTATATTCCTCTTCCTAAAGTACTTAAATTAGCACTTAAAAAAATGTAAATATAAAAAATAAATGTAAATGTAGATAGATACATATAATATTTTTATTGTATTTTTGAAATTTATTAATAAAACATGAGTATAAACCAATTTATGAAACCAAGTTACGAAATAAATTAATTACATTTAAATTTAACAAACAAACAAACAAACAAAACAGAAGAAAAGTCAAACCTTTCCATGGGGAAAGAAAAAGAATCGAATCTTAGGTTTGAATCGCTACTCGATTCATTTGAACCGTCGTTTGAAGAACCGACTCTCGCGGAGTGAATCATTTTCAGTGTTTACACTGTCAGCTGTCAAAAACTAAACAAGCGACTCTTCTTCTCGTCTGATCAGGTTAGCTAAGAATTCCTGCTTTACATAGATTTATACATTTAAACACGGTTAGTAGCTGTAGGTTTCAGTCTGAGCAGCGAATTAATTCATGAAGGAAAACGATTATAGTGGCAGCGCGTGAGCTGTATAGCTGTTTACATGCTAGTGCGCTAGCTAGGCTAGGCTAGGCTAGGCTAAGATAGTCGGTGTGTGTGTGTGTGTGTGTGTGTGCTCCTTTACTTTCACATGATAACAATTTTAATAAGCTGTTTTTATTGCTTGTCTTGTTTTAAAGCCACAAAGAACAACCTCCGTTTCTTTTCTTTTATTCAAATCCCATCCCCTAATTGTTTTAAGGCTTCTTAGCTAGCTAGCTAGTGATGCTTTAGCATTGCTAACACACTATTACTGGTATTAAAATATATATTTATTTAAAAACAAAGAACTTAACTGAAAGCTGTCTTTGCCATTTGATTGCTGATGCTTTTAAAATTATTGGATTGGATTGTAATTGATTATGCAAATGAGGCTCACCTGATTAAATATGCATAAACTTGCATACATAATAAGACCTAATAAATCTAGTCTTTGGATGATTTTTTTTTTTATTTAAAATATTTATTTCACTTTGAAGATACTCTTCACAATGACGCCAAGTCTTATATCACTGAAAAGCTTGTTTCCTCATATTAATATCATTATAATATACACATCAATTTCCTTTATAACCTTTTATAAACTACACTAACTAGTTTCCCTCAATCAGTTTTGTCTTTGTTCAGAACTTGTTCAGAATTTCTTAAAATGTTGATTATTTTTGGATTAATGTTAGATTTTTATACTGAAATAAATCCATTATGAAATAAATTTTCCATAACAGCGCATGATATTTCAATGATTAAACTAAAATATTTCAATAAACTTTTCTCTCGAGAGCAATTCACTGTGACGTAAATACTTCAGTTCAAATTCTGAGTTTGTTTACACATGAATCTTTAAATAGACTAAACCTCATTTGCATAAATCAATGCAAATTGTTTAAACCTGTATTGTGGTACGTTCTGCAATACTTTCTTGTCTATTTCATGCGAAATTCTTGCTCTTTTTTAGAAGATTAACAACAATATTTTGTAAAAATGTCCTGCAGGCTATAACTGTAGATGATATTGACCTTTTATTCAGAAATATTCACAGAATTATTTAAGAAGATTGTTTTTTAAATATTATTAGCTGACTAAATGATAAAGGAATAATTTTCCAGCAATTTTTTTTTTTGCAAAAGTCTTTCCCTCAAGAGTATCTTCAAAGTAAAATTGTTGGAAAATTATTCCTTTATCATTTAGTCAGCTAATAATATTTTTTAAAAATATTCCTTTAATCAATTCTGTGAATATTTCTGAATAAAAGGTCAATATCATCTACAGTTATAGCCTGCAGGACATTTTTACAAAATATTGTTGTTAATCTTCTAAAAAAGAGCAAGAATTTCGCATGAAATAGACAAGAAAGTATTGCAGAACGTACTACAATACAGGTTTAAACAATTTGCATTGATTTATGCAAATGAGGTTTAGTCTATTTAAAGATTCATGTGTAAACAAACTCAGAATTTGAACTAAAGTATTTACGTCACAGTGAATTGCTCTCGAGAGAAAAGTTTATTGAAATATTTTAGTTTAATCATTGAAATATCATGCACTGTTATGAAAAAATAAAGAAATCTGAGGATTTATTTCAGTATAAAAATCTAACATTAATCCAAAAATAATCAACATTTTTTAGGAAATTCTGAACAAGTTCTGAACAAAGACAAAACTGATTGAGGGAAACTAGTTAGTGTAGTTTATAAAAGGTTATAAAGGAAATTGATGTGTATATTATAATGATATTAATATGAGGAAACAAGCTTTTCAGTGATATAAGACTTGGCGTCATTGTGAAGTGGGCGGAGCTTAAACTGTTTTTCAAAACTTAAGATAATGCGGTGGTCCTGAGTGAAAAAAAAAAATAGTGATAAACATATTACTGCTGAGTTTTTATATATTTATTACATGTCATCTTAAAGCAACGACATCATACTTTTTATAGTTACATTTTAATATTTAATGTCTGTGAAACAAGTTAGTTCCTGTTCTGACTTACGTTGTAGCCGCTATAAACAATCATTTCCTAATAAACAAAGTGTCTGACCCAGGAACTTTGAAAATGATCGACGGAAACATAACATTTCCATCGTAGCAGCACCTGAGGCGTCATTTTATCCAGAAATAGAGCTCCAAAATCGGTTAAACTGCCCGACGTCTGTGTCATTTGAAAGCTACTGAAGCGCTCTTTTTAACTGTAATAATGTGGTTGTGTAACTGTATAATCTATAACGCGTGTCGGTCTTTGTGATCCTGAGCTATCGGTCCCTTCACAAGTGCAGATGATTTCCGTTTATGGCGCAGGCTCGCTGTGAAAGAGCGCGATCATGTGACCAGTGTGCTCGCTGTATAGTTTATCTCTGTGGGTTGTGCAGATTTAGACCTCTGGTGTTCAAACAGTGAAACCGCATTAGATGCAGAATTAACAGAATGCCGATTTCCAGGATGCACGTCGTCGCATTTTTGCGTCGCGATGCATCGTGTATCATTACATCCCTAAAAAAGTGCACAGACGTGTGTATGAACCTTGAAGAAATTAAATAGATTTGTGCTGTTTTTTTTTTTTAAATTGCATGATGGGAAATGATGCTTTTGATCCGACCTTGCATCCATAACCTTTGCTGCTGAGTGTACTGACTAAGATATCTGATTTCATAACAGGCAGCTTTTTCTTTTTGCTGCTTTCTGCACTGCTCACTATTCAAACACACACACACACACACACACACACACAGACAGGTTATATCCCTAGTGTGTAAAGCCAAAGCTATCCATAGCACCATTATGAGCATTGCGTCCCGTAGGACAGCGCGCCGTGTCTCCACCCTGTTTCTGCTCACCCTCAGGGGGCCGCTGCTGTACACGCTGTGTGTGTGTGTGTGTGTGTGTGTCTGTGTGCGTGTGCGCGCGTGTGTGTGTTTTTACACTGAGAGCAGGTAGAGATCTCGGCTCTCGCTGTACGATTAGGCGTCTGTGTTAATCTGTGCTGTTGATTGCAGGACTGAAAACGCCAACCAGCACTGAAGAGGTTACCGTAGCGCCCTTCAGGACGGACTCTCTGGTTTTCGACCCTTTGCAGGTACGTGGATGAGTTTACACTCTTAAAACTTTACATTTTTATCTAAGTGTTATTGTACAACACAACACGCTTTTCTGCGAGTATTGAGGGAATCGACAGTAACAAGTAAATAACTGTTACATTTTTCATATTAAAATCTTTGTTATGATGTTAAATAAAACTATCAGTGGAACAGATTTGTTTCAGTTTTGCTGGTACTTTGTTGAAAAGAAAAACAGCTTACATATCATGAAATTGTTTCTAAGTTGCAGGATATTTCTATCAAATCTCATATCTAAAGATGTAAATAAATTCCCTAAAGAGTAGATGCATTCAAAAATAATGAAATGAAATGTTTCTATATATAAAATCTGACTATAAAGAGCCGTAAACAGCAAATAAAAACAAACGGTTCAAGGGAAGTTTTAAATTTGATCAATTATTGAATATGTAACTTTCTTTAACGACGGACAAATGGTTCACCGTAACCTTAAATATATTGGGAAATAAATTGTCCTCATTTCTGCTGACACATTAATCATGCAGAAGGCATCAGATAAACGTCTAAATGTAAAAAAATGCAGGTTGTGTCAGACTTTAAGATGATTACACAGATCTTTATTTACATATTTCATCAATAAATACTTTCATATGTCATGAATACATCTATAAAAGTTTTAGAGGAATAAAACTCTTCCCTACATGCTGTTATAGGAAAATAATCAACGACAGACAAACATAAAGCGGGGTCGCTGTTACTACAACGAAGTTGATTATTTTCCTAGAACAGCATGCCCAGAAGTGTTTTATTCCTCTTATACCACAATGACTAGTCAATGAATACGTTTTTAATTTATTATAGAACGTCATATTTTTATCTGTTACATTTGCATAAACTTACGTTATAGCAGCTATAAACACTTTTCTCTTTTTTTCTCTCCTGTGAAGTTAATAAGATGGAAAAACATAGCTTGTCATCTTTTGTTACTGAGAAACCACAAATCGTAAGCTCTTCTGTCCTGAAACTGTCATAAAGCTAAAATTTACAGCTTTACCTCTGACTGTTACAAAGCGCTGACACTGGAGACTCCTTCCATTCCATAAATCAACAGTCATACATGTTACATGTTTAAATTTGTTTATGTGACGCGTCCTCCTTACATTTCCCAGTGAATAAGCTGTTGCTCTAGAAACAACGTACTAGAACGAGCGCATTAACGTGAAATTAAATATAAATTTGCTGCTGTTACAGGAAATAAATCAACAACTTCTGACCAATCAGATTTCAGAAATCAATAGAACTGTGTTATGTTACAAAAACCTGGGCCTGTTATAAATCCAGTTCATCGCCTTTGCTTAAAGGTGCGTTAGGTCAGCTTTATTTTTTTTCCCCAAGACTAGGTCCCTAATGGTTAGGTGGGTTTGATATTTTTATATGATTCCTGCCCATGTTCACGAAGCTCCGCCCATCAGATCTTCGGTGGCTTGTACAGTCTTTCTAAAATGAACGACAGTTAACGTCTGAACACAAACAAGCATTCCGAACCGGAAGTCCGTTTTCCGAACATGTTTTCTCAGCGACTTAATACACTTCTGCTAAGACCACGACTTAATCCATTTTTTTTGTTTGTTTTTTTTTGTTCTACATATTTTCCAGGTTGTTTATGGGAAGTAAGGAATAAAAAAAAAATGCACCCGACTGTTGCACCTTTAACAGAAAAGTTTTTATACATTAAATTTAATTACACAATGATTAGATTTGGCCAAGGAAAACACTCGAGTCTCTGAAATGCGTCTGTAATTTTCCAGCTTGGATGCGTGTTCTTTTGGTATTGTGGGAGCGTTCGGTGTTTCAGTGAGGTGTTCAGGAGCTCCAGGCAGTGGCACATGTCTACGAGAGACCACAGAGAATACAGACAGAGCAGAGCAGAGCTGAGTGACAATGCAAATTTGAGTGCGCTTTGTTCTGGTTAGCACTCACACTCAAAAATCATGTACTAATGTTTAGGCTCATATGAGGACCTAGAGGCAGAATCGGGAAAAAAGAAAAAAACCACAATCATCCATGGCAAAAGAATTACATTAACACAAGGTCTTGTTGTTCTCTCTCTCTCCCTCCACACCTCTCTCAGCGGGAAAGCGGATCAACTCTTGTAACATGAGCTCGGTGGCTGTGTTGACTCAGGAGAGTTTTGCCGAGCACCGTAGTGGGCTGAAGGACACACAGATCTCAGGTACTCTAGTAACGAAGGCTTTCATGCCGTCGGTAAGGTGAGCGTCTCGACGTTTCTGTCTCACTCACTGTGAAAGAGGAGAATATCACCGTTTTCTCTTCAGACCACTTAATATGCAGTGCATAATAAATAGAAATGGCCATGAAAAAAAATAACCACAAGGTATTTCTGAAATGTCATTGCTATAATTTGTCTAAAATGGACTCGATCATCAAGACAGGTTTGCTTCTCTATCCTTCTTTACGTTCACACTAACGACTGACAGGCAACGAAGAATCGCAAGACCTGATTTTCTCAATTCTAGGCAAATTAAACCATCAGCTCGAATGATTCCTCGGATGAATGTGGTGTGACATTTCTTCACTTCCCTGCTCACGACTTTACTTCCTTCCTCAAAAAGTTGTCAACAATAGTTCTCTAAAACTTATCACTACGGTTTCATCTTGTCATATACGATCTCTCGTTAAATGTGAAGAAGAAAAACAAAGCTCGGAAAGATGTAACAAAAATCATCTGTGACTCTTGCGAGTGTACGTAGCTAATAACTAGCCAGTAAACTAGTATGAAGCCAAGAACGTAACATGTAACATCAGTCTTGAATACATTTTAAATGAACGTGGTGTGTGAAAATCATATAGTGAGCTGTAGGTGATAAATTTTAACTACGATTGTTTCTCATTGGGGACAAAAAGGACAGACCACGCCCACAATCATTAATCGTAACAGTGTGAACATACAGCTAGTTTTGCACCAAAGTTACAAGGCGTCTAACACGTAATTAAATTTTTGTGCAAACACACTTCATGTGTGATGATTTAGACATGAGGTCACGTGGTCTCGGCGGACATCTTAACGCTAAAAAGTCGTAGCGACCATCTTTGTATATTAGAAGATTCGGATTATAACCTAGTTTCAGTATTTTTTTGTTTGTATAGACTTTTTTAATGAAACTATACATGTATAAATATCGTTACTAAACAAAATGCTTTTGTTTTTTTGAGGTAAGCATGTGATGATTCGCATGATGCTAAACTTGTAGCTGTGGCTTTTAAAATTTGTTAGCTTAGAAGACTGAAGGAACGTTGGACATCAAACATGTCTTGGCTGTTTAAGAGCATATGCTGTAGGGATGCGAGCAATATGACGAAGTGATATCGATATTGTGATAAACTACGTCGCAATATACGTTTTTCTGAGATTTTGCATATTGTAATAACTTGTTTTAATAGATAATTTCAGAAATAAATTTAATTAGAAACCAACTAAAAGCATCTGATTTGATGTTAAAAGTTTGTACTTGGTCTTTTAAAAAAAAACTATATCGAGATACATATTGTGTATAATAGGAATGCCTTCGAACATTGTGATACAATATTTTTGTCATATAACTCCTCCTGTAATTGCAGCAATTACGTGTACTTTAAAAAAAAAAAAAAAACTCACTTTAAATAAAATCAAATAATCATAATGAAATAGAGATATTTTATACTTTATGCTATGTTCACGCCGTAGTTTTTTGTTTTTGCCTCCCAAATCATTTCCAGGTGGTGTTTCTGAGGATGAAGCGTACATCCCCACCTACCTGGAAGCCTTCCCTCCGTTGCCGGAGAAAGGCGCTCCGGGGGAGAGATCAGGAGAGCCAGTGGGAGCTTGGAGCAAAATTCGACCCATTAAAGCTTCGGTCATTACACAGGTTCTGAACAGACATTTAATAAACTGCAAAATGGTGGCATCTCTTTTTCTTCGGTTAACCACTCTCCTCACGTTTTAGGTGTTTCACGTGCCGTTGGAGGAGCGTCGATACAAGGACAACAGCCAGTTCGGAGAAGGAGAAGAGGCGAAAGTGTGCTTAGACATCATGCAGAAGACCGGCGCTCACATTGAACTCTCTCTGGCTAAAGACCAAGGCCTTTCCATCATGGTGACAGGGAAGCTCGACTCGGTCATGAAGGCTCGCAAAGAAATCGTGGCTCGACTCCAGACTCAGGTGACGATATACTGACTTACGTCTGATTTTAGACGGCTTTTATCTTTTTACTTCTTTTTTTTTTTCTGGATGTCTAAATGGCTCACGTGTGCTCACGTAGGCTTCGGCCACGGTCATCATTCCGAAGGAGCACCATCGCTTCGTGATTGGGAAAAATGGAGAGAAACTACAAGAGCTGGAACTGAAAACAGCCACCAAGATCGCTATTCCCCGTCCCGACGACCCGAGCGCTAACATACGCATCACCGGTACCAAAGAGGGCATCGAGAAAGCCCGGCACGAGATCCTGCTCATCTCTGCAGAACAAGTATTAAACCAGAGCTGGAGAAGCTGAGCATTCCCTTTATCGATACTTTTCTCCTTGGCTTTAAAGACATTTCTCACGCCTTCCTATGTTTAGACGTACAAAATTATCTGTATTAACTGATGAAAAAATGTTTTCAGTCAGTTTGTAATTCAAATGTAAACAAAATACCCATGATGTCTCAGAAAAGCATACTGTGATATAATCTATTACTATATCGATATTATTGTCGGCATGTTGCCTTGCCCCGGTTTGCTACCTGGCGGGTGGTACTTTTCCATCCAATGTTGATTTCTTTTTAAATTAAACGGTAAAATATAGATTTTTAAAATAGATTTACGGTATAAACGATGCACTAGATAACCAAAAATTCATGTCTTAATATGCAGCAGTGGTTTAAATCCAATATAAGATATTACTGTGCTGTTTACATGAGTAAAAGTCAGATAATGATGGTATTATTAGCGTAAAAATATAAACTCACTCCGCGCATTTCACTTCTCTCTTTCAGGACAAGCGCGCAGTGGAGCGTCTGTCTCTAGAGAAAGTCTTTCATCCCTTCATCGCCGGCGCGTTCAACCGACTGGTCCAGGAGCTGAGCCAGGAGACAGGTGCTCGCATCAGCATCCCGCCGCCCAGCCTGCTTAAGGACGAGATCGTCATCACTGGGGAGAAGGAAGCCGTCGCTATGGCGATCGCACGCATCCGCGCCATTTACGAGGAGAAGGTGAGGTTTTTTTTTTTTTATGGTAACCTGTGCAAACTATGGGCTTCGAGAGTGACATCTGTTTGTCATGTAGAAGCGAAAAACGACGACCATCTCAGTGGAAGTGAAAAAGTCTCAGCATAAATACATCATCGGACCAAAGGGCAACAGTCTGCAGGAGATCATGGAGAGCACTGGAGTGTCGGTGGAGATGCCCCCGTTAGACTCCAGCTCTGAGACCATCATCCTCAGAGGAGAACCGGACAAACTGGGACCTGCCCTGACCCAGGTGTACGCCAAGGTGAGAGCGTGGAGATGTGAAGGATGGGGAGGCTTTGTTCTGCCAAGAATGTGCAGTATGTGCAGTGTGTGTGTGTGTGTGTGTGTGTTTCTCCAGGCTAAGAGCGTGATGGCAGTGGAAGTGACCGCACCAGCCTGGCTTCATCGATTCATCATAGGAAAGAAAGGACAAAACATCGGCCGCATCACACAGCAGCTCCCCAGGGTACGGCAGGAAATACTTACACAGAGACAGAAAATTACTCAGATTCAAAGTCTTGAAGTTTTGACTGTTAACTTTGGACAGGTGCACATCGAGTTTACAGACGGAGAAGAGCGGATCATTCTGGAAGGCCCGACGGAGGAAGTGGAGCAAGCTCAGGCCCAAATCCAAGAGATTATTAATGATCTGGTCAGAGAATTATTATTATTATTATTTTTAGTATTTTATAATTTTTTTAAATACATTCTTATATACATGATGTCATGGGTACAATATGCAGTTTGGTAGAGGATGATGTGATGTGGAAAAGATTTCAGCCACAGAACCTGCATGCTTCCTGGGCTGGTTTGGTTTGAAAGTTAACTAGCTAGCTAACTTTGTACTAATCTTACCTTTAGTACAAAAACTGTATTAAAAAATATATATATGTAAATATATATTTTTAGACCTCTTTAAGTCAAGGAGGTTCACACATTGAGGCTCTAAGACAACGAGACCTTTCTGTAATAGCATAAACGAGCTACAGGGAAAGAGTTAGAGGTGGAATAACTGGAGCATGTGATGGTGTTTCTAATTTGCATATCATGCATATTCATAGTTTGTGGCATTTTAGTGCATGTAAATGTGTAGTGATGTTACCATGCCATTTTACTAGTTTGTTTTAGATTTGGGAATCATGAGGTTAAGTAAGGATTAAAACACTTTATCATGCTGTTATAGGAAAATAATCAACGATGGGACAGTGTGAGTCATTGTAACCACCACACAGTTGATTATTTTCCTATAACAGCATGTCCTGAGGTGTTTTATTCCTCTTATACCACAGCAGCTTCCAACAGTTACAGTTTTTTTTGTAGAATAAAAAGTACAAGGTGTCGTTCTTTATCAGTTTTAGCAGATACAAACAGTCATTCCTCTCATTTTTTTTCTCTCTCTTGAAGTCAGTAAGACAAAAACGCAGCTTGTCTATCATGTTACCCAGAAAGTGTAAACGTCTCTGTCCTGAAGATGTCAGAAAACTGTAAGCTACGGCTTTAGCTCTGACTGTTACCAAGCGCTGACACTGGAGACTCCTTCCATAAATGTTAAATAATCATCTCTTTACAGAAAACTTGCTTATTTTTATTGATTATTATTAATATTAATATAGATCTGTGAGTTGTAGCTGCACTACTGTCAGAGGTGCTGGTGTAGAAAATTAATCAACACCTTCTGACCAATCAGAGTTGAAGAATTCTACAAAACATTATAACTTTACTGGTATTTTAGGTAAAATAATGTCTATAGTCATGTTAAAACTGACACACAAAGACTAAAAAATGTATAATAAAGGTCAGGTTTGTTTTTGTTAAGAAGATTTTTTATTTTCTTGTCCTCAGATGTCGAGGATGGACTACACGGAAATTAACATTGACCAGCGTTTTCATAGACACCTCATTGGCAAGAACGGGGCAAACAGTGAGTACCTTTTCAAAAAAGGAGTTTAAAATAGTAGAATTTAAAATAAAAAGAGGCAGGAATAATGAAGTACCGGTTGATCGTTTACACAGCGTAATGAATGAAATAATTTTTCAGTAAACCGGATCAAGGAGCTGTACAAAGTGTCGGTGCGGATTCCTCAGGATTCGGATCGCTGTGGACTGGTCCGCATTGAGGGAGACCCGCAGGGAGTGCAGCGGGCTCGCAGGGAACTGGTGGACATGGCCCAGCGTATGGTGAGGCTGGAGTTAAGCCTTAAAAACTCTACATACGACAAGCCTTTAACTCCGGACACATCACACGAGGGATTCTAGAAATCAGACGCTTTAAAGGAGCAGTTTGTAATTTTTTTTAATTTTTTTTTTTTTTATTGTTGGGTAATTGCAGTTGGTTGGGGAACAAATTTTTTTCCGGGCTGGAAAAATGTAAACTAAAACCTAAAATAAAACCTAGATACACAGCAAATAACTGTTACTTTAAGGCATCTTTAAAGGTGCAATAGTCCATATTTTTCATTTCATGCTAATACAAATAATGTTGAAAATTATTTAACGATAGAAAAATAAGTTTAAGCCACTCTTTCTCTCGGACCGAGTGTATTACATAGCTGAAAAAAAAAAAAGCCCAGTTTCGAAACCCAGTCCAGAATGCATGTTTGTATTTGGATTGGTTTCTTGTCAATCATTTTATAGACACGCCCCCAATGCTCTTTCGCCCTTTCAGAAGTTGTAACTTAATAAGCAGCTGAATGTTTGAGTGCGCTTGAAAGTGACGTCATGACAGTCCTTACTAATGATAACTCTAGTTAGCATGCTAACTCTAGTTGATCCACCATTTAAAAAGTTTGGGGGCGGAGCTTTGTGGACATGGGTGGAAATGGGGGCTCAGTGAGTAAAAAAAAAAAAAAAATCTGAATCAACTCCAACCATTTAATCATTAGAGACATGTTTTTTCCACAAATCTTACCTAATGCATCTTTAAAGCACTGATAATTTCAGGTTTAGAAACACTTTTAAATGTTGCAAACTGCACCTTTAAAGCAGGAAGAGAGCTACTGTGGTCACGCAGGACTTCCTTTTTTGTGCTCTGTGTGAAAATACCTGGTGTGATGGAGTGAGTGGGTTACTGTGTACCTCCTCAGGAAAACGAGCGCACCAAAGACCTGATCATAGAGCAGAAGTTTCACCGCACCATCATCGGCCAGAAGGGAGAGAAGATCAAAGAAGTGCGAGACAAGTTTCCTGAGGTATTACCAACGATCACGGAGTCTAATCCATCATGAACTACTCTGATTGGACTGGATTGGATTGGATTTTTTTCTCCTGCAGAGGTGGTTAATGTAAATATGTTGGCTTGAGAGAACCAGCATACTGTTCTTCATATTATTGTTATTATTGTTATTATTATTCTCTTTGAAAATTTGTGCTTTTGGGAAATTATGATTGAAATTACGGTTGCCGCGTAGCAACGCTAATAGAAATACATGTGAAATGTTTCCTGCTTTCACACCATTTGAGCCTTTTGTAATTCAGATACACTGATGACAGTGAAAACTGTATTGCTCCACCTACTAAAACCCTAGCAACCACCTGCACTCTCATAGCACACACTAGCAATAGCAACCAGCCGAGCTTCCTTAGCAACCACCTAGTCACAACCTAGCAACCACCTGATCATGTAGAAATGTCCTAGAAACACCATAGCAGCCACTAAGCAACCTACTGGGTTAGCTTAGCGATACCCTAGCCACCATGTAGCAACCAACTGGAATATTATAAATAAATATATATATATATATATATATATATATATATATATATATATATATATATATATATATATATATATATATATATATATATATATATATATATATATACACACACATACACATACACTCAGTATTGTGCAAAAGTCTTAGGCACCCTATTTTATTTAGTACAAACTTTGTTATAGATTTTTATTTTATGACTTCTACATTATTGATTCAGTACGAAAACATTTTAGATCCAAACATTAGTTTTCCAGCACAAAATGAAATGTTACAGAAAAATGTTTGTATGTCAGTAAAGAAAGCAGCAGATTCTTATAAGAGACACTTTTCAGATAAAAAAACAGAATGAAGGCTGCTGGGTTTCGCTGCAGAAATAAGAAGCGAGTCGACAGTCAAAGTCTCCAGAAGAACTGTGGCTGCTTCTGCAAGATGCTCAGTAACACTTACAGCTCATTTCCTTATAAAACTGCACACACTG
>CM040465.1:22911075-22921368 GCA_022758105.1 Pangasianodon gigas
CACATTTCTATCACTTACGTTAAAAAGTATATCACTTACGTTATATGTGATAACTGGAACTAACTTATTTCATAGATGTTCCACAACATTAAATGTAACTATATATGGATAAAAAGTATGACGTGTCATTTATTAGTAAATAAAAACTGTAATTGCTGACAGATTGCTGAGGAATAAAACATGGTGTTATAGGGCGGAAACCGTAACTGTGCTTCATCACATCACAGCACGTCTCCAAGTGCTTCATGTCTTACGTCTTAGGTGATAAAGGATGTGGTGATGATCTGTGATTCCTTGCAGATCCGTGAAGAGACCAACACGAAGATCGATCTCCCCACGGAGAACAGCGACTCAGAGACGATTGTCATCACTGGTAAGAGGAGTAACTGTGAGGCAGCGCGGGACCGCATCCTTGCCATCCAGAGAGACCTGGTGAGAAAAAGAACAAAGAGAAAGAGCGATAGAGAGGAGAAAAAGAAAAGGATGAATGGCATTTTTGATGAATAGTCCATAATATGACCAGGGACATGAGCTAACTAGCTAAAGCCTCATCACTCTCACACTTCCTCCAGGCGAATCTGAAGGAAACGGAGGTGAGCATCCCGGCCAAGCTGCACAACTCTCTGATCGGGTCGAAGGGGTGTCTGGTGCGCTCCGTGATGGAGGAGTGTGGAGGCGTTCACATTCACTTCCCCGCTGAGGGCTCAGGGGTGGACAGGGTGACCATCCGTGGGCCTGCAGGAGAGGTGGAGCGAGCCAAGAAACAGTTACTGCAGCTCGCTGAAGAGAAGGTGAGGAGAGACACGAGGTTATCTGTTTATAAATTTCTGTTTTTGGTTTTGTTTCTGCTGCCTTTCACTGGAGGTCACTTGTGCTTTCTTTCTGTCTTTCACTTGTTTATTTCTTTCTCTTGTGTATTTTTCAGTCTATCTTGTTTGTTTCTTTCTTTCTCATCTCTTTTTCTTTGTTTCCATCTTTCTTTCTTATTATCTTTCTCTTGTCTCTCTTGTGTCCCTCTTTCTTTCTTTCTTTCTTTCTTTCATTTGTGTCTTTGTCTTGTTTCTCTCTCTCTCTCTCTCTCTCTCTCTCTCTTGCTCGTTCGTTCTTGTTTACTATTCAGTACAGTAACTTACTGAACCAGGCTCCTGAACCAAAGTCCCGTCTCCTCTCTGTTTCTGTTTGTCGTCTGCTTATCTGTGATCCGATTGGCTGTTGGCAGCCAGAAAAAGAGAAAAAAGAGAGAGAGACTATATCTGCTTTTGTTTGACATTATTAATTCAATTTTAAACCCTTTAAACTCCCAGGATCCTTTGACAGGTCCAGGTTTATGTAATTACTCTGATAATTTTACACCTTTTCCTAATAAGCTTTAGAAAAATATTACTTATAGTTTGATATATATATGTAACCTGCTCTTTCTGGTCTTTTTCCTCCAGCAAGTCAACAATTTCTCAGTAGAGCTGCAGGCTAAGCCCGAGTACCACAAGTTCCTGATTGGCCGAGGAGGGGCGAACATTCGGCGTGTCCGTGACCGGACTGGAGCTCGCATCATCTTCCCTTCGCCTGATGATCCGGAGCAGGAGCGCATCACTATCATGGGCCGAGAGGAAGCTGTGCTGCTCGCTCAGAAAGAGCTGGAGACCCTCATTAAAAACCTGGTACTGCTCTGAAACTCTGAATGAACCTCTGAGGGAATCTGATACGGCTGATATTAATAATCCCCACACAAACACACACACAAACACACACACACAGACACACCGCCTGTCTTTATCACTGCCTCTGTCTCTGTATCTCTGCAGGAGGACGTGATAGAGGACACTATGATCGTGGACCCGCGGCATCATCGTCACTTTGTTTGTCGGCGAGGGCAGGTGCTGAGGGAGTTAATGGAGGAGTATGGTGGTGTTGCCGTTAGTTTCCCTCGTACAGGAACGCACAGCGACTGCATCACTCTGAAAGGAGCCCGAGAGTGTGTGGATGCTGCAAAGAAGCGCATCCAGGAGATCATTCATGATCTGGTGAGCATCAGGAAAAGCCAGGGCAGTTTTATTTATATATATGTGCATACAATAATCCTTAATGTGAACATACACTTATTAAATTGTTCTTAAATAAATCATAAAATGTCCATACATATTCATAAAATGTTTTAAAATGAGAATGAGCACAGTGCTGCGATTTCAGCAACAAAGCGACATTTGAATTGGCATTTTATCAAATCTATGCAAATTAGGTATGACAACAAGCGACTAATCGAAACGATTGGCTCGAATGATTCCTTGGACCAATTCTATGGAGTGTGTGGTGCAACGTTTCTTCCGTTCCTCACTCACAACTTTCAATTAGTTCTTCTTTACTAGAAGAAAAACTTCTAACCGTGGTCTATCTTATCCTGACACATCTCATGAAATGTGTATAGAGACATTACGAAGAAAAATAAAGCTTGGAAGGAAGTAGCAGAGATTGTTGATGCCTCTGGTGAGTCTACATAACTAGTGCTTTGCTAATCTACTCTGAGAACAAAGCTAGTACGAAGCTGAGCACATAACGTAAATCAAATTTGAATACATTTTAAACAAAAGTGGTGTGTAAAAAATAATCATGTACATTTTGGCTACAAGCGCTTCTCATCAGAGCTAAATAGACACTGAACAGGCCACACCCACAAGCGACAACAGTAACGGTCACTACATGCTCACGAGAGATAAAACGACTCATTAGTGTTAACATAGTGAGAATAAGGGCTGCATGGGTCATTTCTGCAGTTCAGGTGGTCCAAAGTGACATCGGCTCTCCAGAAAGTCTCAAAACAAATATGTGTGTGTTAATTTTAACGTCATAATGAATTGTAGACTACTTTTAACACACAATCAAATCCATGGGATTTAATTATAAATCTGTTCGTACAAACACGTTATAAACAAGGCTTCAGGAATTACTAAAGGCAAAACCTTTTCAGTTCCTTGTGTCACTGACATACAGTGAGGGATCTGAGAAACAGAAGCATTCAGAAGTGGCATTTTGGGTCTGTGTGTGTGTGTGTGTGTTATGAGCAGGAGTCTCAGGTGAGTGTGGAGGTGGTGATTCCTCAGCGCTACCACAGAGCTATAATGGGGCCCAAAGGCTGCAGGATCCAGCAGATCACCCGAGAGCACGAGGTCCAGATCAAATTCCCAGAGAGAGAGGAAACAGCAGGTGTGTCTTTCTACACTGCTGCATTCTGGTTTCTGATTGGTCAGAAGGTGTTGATTAAATTTCTGACAGTAGTGCAGCTGCAAATCACAGGTTTTGATTAATGTGCTAGTTCTAATATGTTATCGTTTCTATTAGGGCTGCACAATATATCAAAATTATCGAAATATCGCAAATGTAAATATCGCGATATGCATATGGCAAGGGCTTGCGATGACTGAATGATTTTAATACTTCAAAAGGTTACGAAAAGTCAAAGTTTTAGGGCGACGCACATAGCATAGAATGCTTTCAAATGAACATGAATCGTATGTTAGTTGTCATTTTCAGTTTTTAAATACAGTACTGTGCAAAAGTCTCAGGCACCCTATTTTTTTTAGTACAAACGTTGTTATAGATTTTTATTTTATGATGTCTACATTATTGATTCAGTACAAAAACTTTTTAGATTCCAAACATTAGTTTTCCAGCACAAAATTAAATGTTACAGAAAAAATGTTTGTATGTCAGTAAAGAAAGCAGCAGATTCCATAAGAGACACTTTTCAGATAAAAACATAATGAAGGCTGCTGGGTTTCGCTGCAGAAATAAGAAGCGAGTCGACAGTCAAAGTCTCCAGAAGAACTGTGGCTGCTTCTGCAAGATGCTCAGTAACACTTACAGCTCATTCCCTTATAAAACTGCACACACTGCACCTGAGACTACTAATTTTTTTTAAAGCAAAGGTTCATCACATCAAATATTGACTTTGTTTCATTTATTACTGTTTACTGCTCTTTATAGTATTTTTTTAATGTAGAAACATTTAGTTTCATTATTTTTGAAGGTGTCTTTGCTCTACAGCATTTCTGTGCATGTGCCTAAGACTTTTGCACAGTACTGTATATCAATATAATTTAAATTGATTTTACACACTTATAGCATTATCATACCTTATATCACATATGACATTTTTCTTCAATATCGTGCAGCCCTAGTTTCTATAGTAAGAACCTATTGCTTATGTGAAAATTTGCTTCATGGTTACGTATCTTTATGTGTTTGGTGTCCAGCTCAGGAAACCTCTCCCGTGGAGAACAACAGCACCAGCCCCGAGACGGACTCCGTGCCTCGAAAATGTGACATCATCACTGTGACGGGTCGTGCAGAGAAGTGTGAGCTGGCACGATCGGCCCTGCTAGTGAGGAACACACTGTGTTATTTCATTATTACCTCACTTAATTTGAGTCAGCTGTTAAAAATCTTTCAGCAGTGATTTTTGAGATTATGTCTCTGTCGCATCTTCTTCTTTTTCTTTCAGGCGCTGGTTCCTGTGACGGTTGACGTCGAGGTGCCCTACGACCTGCACCGCTACATCATCGGCCAGAAAGGAGCTGGAATCAGAAAGATGATGGAGGACTACGAGGTATGTACTGTAGGTTTGACACAGACGTTATATCAGAGGTGAATATTCAATACAGGTCTGTTGACATTTAACTTGAGGATGGGTGAAGATACAATCTGGCTCTGTGCAGGTGAGCATCTGGGTTCCTCAGGCTGAGCAGCAGTCTGATGTGATAAAGGTCATGGGGCAGGAGGTCAGCGTGGAGAGAGCCAAGCAGGCGCTGATGTGCAGAGTCAAAGAGCTCCAGGCAGAGCAGGAGGAGCGGGTAAAAGGAGCACAAGCACAAGACACTGTGATGCAAAGCACTTGCTCTATTACTAACACAGCAGAAACCACATGAAAGCACACAGTGTAAAACACACACACACACACACGCCAACATCAGAGAGCAAGCACCAGTTCCTGCTGTCTCACAAACACACCACAAACACCACTGAGCCTCAGGAAAAAAACACAATCAATACAATGTAATAGAGATGCCACTGATCCAATACCCAGGACCAGTATCTGGCACATACCAGCAAAAAATTGGACATGGATCGGATATTTCGGGGAAAAAAAAACTAATTTTATCTGATCCCATGAAAAATCTAGCTTTAAATATCACAGCATTGTTTTTTTTTTGAGCTGTAAATATTTACATACAGAGATATTTGACTGTATTAGCTATACTTATCCTTTACACTTTATTTATTTACATTCACAATGTAAGAGATTTTTATGTGAAACTGAACATTTGAAACAAAATGTAAAACAAAAGCTATAGATTATGCTATAATAGATAGATAGCTATAGCTATATATGGCTATAGATTAAATTTTTTCCCCGTATTTTTAAAATAAACTACAGCTTCATGCTCTCCAGTGGGTATCGATATTAGCTGATACGTGAGGTTTCGATATCGTTATCATAAAACAAAAAGTGGCATCATACCATTTTTAGCATGCAATAAACATGCGTCATTCGCCTATTTTGTTTATTAGTAATTAGTAATTAGAATTCTGCCTTTTTGTTTGTTTGAACTTATCACTGCATGCTGATGTTAAGTATTATACTTGGCTTATATATATTAAATAAGTTTACACTGAAATATCTGTGATGTGTTTAGTGGTTCTGGTACTAATTTGTCATCTGATGCTGACAATTCAGTTTGTCTAACGTACAGTGTAACGAGTGTGACATAAATGTGTGATTAACACCTTACAGGCCTTACGGAGCTACAAGGTGACCCTCTCGGTCGACCCTAAATACCACCCCAAAATCATCGGCCGTAAAGGAGCCGTGATCTCGCAGATCCGGAAAGACCACGACGTCAACGTGCAGTTCCCTGACAAGAGCGATGAGCAGCAGGTGTGTACCAGTGTACCATGTCATCAGGGTGTTGTGCTGGCTCGGGAAACTCACCTTTCTGCTTTTCTCAGGATGTGATAGTGATCTGGGGTTATGAGCGGAACGTGGAGGAGGCCAAGGCAGCTATAGAGCAGATGGTCGCAGAGCTGCAGGAGATGGTGAGCGAGGACATCCGGCTGGATCACCGGGTCCACGCACGCATCATCGGAGCTCGCGGCAAGGCCATCCGCAAACTCATGGAGGAGTTTAAAGTGCGTAAAACTGCATTGTGGACTAATGGGCATTCAAATTCACACAGTTATCACATGGAAATCAAATGTAGTTGATTAGCTAAGATGGGTTTGGTGTCTCTCTTCCAAAACCTTTTACCTAAATCACATGCATATCATTTGATACAAAATAAGTAAAACAATTTAGAACAAAATTTTGATATTCAGGGTGCACACAAAATTTGTGGAAAACACGTTACTGAAACAAATCCTATAAATTGCCATGAAGCAAACCAGAGTATAAATATAAAATATGGAAACACTTTATAGTGAATAATGCAGAAGGTCTGTGTTACAAACCATGTGACACTTAATACAGAAAGCATAAAGCAAACATCAGAAGGATCGGAAAGTTGTGAATCGTTCAGTGGAGAATAAACGGTTGGCGTTTATTCATTTGGAAGAAGGTGGAGCAATTTGGCGGAGGAGTGGATGTTCAGTGTCAGAATGTCGATATCTCAGATTCTGTCTTTACAAAGTGTCAGGGTTTCTCCATCAGTAAGAGTCAGCAATATCAGTTTATCAAGTAGTGTAACATTTAAAATATCGTGTCAAATGTCTGGCGACACTGCGGCTCTCCACAGAGTGTCTCTTCATCTAATATATCATCCTGCTTAAAGTGGGTGGAGAGAAATCCTCCAGAGCTGAAAAATCACCTGTTATATTCTTCACAGTTCTCCATATTTAGCTTGTTCACTAAACTCCTGTCCAGTTTGTTTACGCTGCGTTTGACTAAAGGTCGTAACTTGTAATTTCCGACCTCAGACTTTTGAAAAACGTTAAAAAAAAAAAAAAACACCCCCTCAACTAAGAAATTCTACTCAGGGACTTAAATGAGTGATACTATATATATGAGCTTTAGATCGATCAACATACAGACATATTCACTCGTTAAATCTATAACATTGAATATACAGTTTACTGAGTTGAGGAGGTAAATAAACATCACTCATCACAGTTAGCTGGCTAGCTTGTTGCTATCAAAAGAAGAACAAGGAGGCATCCATGTTTTTTTCCTCACTTTGTAGCTCAAACACATTGAGGTCGAAAATGGCGTCATTCCAAGTTAGGTCTTCCTATTTCCGAGTGAAGTCGAATGCAGCAGTAGATTGAGCAGGGGTGTGGTATCTGTCAATCACATCACCACATCGTCACTCCAACACAAGTTCCTGATCAAAACGAAATACATCAACATGCAGAATCACATCACGGCTCTGGATCCATTTCAGGTAGATATCAGGTTTCCTCAGCCAGGCTCGGACGACCCCGACAAAGTGACAGTCACAGGCCTGCCAGAGAACGTCGATAAAGCCATCGACCATCTCCTCAACCTGGAGGAGGAATATGTGAGTGGGAGACGCTAATATAGTGCAGACACTTTGAGTTTCGTGACCTGTTCATAAAGTTTCTGCCATTTCCTGTGTGTGTGTGTGTGTTCATCACTCAGATGTTGAGTGTGACTGAGACGGAAACGTTGGCTGCCTATATGAAGCCTCCGTCCCGGTTCATGGGAGGAGGAGGAGACGAGGAGAGCCGAGGCCCAGCTAAAGGCTTTGTCGTCAGAGACGCTCCGTGGAACGTCCCAGGCAGCAAGGTGATCTTTATATAGCAGCTCTGATTGGTCATTTTCTAACAGTTTATATTAATGCGCTCCTTCTGATACGTTATTGTTTCTATAGTAACAGCTCATTCACACGGACTTGTACAGTGAACACACTACATAATGGGATTACAGGAAGCTGATTCATGAACGTTCCCCGACATTAAACTCAACTATAACATTAAAATGTATGATGAGTATGATTCTCTAATAAAAAATCATTAGCGTTAGAATATTTCTCATGGTATAAGAGGAATAAAACACTTCGGTATGTGCTGTTATTGGGAATTAATCAACGCTTCCCCAAGCATTTTGTTCTTTACACACTGAAGAAGCAGACAAACCAATTAATAACCAATTAATTAATAATTAATATGAATTTCCATTCATAATTTTCCCAGTATAATTACACTTCTGAAATGAAGAACGTAATTTTTTTTTAAAGGTTAGTTACTTCTAACCTAATTGGAATTTATTAGTGCAAGAAAGTTACTTTTTTTTTTTTTTTAAATAGAGACTTTATCCAAGTTCGTGTAAGGAAATTATTTAGGGAATTTTACATATTTGCTCAATTTGTGGTGCGAATCACAAGTTATTACAGGATGCCAATAATACTTTCAGCCACAAAGTCTGCGTTCGGTGCTGATGTCCGCGATCTACAAAATCTTCCTTGTTATGGTAACACAGGATGGCTGATATTTAATAAATCAGTGAAAAAATGACGACACAAAGATGTCGATTTGTGACAAATATGAGCTGCTGGGGGAATGTTAATGATATTATCAGGGACGACGGAAGGATATGGGGCATTTTGTCTAATTTGCATATTCATGCATATTCATAAATCCTGCCTTTTTTAGGGTAAAAGTGTTGAAAATGTAGATCCTATGCCATTTTTAGTTGTTTTAAATATGTGTGTGTGTGTTAGCTACAGAGTTTGTGTTGTGCTGACATTCTGATCATGAGACGTGTGTGTGTCTCTCTCTCTCTCTCTCTCTCTCTCTCTCTCTCTCTCTCCAGGCCCCTGACATGAGCAGCGCTGAGGAATTCCCTACATTCGGCTCTGTTGTGGCGCCAAAACAGACGTCTGCCTGGGGGCCCAAAAAGTTCTGAAAGAGAGCGAGACGTGACTTATCCCTACCTGTCTCTCTCTCTCTCACGTCTGTTCCTATAAACATTAAGGAGAACCCACAGAACGTTTTCAGTATGTACATGTAGCTTCCTCCCAGGGGTGATCTCATGCTCTTTTTATCCTTCTCTTTAAATGCCAGCGGCAGTTCGGACTGATCTGATCATGTCAACTGCACTCGTCTCCATTCTCTCATTTAAATGAAATTACACACGTTTTAACTTCTCAACCCGAGACGTCACTCGTTTCCTCTTCCTAGCGATGGTGGACGTGAATCGTTTTAGATTTTAAATAATTGCTTTGAGTCATTCCAAACTCTCTCAAACAGCTACGATTTCTACTGGCACTGATGATACACTTTTATAATTTAGAGAACCTGTAGTTCACTGTGTGGTTGTTTTTTTTTATAGCTTTTAATGAACGTGTGTGAATCAGGGCCTCGTTTATAAAACTCTGCGCACGCACAAAACAATCAGTTCCAACCAGCACAAGATTTCAGTCTCACTCTGTCTCCTTAGTGTAACTATAAGTAAGGAATGAATGAAGTTACAGGAAAATAATTCCGCACAGGGTAGTGTGAAGTGTGAGTTAAATAACCACTCTGTACAACCGTGGTGAGCTGAAAAGCATCACAAGACGTACAAGAAGATGAATCTTGAGGTGGATGAGCTAGAACAGGAGAAGTTCAACTCCTGTCAGCCAAGAACAAGAAGCTGCAGTGGACACTGGAAAAAAAAAAAAACATTGCTAGGTCTCGATTTTTTGCTGCAGCATGGCGTGCATTGATGTATCCATTTAGACGTACTGACGAAATGATCTTAACTCCTAACTATTTTAATCATGACTGATAAACTCGAAGGAAAATATCATTGTTTTTCAGGTTTCCTTTTGGGTTCCTTACTTTTCCACTGAAGTCTCAGAATTTCACACACACTTCCATGATGAAAATGCTTTCTGAGGACTGTTTTATGCGTACGCAGTGTTTATAACCGAGGCTGAAGAAGCGCTTGGTGCTTTTAGCTGTTCCTTTTTACTGTAAAAAACTGTTTTATTATTATTATTATTATTATTATTATTATTATTATTATTATTATTATTGGTCTTGGAACCAGAAAGTAGCGGTCCATATAGTCTCATCTGGAGATTAACCTGTGAACAATATTTATTATATGATCTCTTTTTTTTCTTATTTATTTAATCTGTATTGTACATATTTGCAAATGCGTGTATATATTTGTTTTTGTCTCTAATTATGTGCTTTCACTTTAGATTTAGTGATTAGAGAAGTTCAGAGGTGAACTTTGTAAATGCAGGGTAAGAAAGGTCATGTATACGTCTTTTTAAAGATGCAGTTTGTAATGTTGCA
>CM040465.1:22958377-22970833 GCA_022758105.1 Pangasianodon gigas
CAGTATGAGTTTTATACAGAATTAAAAGCAGTAACACTTACCAATCACAGCAATGTCAGGGATTAAAGGCGACTTCATGGTGTTTTCTCAGAACAACAGACCTACAATACATCACCTGAAGAGTTATTTGGCATGCGGACAAGGAACAAACAACAGTCTTCATTTATTATTATTATTATTATTATTATTATTATTATTATTACTTTTAACACGTGACATCAGCACATTATACTTTCTCCTTTAAACTTTATGGCTCATGTTCTATGAGTTAATCCAGTGCTTCTGAAAACACAGTAAAATATCTATTTACTTTTTTAAATTAAATTGAAATTGCACAGAAAGATAAATAGACTAACAACCCACTTGTTAAGTGTTACTACTATTTAACAAAACAGTTTAACAACAAAAAAAACTTACCGATGCACATGTAAGCTGTAAAACTTCTCAAAGGCTAGTGGTGTGATTCATGAAGCAGGACTGAAGGGTGAAGAATGAACTTTAGGTAGATCTCTAGTTTATCTGTAAGGGGTTCTCAACTGCAGCATGTCCCTAAAGCAAGTAGTTTTTTTTAGTTCGGGAAGCCCAACGTCAACAGAAATAACAGAGATTGCACAGTGCATTCAGTCAGGTTCCCTTACGCAGACCTCCTCCGTATTTAAACCAGCCGCGAATAAAACCTAGCAGCTCGTGCAGTTCCGGGGGAGGAACCACAAGCAGAATTTCTAGAAGTCGAAACGCAACTGAACCACAGCTTACTGCCAGAATAAACTTAGAGACAGAATGAACGCATTCATGTCCTATCCATACACACATTCACATTCATGTCCTATCCATAGGATACCATAATAAATTATTTAAGAAAATAATTCAGTAAAAAGAATTAAAAAGAACTGTAGTAGACTCCTAGTAGGATGACAGACTTACTATGGGTAAGATTTTGTCAGTATGTTGCATTATGTTGCATTCCTGTATCCATGTCATACAACATACTGATAAAAACAGGCAGGTCAATAATGTTTATGTATATCTGTAGCTCAGTGAGTGGAATCTGCAGATGGTCCTTTACATACTGTAGCTGCTCAAAGCGCATCTGAGCGTCTTCAGACATAATTCTGCAGAGACAATAAATAATGCCTTTTTTTTTTTTTAGAGATTGCTTTATGTACGAGTAGTATTGGTTTGTGCTGATAAACAAAAATGTGGAAGCTCTATATATATGTAATACAGTCACTTCAGAAGTCTGTGGTAAGGAAATCCCCAATGTCTAACAAAGGTAACACAGTAAATCTGTTGTAAAGGTCATGTGGTTAGACACAGAGTAAGTCTGCGTAGGGAACCTGACTGAATGCACATAAAGTTTAAAGGAGAAAGTATAATGTGCTGATGTCACGTGTTAAAAGTAATAATAATAATAACAATAATAATAATAATAATAATAGTCTTAACTATACTGTTTCTTTCTTTTTTAAATCAATAATTTTGCGCTATCGTTTTCATCTGTTGTATTTTTCACGTTCTCTTCTACCGTATTTTCATTTTTTTTCTCTCGAAGTGCGCTTTTGTATTTTGTCAAGACAGCGAGCGGAGGCCATCCACACCGGATCCACGCCTTCTAAAATAATATCAACAAATCTTCGACCTAGGTGCGTTAAACAACATGTCTAACATTCAGCTTGTTCAGTGTGTTGAGTGCAGGATGTTTAGTCACTCTTCCTCTGTCATTAGTAATAGCTTTATTTGTGATAAATGCATGTTAGGTCTCTGACGGAGAAGATTGCAGCATTAGAGGTGCGCATCCAGACCCTAGAGAGGGTTAGTGAGAGTGAGAGCAGTGTAGTTTCTGTAGGGGAAAGTCTGGATGCCTTAGACGGAGTCCCCCAACTCTGGCATTAGAATAATTTCTAATCATTAGAATAATTTCGGCAGCATAATCGCAAAGCCAAAGCTAACTCTAAGGATCGCCCACGGGAGCACCACTCCTCTCCGCTTCACGTGTCCAACAGGTTTGCTCTCCTCAGTGAAGCACCCACTGAGAAACCTGAAAGAGCTCTGGTTATAGGTGACTCTATCTTGCGGCACGTGACATTAGCTAGGCCTTTAGGGGCACCAGCAGCTTTAGTTAGGTGTATACCAGGAGCCAGGGCGCCGGACATAGCAGGTAATCTTAGGGTCTTAGGCAAGCACAGGTTTTCAAAGATAGTTATTCATGTAGAAGCTAATGATATACGGCTTCTTCAGTCTGAGGTTACTAAGCGTAACATGGTAGAGGTGTGTAAATTAGTGAAGGCGATGGCCGATGCTGTAATATGCTCTGGTCCCATCCCAATGCGGCGTGGCGATGTAGCTTACAGCAGGTTATGGTCGCTGAACTGCTGGATGTCCAGGTGGTGCTCCGAAATCAATGTGGGCTTTATAGATAATTGGACTGTCTTTGAGGGCAAGGCTGGCCTGTTAGGGCGGGACGGTGTCCATCCCACTCGGGAAGGTGCTGCTCTCATTTCTTGAAGCATAGCACATAGTCTCAGAACAGGCCTAGTTAATCAGTGACAATCCAGAGCCAAGGCCAGGGAGCAGACAAGCAGGCTAAACTGACCGTCTGCTAGCTGCACTGAGTCGTCACTTAGGTTCCACCGTATTGAGACCGTGTCTGTTCCCCGAGCTAAACAAAATTATAGACATACTCAGACAGTTTGTTTTAGTAACCTAATTAACATAAAATTAAATCAAACCGAATGCATAGCCAGCACCGTTGATCTGAAGCTAGGACTGTTGAATATTAGATCTCTTACATCTAAAGCGCTTATTGTTAATGAAACCATTACTGATCAGGAGTTTGATGTACTGTGTTTAACAGAAACGTGGATTAAAACAAACGAGTTTGTAGCATTAAATGAAGCTAGTCCTCCCGGGTACAGTTACATACATCAGCCCCGTCTAACTGGCAGAGGAGGAGGCGTCGCAGTCATCTATAATGATAATCTAGCCGTCACACAAAAACCTAGTCATAAATTCAACGCATTTGAAGTTCTTTATACTAACATAACATACATAGCCACTAAAAATAAGCCTACCCAGGTGATTCCAGTAATTATTATTTACAGACTCCCAGGGCCATATTCGGAATTCCTATGTGAATTTGCGGATTTTATCTCTAACCTGGTTGTTTCTTTAGACAAGGCATTAATTGTTGGAGACTTTAATATTCATTTTGATAATCCAGAAGACCCTCTGAGAACAGCAGTTGTGTCCATTCTTGATTCCAATTATTATTAATTATTGATTATTATTATAATTACTTTTAACACGTGACATCAGCACATTATACTTTCTCGTTTAAACTTTATAGCTCATGTTCTATGAGTTAATCCAGTGCTTCTGAAAACACAGTAAAATATCTATTTATTTTTTTTAATTAAATTGAAATTACACAGAAAGATAAATAGACTAACAACCCATTTACTTGTTAAGTGTTACTACTATTTAACAAAACAGTTTAACAACAAAAAAACTTACCGATGCACATGTAAGCTGTAAAACTCTTCTCAAAGGCTAGTGGTGTGATCTATGAAGCAGGACTGAAAGGTGAATCTCATCGCAGCAGTTCTTTATTTCTTCTACAACCCCTGGCAAAAAATATGGAATCACCACACTTAGAGGATGTTCACCCAGCTTTTTTACTTGATAGCAAACAAACAAATCACAGATATGACACAAAAAAGGTTTTGTTCAATAGCTTAACATTCTGGTTTGTGAAATATACATAAAAAAAATTCAAGGACATTTTTTTTTATTAATGGCATGTCATTTTCCAAATCAAGTAGAGGAAAAAATTATGGAATCACTCAATGTTGAGGAAAAAATTATGAAATCAATTTTTAATTTCCATTTCTAAAACAAATACTGGGACAAGTCTAAAAATGCTAATAAGTCAGCAGTTAAAAGGGAGTGCTTACACACTTTAATGGGCTGTTGGACTTGGCTAATTGAAAGGAAACATGGCTCCAATGAGAGAGTTGTCAGTTGAAACAATGGAAAGGATTATAAAACTCCTTCAACAAGGAATTTCAACATGGAGTGTGGCCAAAGAGGTTGGTTGCTCCCAGTCAGCTGTGTCTAAAATTTGGTGCAAGTATAAACTTAATGGGAAGGTTATGAAAGGTAGATATACAGGCAGACTAAGGAAGACGTCAAAGCGTCAGGATAGAAAACTCAAAGCACTATGCCTTGAAAATAGAAAATGCACAACAAAACAAATGAAAAACAAATGGGCGAAAACAGGAGTCAATGTTTGTGAAAGAACTGTAAGAAACCGGCTGAATGAAATGAGATTTACATATAGAAAAGCCAAAAGAAAACCAGCACTAACACCAAAACAGAAGAAAACAAGGTTACAATGGGCTAAGGAGAAGCAATCATGGAGTGTGGATGATTGGATGAAAGTGAAATTCACTGATGAATCATGAATCTGCATTGGCCAAGGAGATGATGCTGGAACCTTTGTCTGGTGCCGTTCAGGTAAAGGACCAGGGGAGATGGCAGTCATTACCTCAGCAGTCAATGCACAGGTGTACATTGAACTTTTGGACATTTTCTCATTCCATCCATAGAAAATAGGTTTGGTGATGATGAAATAATTTTTCAGGATGACAGTGCATCTTGCCACAGAGCAAACAGTTTTAAAGCTTTTTTTCAGGAAAGGCATATCAACTCAGTGACATGGCCAGCAAACAGTCCGGATCTCAATCCAATTGAAAATTTATGGTGGAAAGTAAAAAAACTGGTCCATGTTAAGGCTCCATCCTGCAAAGCTGATCTGTCAACTGCTATTCGAGAAAGTTGGAACCAGATTGATGGGGAATATTGTTTTTCATTAGTGAGGTCTATGCCTCAAAGAATAAAAGCCAGAGGAGGAGCAACAAAGTATTAATTGTGTTTTTTTTGTTAATGATTCCATAATTTTTTCCTCAACATTGAGTGATTCCATACTTTTTTTCCTCTACTTGATTTGGAAAATGACATGCCATTAATAAAAAAAAAAGTCAGTGAATTTTTTTGATGTATGTTTCACAAAGCCAGAATGTTAAGCTATTGAACAAAACCTTTTTGTGTCATATCTGTTATTTGTTTGTTTGCTATAAAGTAAAAAAGCTGGGTGAACATCCTCTAAGTGTGGTGATTCCATAATTTTTGCCAGGGGTTGTAGATAGTAACACTATAGTAAGACTTTAGTTATCATAAATTGTATTATTTATACAATTATATTTGTTATTGTTGAAATTATTTTTCAGTTAAAAGTAAATTTGGGCTTGCAAGAACTGCAACTCTTCAAGTCTTAGACACAGACACCACGGAGGAGGAGGACATCTTCCATGAACTGATTGAAGGCAGTCCACAATTATGCCTAACTGTAAGATGTTCGGAAGAAAATTTTTTTGCTGGCTTGTCTGACGGTAAGTATATAATAACACTTAAGACATTCTTTCAAGGGCTCTATTGTATCTATAGGTACAAAAGAATGCATTTGGGTTGGAAACACATTTACATTTATCTGACACTTTGTTATGAGGGAATATTACTAGTGCTAGTAATGCAAACATTGTCTAACATAAAACAGGTTAGAAAAGGAAGGAATACAAGTAGTAGTAAAAATGTACAACTGATTTTTTTTTCAACATTATGTGCAGGTAAGTGTTCAAGAAAAAAACTGTTTATTTGGCTGTTTCCTGAATATTTGTTTGGGTTAGTATTTAGATTTGTTTGGGTTAGGATTTAAAACAGGGATTTGAAGTTCCTGAAATATTTAGTGACAAACCGGTGAACAAAAGGATCTGGTTGTTAACGCTGTCAAAACTTCAGCTAGATCTAGCAGAATAACAACTGACAATCTAGCACAGGGTTTCGTCGAGATAATGACAAATTTCAGTGGTTCTCAAACTTTTAAGCCAACGACCCCTAAAGTAGCATTGAAGAACTTGCAACCCCCACTACCACAGAATACACAAACACTAAACAAAAGAAACCGTCCTGTTCAACATTTTAATTATAATGTAACTAACATTATATCCATTACAAATTTATCCATTTCTGCCACTGTGGTTTTCATCTGCAGTTGCGCACTGTACTGCTAACTAGTGAGCCAGTTGCCGCGGGATGCAAGTAAATATTGCATTTTTCAAACCATCTTGTGATCCCTTGAAATTATTCAGAGACCCCGGGAGGGATCTTGTCCCCAAGTTTGAGAACCACTGCACTAGTACACAAAGTTTTGTAGTAGTTCAATAGTAGTTTTACTATTAAATTTTGAACTAATGCTTTTACAGGGAACATGAAAATGTTTTGCTTTTCTTTTTCAAGAGTTTTCACCTGCAAGATCTTCAACCCCCAGCACAAGCACTGATACTCTTTCACTCCCTTCTACTGACTGTAAAGACACTGAGAGAGCAGTCCAAAATCAAGCAGCAAGGGCCAGCAACAGTTTTGGCATAGATGCTGAAAAGGCAAAACGAGTATGTATGCATGTTATTTGATATGGTTAATTTGTCCATATAATAATTTTACCATTTTACTAGACTGTTTCCACCTGTATTGTGTTCATGTATCATTAGATTGTCCAAGATGCCCTGGAAAAACAATCTGGTGGTGAAGATGTGCTTGAAGAATACCAGACATCTAAAACTTTAAAGCACAGCACCAGACGTCAGCTTGTTAATATTGTTGTCAGTCACATGACAGAGATTCATGGGTAAGACTTCAGTGCACAGATTCAGGAAATACACAGCTGTGTATCAAATTGTGTAGAAAACAAGGTTTTTAACTTTAGCATAAACCTTATCTTCTTACTCTGTAGGAGGATCCCTACACGCAAACAGCGGGAGACGTATGCCTTGGGCATTGTTTCTGTCTTTCCTAGCCTGAGAGACCCTTTTTCCACAAAAGGCTATGTAAGAATCACTTGTCTTGATGTACTCGTATAACACAATCTTGTTAGATATAATATATTTATCTATAAAATGTAACTTACTGACTGTTCAGATTTAACCTAAATATATTTTCTTGTCTTTTTGACAGGAACATTTCTACGATCCGGAGAAGGGAACAGGGTACGTCTCCTGGCGCCTAAAAACTTTGTCGAGAAAGAACCCAAAACATGTTTGCTTAGAGATGTCTGAAAGTGGAGGACCAAGTTGGTGAAGAATGAGAGACGTTGGGCAGCAGCTTGAAGGAGATGCATGCAGGGAGGCAATTTCCTTCCTTCTCCATGCAGCTGATGAAGCTGAAGTTATGCAGAAGATGAAGCAAACTTTTAAGCATAGACAAGAACTGGTACACAATCCTGAAAGATCAGCTGATGTCCTCAATATATTTCCAAGATTTCTGGATGTGAAAGGATTGGTAAATATAACATTTATGATCTTTTTCAAAAAATGACTTAAGTCTGTGTTTTAGACATGTCTTTTGACGTTTGCTACTTGATATAAGGCCACACTTGACATGCTTGCTACCTAGTCTTATTCCATTCATAAATTTATCTCTTTGCTCACACATACCTTTCATAGTGATAGTAATTGGATTTAGTTGACAATGGTTGACTCATTTGCATATAATTTATTAGTCTATCAAGCATGCACACACTATCCATTTTGGAGGTAAAGATTGGTATATAGTCCTAAGCAACATCTTATTAATTTTGTAATGTGCTTTGTCATTAGATAAATCAGGACTTTGCTCTGCTGTTCAATTCCGAAACATCCAACAAGTTGCTTGAGAGGTGGGAGACTGCATTTAAGCAGAAGATAATCAATGAAGCCCAATCTCTTACTTCAACAGCAGAAATTCGGAGTCTTATAAGTGCAGCAGAGGGACAAGGATCTGAAAATGGTTGGCCTGATTTGAGAGGATGTCTTTCAAATTTTCTCTGGTTTCTTGCTATTTTAAATGCTAAATGTTTGTTTTCTTTTTTTATTCCAAATACCAAGATTGGGACAGTGACATGTCATCTGTTCTTCTCCTGTTGCATCTCCTGCCTCCTCCCCCAGGGAAGAAGAAGACTAAGATCAGCTCGACAGAGGCTGTTGAGAGACTTGTGAATTTCCATAAGGTAACACCCACAATACTGATGTAAAGTCACATTTAAGTTATGATTTTTGTTATGAATACTATAATGTGGTGGTTTTCATTCCTGGTCCTTGGGACCCACTGCTCTGCACATTTGATTTGTCTCTTAACTGACACATTTCAGTTCATGGTGCTCTCGCCTAATGAGGTGAAGATTATAATTAGTTTTGCTAAGTACTGGAGGATCTCTAAGACTAGGATTGAAAAACACTGCCATAATCTGACCCTGTCTAAATTTTACCTTTTGGACTCTCAATTGATTGCACATGCATTATATTGACCTTGGTGCTCTTTCCTTGTGCAGTTCTTCATTTGTGTTCTAATAAAGTAAGTTGCTCACATATCCTGGATTGGCTGAGGGTGTATCAGTTTATTTTTTATTTTTTTCCCCAATTTATTTATTTTTTAATTATTATTTTTTTTATGTGCACTGTAATACACAAAGCATGTTACCAACTGGGTTAAGGTGCATTTATATAGGTGTTTAAGCACTTTTTTCATGCAAATGTGAGCAGTTTAACAGTACCAGGTTTAATGTGTTCATGTTTTGTAATTGTAATTAGTTTTCCTTCTGTTTAAGCTAAGTTTTGTGCTTGCTCACTTTCAGTCCTGCACCAGTATTGAAGGCCTTATCAGTGGGAGGGAGAGTCACCAGCCATACCTACTGGCATCTGGAAGACTCAAGAGCAAGATTGACAAATTCTATGTGGTTGTGGACAAGCACCTCATCCCTTGCGCAGGAACCAGCTCTTTGAGTGCTGTCGATGAGCTCTTCAAAGTTCACTATGTGTTCAACCTGTCATACAAGGGAGCCCTTGTCAATGTCTTCACCTTCCTGCAGACCACAATCTACAACATCGATATTGGTCTTACCAGTGAGTCTCCCCGCGTCAAGGAATTGCGTGCAAAACTGTTAAAAAAGTTTAATGTTGAAGTGTTTCCGCTGTCAAAGTTTGCACACAAACAGCCACTCTTTGATCTCTCATTTAAGACTCACACACAGTTTCTATCCTTCGTTGAAGTTCAAGTTATGTGCACAGAGTGGCTGTAGTCGGCATTTTTGTACATATTCTGGTTTTCGAAAGCATTTGAACAGTGCTCATGTTACTGAATCCAGTCCAGTTCTTGATTTGCCATCTGGTGAAGTGTTAACTCCCAGTGTTAATCAGTCAGGTTCTTTGTTTGTTGGAGAAAGTGATCCCCAAGTTGCTCTCGTTGAAAATGTGACCCTCTCTAGAGGAGAGATGGCAGATATATGTGCCTCAATAGTGGCCAAATTACAGAGCAGTGGACTAGCCAGTAACTTGGTGTCATCGGTCGTTTCGGAGCTTGAGGACCTTACCACAGAAATTCATAACCAAATTCGCCAAAATGTGATGTCTGTCATTCCTCTTGATAACCCAGTCAGATCAGCAGTTGAAGATAGTTTAGGTCATTTTGAGAGTCCCTTTTCTATGTTTAACAGTGAAACAAAAAGAAATAATTATTTTGTTAACAAATGGGGTGTAGTTGAGCCTGTCGAAATTATTCTTGGCATGAGATACGACACTAGGAGAAACAAACAAACAGGATGTTATGATCAGGTCCCAGTAAAAGAAACATTTGTTTATGTCCCAATTTTGGAATCATTAAAATTTGTGTCGAAATGTAGATGTAGTTACACTGCTGAAAGACTTTACAGGAAAGCAGAAATCACATTTTGAGGACTTCTGTGATGGAAGTTACTTCCAGAGTCATCCGTTATTCTCAAAACATCCCAGTGCTTTACAAATTCAGGTATACTTCGATGAATTTGAAACCGCAAACCCTCTTGGCTCTAAACACGGGGTACACAAAGTTGGTGCTCTGTATTTTGTGCTTCGGAATCTACCTCCAAAATTTAATTCAAGACTGATGCATATCCATTTGATAGCGTTATTTCATGCACAAGATGTGAAAAAGTATGGGTTTGACCCCATTTTGGAACCACTGATTCGCGACATCAAGATTCTAGAAACAGATGGTATTGAACTACCCTTTTCCACAGACAGAGTTTATGGCACAATATGTCAGGTAACTGGAGACAACTTGGGGATGCATTCAATCCTTGGATTCACAGAATCATTTATTGGCCATTACTTCTGTCGTCTCTGTTTGACTGACAAAGTTGATGTCCAGTCTGTTTACAGTGAGGATGATTTTAGAGTTATTTTACGCGATCGGACAATTTATGAACAGCAATGCAGTGAGTTGGAATCTGACCCTCAACTCAAGTCAAGACACGGCCTCAAAAGAAACTCAACACTCAGTAGTCTGCAATATTTTCATGTGTGCCACAACTACTCTCTAGATGTGATGCACGACCTCCTGGAAGGAGTTGTCCAATTTGAAATGAAACTATTGTTCGGGTATCTTTCAGAAAATTTTGTTACACAGAGTGAATCGCTCTCCAGAATATATTCATATAATTATGGATATTTAGAGAGGAAAAACCGCCCTACAAAGGTGAATTTGGAGCACAGTTGAAATAGCATAGGACTCAACTCTATCCAGGCACTCTGTCTAATCAAAAACATTCCATTACTGTTTGGTGATATTGTACCCCTAGGAGATAAAAACTGGCATTTGCTTCTTCTCTTACTTCAAATTCTTAACCTGGTGTTTTCTAAAGGTATGACTGTCCTCTTGAAACATCTAATAATTGAGCACCATGAATTATTTAAGGAATTGTACCCACACAAAAACTTGCTGCCCAAACATCATTTCATGGTCCATTATGCTGCCTGTATTCGCAAAATTGGTTCGTTGGTGCACATGTGGAGCATGAGGTTTGAGGCGAAGCATAAGGTTTTTAAGAATACACTAAAAAATTTCAAAAACATTACCAAATCTCTAGCAAAAAGTCATCAGATGTCATTAGGCTATCTTTGGGAAACAACACCACTGAGTCAAGTGGAGTGTGGACCAATGAAAACATTCTGTTGGGATGATGTGAATGATGGTGAAAAGTTGTCAGGAATGCTACAGAATCTCATACAGTCAAGCATGCATTCCATGAACTGGGTGAAAATAGATGGGACAGAATACAGACAAGACCTGATTGTATGCAATGAAATTGAGGATGAAATTCCGGTTTTCAGTCAGATTCGGAAAATACTTTTAATTGACAGCACTGTGTATTTTATTCTTAACAAACATTTGACAGAACAATTTTCAGAGCATCACCATGCATTTAAAGTACAGAGATACTGTGAACTGAGTGAACTTGTTACAGCAACCAGTTTGAGGTTCTACAGGCCTTTTGATCTGCAGAGTTCATATGGGTCAGATGATGGTGAATATATTGTACCCTCGTTTGTGATGGTTTAATTTTTGTTAAATAAAAGTTAAAAGATGTTAAATAAAAGTTAAAACTGATACATGTATGTGTATGTTGACTGTTATTTAATTAAATGCACACATTTTAATAAATCAGAATGCAGATTTTTAACGTAAAAATGGTCTGTATGAACACATTAGGTTTAAAAATAACTCCATTTGGTGTTAAGCTATTGACACACCTAGTGTCAATTTAACACTGACTTGGTGTAAATGGAGCCTGTGGGGGGTGGAGAGAAACACTTATAGTGTTAATGGTAAACACTTACAGTGCTTTCTTAACTCTATTTAGTGTGGACCTATATAAACACTGAAAAAGTGTTGAATTTCACACTGAGTGTGAATTTAACACTAAAATTTGCTGTGTATGAGCAAACGGAAGAGTAGCTGGATTTAAATGAGTGTGCAGGTCTCGCTTGCGTAGCTGCTAAAACCACAAAGAATTGGCTTCAAAATTCACCACCAACAAAAAACAAAACAAAAAAAGGTGGTGTAATACAGTCACAAAGTCCATGGTAAGGAAAACCACAATTAGACGTGGTTTAAGTCTACGGCATAAGGGCTTCCTGAGCTAAAAGTACTACTTCCTGTAGGCGTGCTGCAGTTGAGAACCTGTTACAGATAAAGGATCTACCTAAAGTTCATTCTTCACCCTTCAGTCCTGCTTCATGAATCACACCACTAGCCTTTGAGAAGTTTTACAGCTTACATGTGCATCGGTAAGTTTTTTTGTTGTTAAACTGTTTTGTTAAATAGTAGTAACACTTAACAAGTGGGTTGTTAGTCTATTTATCTTTCTGTGCAATTTCAATTTAATTTAAAAAAGTAAATAGATATTTTACTGTGTTTTCAGAAGCACTGGATTAACTCATAGAACATGAGCCATAAAGTTTAAAGGAGAAAGTATAATGTGCTGATGTCACGTGTTAAAAGTAATAATAATAATAATAATAATAATAATAATAATAAATGAAGACTGTTGTT
>CM040465.1:22994709-23019269 GCA_022758105.1 Pangasianodon gigas
GAAGCAGCCACAGTTCTTCTGGAGACTTTGACTGTCGACTCGCTTCTTATTTCTGCAGCGAAACCCAGCAGCCTTCATTATGTTTTTATCTGAAAAGTGTCTCTTATGGAATCTGCTGCTTTCTTTACTGACATACAAACATTTTTCTGTAACATTTCATTTTGTGCTGGAAAACTAATGTTTGGATCTAAAATGTTTTCGTACTGAATCAATAATATAGAAGTCATAAAATAAAAATCTATAACAAAGTTTGTACTAAAAAAAAAAATAGGGTGCCTAAGACTTGCACAGTACTGTATTTATAAATATACATATCAGCTGCTGAATTTTCAACATTCCTAAACTGCAAATATTTAAATAAATTTAGAATATGTCAAGAAAACTGCTCATATTTCATTACATGTTAACTATTTTTTAAATAAATACATTGAAACTTTTTTAACTTTCAGGTATTATGTTTGATCCATTTTTTACTCGTGGTGTTCCTACAAATTCAAATGACATGCAATTTTAAGTTATAAAAAAAGCATCTAAAGAAGAAGCTGGATATGTTTTTAAATTATTTATGCATGAAAGGGTTAATTGTGGAATTTCTGATCAGTACTGGATTGCAGTTGCTAAGTCTATACACGGCTCATCAGTTATACAAATACAGCTTTAAAAAAAAAGAATAGAAAGACTCCTAGCTGAATGCAAAAGTGTTGACAAGCATTGATATCAGCCAAAGGGGGCATTACTGACTTATTAGGGTGTCCAAACTTTTGCTCATGTCATAATTACTATGGCATTGTTTAAGTTCTACTATAACGTGACTGTGCATTAATATTTGCAGAAAATGTTATTTTAAAAATAGTTTGCTACAGAAGTTTTTACTTCTTTTCATTTCAAAATTGACACTGATCCTAAACTGTAACATCTACTTTTAATTTTATTCACACACACACACACACACACACACTAGCAAGAAAAAGTATCCTTGTAAAATAGCATTTTGGGAACATTTCCAACTGACCTTTATTGCTGAAACCGAGCAAAGCCAGTTGCCGTTCATGTACAACACGAGCAACACACTCGCTTTCCTCAGATAGTCCATTCTTCAGCTGACCCAGAGCTGGACAGCAAAACAATCCTGGACTGAAAAGGAGTTTGGGACTGCCGTGAGTGATTATTAATTTCACAGACTGTGAAATGTCAGAGGTTTTGGGGCGGTCTTACATCTGGCTGACTTTGGCACTGCAGAGCAGCTCTGAGAGATCAGACTGCAGACGTGTTTGCATCACGTATCGATCACGAGCTGTTTGTTTTTAGTGGGATTGGTCGAGTTAATGTGCGAGGTCACGGATGAAATAATGTGTCCTTAGGAAACCTAATAAATAGCCGTATCTAATAAAAATCCAGTGTGCTCATATCCATCATTACTCTATAGCTGAGGGTGTGAATGCTGACTTTTTTTTTTTTACTGCTAATTTGTACAGTTCTTCTAAAAATAATGCTGATTATGTGATGGATGGGAAAGAAAACGCACACATCCCATAAAATAATAATTTGGTATTTCAGTTTTCCATCAACAGTAAAGAAAATTATAAAAATGGATAATCCCTTACAGAAAAATCATATGAACTTTACACATGAGGTTTTTAGACACCTCTCACATTATGTTTCATACAATTTTTCAAAAGTAGTATACATGAGTTTTCACATAAATCATTTACTGTGACGTGTCATTCTTTCCACATGATTAATTTATTTTCATATGATTTCGTTGCATCATTCATTTATTTTCATATTTGATTTTTCATATTATTAATTTATTCTCATGTTATTTTTCTCATGATTCATTTATTTTCATGGTACTTTTTTTTTACAGGATTTATTTATTTTCATGTTATTTTCTTACATGATTCATTTATTTTCATGTTATTTTCTTACATGATTCATTTATTTTCATGTTTATTTTTATGTGATTCATTTAGTTTCAAATGTGAATTTTATACATGAGTCATTTTCACACCTAGGGCACGTGTTACTATTTTATACTATTTTACTATTTTATACTATTTTATTTTTTTTATTTCACACAAATAATTTATTTTCATGTTTTAATGTTTCACACATCGGGCATGTGGTTTTCATTTTTTCCTAACATTAGTAATTCTTTTTCACATGTGATCACAGCTTATTATTTACATGATGTCACATTTCATAAAAAGAACTGTCATGTTTCTTGCACATGTGATCACGTTACTCACATAAACCACACGTATATGAAATGTGAGTGAGTATTTTATTGACACAGATTTTGAAAGCAGCCGGTTATTGACAGTTGTAGGTCGTCCTGTTAGTCCGTGTCTGATCGGTGGACGACCTTTGAGAGGTGATTGATGCTTGTTTGCCTATTCCAGTGAATTCAGACACATGGTGTGTGTGTGTGTGTGTGTGTGTGTGTATACGTGGGTGGGCTTTATAAACTCGGAGGTGATCCGTGTTTAACTTAGCTGTCAGTTTTCAAACAAAATGGTGAAAGTGTCACTATGAATCTCTTTATCATCTTTGTGGAACTTCCTTGAACAGGTTTCCTGTAAAAACTGCACTCAGAAACTAATTTGATGAATTTAATGTAAATTTAATTTCCTTGCTGCCACAGACAGAGTGAACAGTAGCAGTAGTGCTACACTATGCTTTCATATCACTTAAATATCAGAGTTTGAAAATTGCTGCTTATGAAAAGGAAAATCAATTTTTACCATAAACTAATCATATATAATTTTTCAAAAAATTTTTAGATTAAATGACTTACTCATTAATGTTTTCTAGTCATGATATTTAGCAGATGGTATATTTTAAAACTTTCCAGGAATCATTGTTGAAAATTTGTCATCCTCATCTTCAAGCTGGAATAATTGTTTTTATACCACAGTGTTGTGGAATTCTTGAATGTGATTGGTCAGAAGGTGCGAGGTTAAATTCTCAGATCAGAAGGTGTAGATTAATTTTCTATAAGAGCAAATCTCTTATAGAAACATAAACAACAGGCTTATAGTAATGCACTTGTTCTAATGTAATTGTTTCTATAGCAACAGCTCATTCACAAGAACTCATACAGCAGACACGCCACATAATCTATGACTAATAATAATCAGATATATTTTAAAAAGTGTCGCTGTTTAATAAAAAAAAGTGTGTCGTCATTGATGTGCTGACTTTCTATCCAGAGACGTTTTATGTAACATTCATGGAAGGAGTCTCCAGTGTCAGCGTTTTGTAACAGTCAGAGGTAAAGCTGTAATTTTAACTTCAGGACAGAGGAGTTTACGCTTCTTTGTGGTTTCTCTGTATCATGACAAACTGCTTTTTTGTCATATTAAGTTCAAGAGAGAGAAAAAAAGAGCTGCTATAACATATGTGATAACAGGAATGAACTTGTTTTGTGAATGTTCATCCTTTTATATGTAACTATAAATCGATAAAAAGTAAAACATGTCATTCTTTAATAAATTAAATCTGAACACCTCAATCTGCAACTGGATCCTGGACTTCCTGACTGGGAGACCTCAGTCAGTCCGGATCAGGAACAGCATCTCCAACACCACCACACTGCGCACTGGGGCCCCTCAGGGCTGTGTGCTCAGTCCACTGCTGTTCACTCTGCTGACTCATGACTGTGTAGCAATGCACAGCTCGAATCACATCATCAAGTTCGCCGATGACACGACCGTGGTGGGTCTCATCAGCAAGAACAACGAGTCAGCATACAGAGAGGAGGTGCAGCGGCTAACGGACTGGTGCGGACCCAACAACCTGTCTCTGAACGTGGACAAAACTAAAGAGATGGTTGTTGACTTCAGAAGAGCACAGAGAGACCACTCTCCGCTGAACATCGGCGGCTCCTCCGTGGAGATCGTCAAGAGCACCAAATTTCTTGGTGTTCACCTGGCGGAGAACCTCACCTGGTCCCTCGACACCAGCTCCATAGCCAAGAAAGCCCAGCAGCGCCTGTACTTTCTGAGAAGGCTGAGGAAAGCGCATCTCCCACCCCCCATCCTCACCATGTTCTACAGAGGGACTATCGAGAGCATCCTGTGCAGCTGCGTCACTGCCTGGTTTGGGAATTGCACCGTCTCGGATCGCAAGACCCTTCAGTGGATAGTGAGGACAGCTGAGAAGATCATCGGGGTCTCTCTTCCCTCCATCACGGACATTTACACCTCACGCTGCATCCGCAAAGCCACCAGCACTGTGGATGACCCCACACACCCCTCACACACTCTTTACCCTCCTGCCGTCTGGTAAACGGTACCGAAGCATTCGGGCCTCACGACCAGACTGTGCAATAGTTTCTTCCCCCATGCCATCAGACTCCTCAATACTCAGAAACTGGACTGAAGGAACACACACACATACATATATACACACACAACTGAGCATCCTCCATCCTCTCTGCTATTTTTTTGCAAGTTTTTGCACATGTTTATGCTGCTACAATACTTATTATACTGTACATAGGCTGCTACTCTTATGTTTACACTTATGTTTACACTATTTCAGCTACTTGTATTGTACTCTTGTACTCTTTGCACTATTGTCACTAGGTTCACTTTTAAACAGAACTGTGTACTGGTCGGCGCTGCACTGGGACTTACTGTGCCCATTGTCTGTCCAGTAGTCATTGTACTGTCTTGTGCTGTCTGCACATGTTGGCACTTGTGCACTTTATGTATAAATTATGTAGTCCCTTGTAGTTCTGTGTTGTTCTGTGTTTGTCTTATGTAGCACCTTGGTCCTGGAGAAACGTTGTTTCATTTCACTATGTACTTGTATATGGTTGAAATGACAATAAACTCCACTTGAACTTGAACTTGAACTTGTAGTTGTTGGAAAATTGCTGTTGTATAAGAGGAATAAAACATTCTGGGATGTCCTGTTATTGGAAAATAATCATTTATAATCAATTTACGGTGGTAATAGTAACTCTGCTTCACAGTGGGCTACATCACACCAACCTGTTGTTGATTATTTTCCTATAACAGCACTCCAACAAGTGTTTTATTCTTTACTTATTCAGATCACTTTTACAAATTATATGACAAAGGTCATTTAGCAAAAAGGTTTCATAACGCAAAAAAATTCCGTTCTGAAACATCTGGATCTAGATTTTGTGCTTTTGGATTTTTTTTATTATTTTTTTTACTTTAAATGTGTAAATAGTATGAAGAATTAAAAAGTACTTCAATAATAAACTAGTCTGACAGCACAATACCTGTTTTCTCATCTCCTTTACTTAGTAACATTGTAGCTCTGGTGAGAAATGTAAAAGTTTTTAAATTAAATGCTTCAGTTACCAGAGACTACGGTGCATTCATCGTCTCGACCATGGAACTGATTCAAAACTCTTTAGTAGGTCATCAGGTTAATACTTTATTTGTATGGTTGTAGCATGGACAGAGGGCGACTGAAGAACTAGAGCGAAGAAATAAAGGAAGGTGAACAAAAAAAATTATAGATTATTACAGGCTTGATTTGGCAATGTGTTAAAAGACCCTTTGTATGAAGAAGAAGTCAACAAGAAACAACCAAACATTTCAGGAAACATTTCAGGCCAAATATGTTAACCTCTAAAACAATGGCACAAATGTAGCTTGTACATTTTCACAATACCGGGACAAAATCCATCACATGCCTACGACTAGACCTGCTGAACACACATACGTAGCTAAACGTTTAGCTATTTGGACTGAATATTGATGTCTCTGTTGGGGTCTTCTGCTGGTTTCATCTGGCTTTGTGTGTTGCTTGTATTTGCGTTTTAAGAACAGCTAAAAAACAAACAGTGTGTGGGGTGTGTGACCCTTGATACAGGATGTAGGTGCATCCACCTACACTCGTTCTGTCATTTCACCTGCAAAGACCATATTTTGGTGGCATATTTCAGGCAAACAAAACTGCCTTGAAACGTTTTCCTGCTTGCAGGACACTAGAATAAGTCCTTAGTTATTCAACATTCACATTGTGAGATTTTTTTTTCAACAATAATAATAATAATAATAACAATAATACACTGTTACATGAAATTACAAATTTGAAATTTGGTTTGGTAATCAAAATTTTGGTAAAGTGCATGATCATAAATTAACATAATGTGTGTTCTTGTTTTGTGAGTAATTTATACATCTGTTTTTTTACTTGTTTATGAAATATCAACAGCTTTTATGGACATAGTTTATTTAACAGGTTATATTACTCATGAGCAGTGTTGGGTAAATAAGGAAATTTAAAAATTGCACAATTCAAATATAATAAGTAATGTCAAGTTTAAGATTACATAAAAAAATCTTATCTTTTCGACTTCTTTTGGGCTATGTCACAGTACAAAAAATAAGACTAATATATCAAATTGACTACTTTATTTAGTACCAAAAAAGTCTCATCAGTAACGTATACATATATATTTATTTTCAGAGAGCTGTCATGCACCATCTAGCACTGTAAAACACATCTTTGTGCTAATTCGTTAAAGGTTTGCGTTATGTTTATGTAACAGTCCCATCGTCATCTATTATTAAAGGTACAGTTTGTAATTTTCAATGGCTAATCATTAAATTTCAAAGATATCATGGAAAAACATGATTCACAATATTGCGTTGCATTAGATCACACTAGTTTTGTTGTTTCAGGCTTCTGTTTGCATTTTTCTGGCCCAGAAATGAGCTCCGTCCCTAGATAGAACAGAGCTGCTTAAAATTACACACTGTTCCTTTAACAGTTGGAATGATTATTTGTAACAGCTGGAATGATTTGATCAAAATAAAAAAGTTAGCAAAGTAACTCCAAGGTCAATCAAAAAAAAAAAAAAAAAATTAGTCGTATTTCGGTTATGGCGATGCGGTTATGCAGCTCATAGGCAGATTCAGTGGTGTCAAAAATCCAATTCAAAGTAATCCATAAAAAAGTAACAGCAGTCTGATCACAGATATTTCATAACGTATCCTACTCTGATTAATCAGACTTCATGTAGTCCGTTCCAACCCGACACTGCTCATGAGGAAAATGTGCAAGGAGAATTTAACAACAGATTGGTAGGGGTCCAAAACCAAACTCTGATTTGGTGGCAAGCCTCACGGGATATGGTGCTTGTTTTGGTTTTCCTTTTCCTTAAATGTGCTCTAACACACACACACACATACACACACACACACACACACACTACGTGAAAGTACCTACACCCAAGAAAAGCAACAAATCTTTTCATTGTGTTCAGAAATGAACAGTGCTGCGGCTTCAATGCACTCACTTCAAAAGGACAGGATAAAATGTTCTGTAGGGAAGGGGAAAGGGGAAAAATCACAGTGTGAGTGATTTGTGTTTGTGGGGACTTTTATAAGTGGACAGCATATACTGTAACCGTGTAAAAGTCATGAAGCACAGCTTCAGGGTGGGGGGTGCTCTGTTTTTTTTGGTTTCAGTTTTAAGTTAAAATGATAGAACAAAATAGATTAATTGAAAATAGACAGCTTTACAGCAGATAGTATTTCAAGCCAACCATCAGCAAAAAAAGAAAGAAAAAAATCAACAGAACCACACATGTGAAAGAAAGCAAAGTGATGATTGTTATGGCAATACCAGAGGATAATGAAGAAGCGAGTGCTGCTCATGCGTTATGATTATATTGAATCCAAGTTCCTAGACATGTTTCTAAGACTACTGTATATATGTGAATACCTCATAGCGGTTCGTTATTACATGTTATTTTTCAAGTCAGAAAACATCTACCATACTGTTCATGTTTTTTTAACCTCATGACTAAAATTACATTCATATTCTTGTGCACTTGAAAGACCACCTTCAAGCACAATCCTCACAAATCTCACAAATCTCTCTATCAAAAAGGGAAAAATAGGTAAAATAAACAAATTATATTGTTTTAAAAAGATATATATAATATATATATATAAAAACAGGAAAGTCCTAAAGGAGTGTTCAGGCCACTCCAGGTCAGTGAGCAATTTTCTCTTTTTCTTTCTTTTTTCTTTTTCTTTTTTTCAAGTCCTAAGCATTGCAACTCAGACCACGCGCGGACGTCAGGAGGAGCTGACGTCAACTCTTGCTGTTCTGTGCACTGCAGAGGAGACGTGGAGAAAGACGGTTGGCTAGCCAACATAACCCCCAGCTCATACGTAACAGGCTTCCTTAGATCATGTCCGCCTGAAAAACGGTATTCACCAGCTGCTTAGAGCTTTATTTTCTGCGACTTTGTAATGGAAGTTCTACTGGCGATAACAGACTCGCTGCACTTTGCTCCACTTCCCTCCCACTCTCTCTGTCGCTCTCATCTGCTTTTTACCTCGGTCTCTCTCAGATTTCAGTCAAGTAAATGGAGTGTCTTTGGTGGACACCAGGGGGCACTGGGGAGGAGAAGGCCACTAAAACTTATTTTCCTTTCTACAAACGACGATAAGATAATTGACGAGTACTCAGATGTTTAAAAAAAAGGTTTGTGTCCAGTTCTTCACTTGAGCCTCCTAGCAATCATTCCAACAACTTCTACAAACATACTGTGTACATGCCATTGCAAAATGCAGTCCATCCTTAACTGCCATTAAATTACCAAGCAACCATGATGCTGGTTAGTTAAAAAAAAAGATCACATATGAACAAACTCCATCCAATATGACATGTAGGTAAGCTATCAAAGCTGCTAAGTTGTGACTGACGAAGGAAGAACCTCATCTAATTTTACTACTTGCTGATTTACAAAAAGTTGTAACAGCCTCTCCAGGAATGATGCTCATATATCCGCATCGATATCAATATCCGTTTAACTGAACCAGGCGGATATAGCACAAACGTTGCTGGCTACAACTGTGCAGTGCATGCACACATCACCCTCAAGACACCCACACACACGGAGCAGACGCTCACATCTAAGCCAGTACTGAAAATACACACAACAGAACCTACATAATGTTGTAAAAAGACAGCTACCCCAAACTACATGCATGATGAGAGGTTGAAACACACACACACACCCATAAAACTGCTTATATGCTATTGTCTTCCTTCACTGAATTGAGTGTGTATCTTTCCATTTTAGAATGAAGAGCTTGGCCCCTATATTATTTCTATTTGCAGTAATAAAAGCCTATAACAGACCTACAAATGTGATCGTTATTGGTATACTGTCACTAGTGGAAAGCACACTATTTTTTTTGTCTTTTTTTCCAGAAAATACACCCTGTTAGCTGTCCAGATGTATTATTTATACCAGTTATTACAACAAATCTGAGAGGACGGATAACCAAGCTCTAACTCTTCTAAAGAGGGAGAGGAGTGGTGTGTCAGAGGTGTGTTTTGCCATTGGCAAAGGGAAGAGGTCCATATTGGACCAGTAGATCACCAGATCACCAGATCACAACCTCCCCTTTACCCATAGGTCCTACCTCCAAGGCACCTCTCCATTACTTCACTATATTTAATTTTGTACATACACCTATGGTTTTTGCTACTTTTCCAAAGAGACTTAAACGTCTGTGCAAGTAGTTCAGTTAACAAACAGCAACAACACATCTTCCGTCTAAGGTCTGGTCCTCTTATAAGCTGTACAGTATTCCTTCAGTGCTGCAGCTCCACATACGCTCATGGGTTGTCACTGCTTCGCTTTGTGCTACTGCTGCTATTATATAGGCTGGGGTTCACTACTAAAGGGTGGGGCAAAGGGGCACCTACTGCAGCATAGTTGAAAAGAGTAGGTAAAAAGGGCAAGGGCTCAACTTTGTCCCCTGGTGCCATCATATTGAGAGCCATGGGCAGGGTGGCGAGGTTGTATGGGTATGGTAGTAGCTGTGGGCCATAGAGGAGTTGATAGGGATCGGGGTAAAAGGGCAGTTTTGTTGAGTCAGTATGGGGTACCATCTTCCCCAGTGCACCAAAAGACAAGGGTGCAGAAGGGTATGACATGAGCATCTGGTCCTCCTGTTTCTTACCAGAGCAGTACCCTCCTGGTATGATTAAGGGAAGTGCATACTCCTGAACAGGATAGCCAGATTCTCTACAGAGATCTCTTGAAGAGGTGCTGTCCTTTGTCTCTGGCTCTGAATGGGGCACTTGGGGGTGCAGCACAGAACGAGAAGAGGGGGGCTCACTGCTGTGATCTGAACCTGTTGGAAGCACAGATCTTTGTTTCTCAGCACTGTGCGTGCCTTGGTGTGCTTGGTTTGTCTCTAAATGTGAACGCAACTGTAGGTTCAAAGGTCTTGGAGAGTGACTAGGGGACTGTGGGTGCCGTTGTGGTGGTCCTTTGTGAGTGGTTTGAATGACAGAACATGTGGGAGAGGGCACAGGGCTCAGTGGCTCCTCTTTGGGCACTATGAGCATCACATCGTCCGTGGATCGAATTTTGTTGGTCGAGTATTGGTATGCAGTTTGCTGGGAAAACTCCCTCTCCCTTGCCAGTATCGTTGGCATGGACAAATCTTCTGCTTGGATGCTGCAAGCCGTTCTGGATATTCTAAGATCTTGAGCCTCTTGTGCAGCCTCTTGTGAGGGATCACTGATGTGAATTTCCCTATGTTGCTGTGTTTCTACCTCTTGATCACTCAAAACACTCTCTTTGACCGGTTGTAATGCAGTGGATATAGATGGATCTGCATCTGTTCTAAACGTTTCTGCCATTTGGACTTGACAGACTTGGTTTGGTCTGTCAGTGGGTGTGAGGCTTCTTCTCCTCTGATCCTGTGCATCTAGACTCCGTTTCTCAGGAGTTCGGAAGTCCAGGCATTCAGCTCCATTCATTACCAGCACACTGGGGAGAGTAGGGGAGATGACTTTTGACCTTTCTGGTGTTGGGCTGAGTCTAACTGGGGAAGATACAGTGCTCAAATGCGAACTCTGGATTTTGTCAATAGCTGCTAACTTTGGACTTTCACCAGTAGCTAATCTTTGGTGCTCTTCATTTCTTTCACCTGCCTGTTTCTGTGTGTGTTGAGAATCTGATTTGAGATAGTTTATAACTGGGATGGGCTGCGCATGCCTAGGTGTAATGTCCGAATCTGTCCTTTGAACTTTGTCTACCTCTGGTACCACAGTATTGTGACTTTGCATGTCCAGGACTGGCTGAATGGTCTCTGTAGTGTTGCCTAGCTCATGCCTCTTCAGGTGGCAGTTTAGCGCAGCAGCAGTTTTACATACTTTATCGCACTGTGAGCAGGTATATCTAGTCAATGGCCTTCTTCCCAAGCGAGCTGAACTCCCCTTTTCTAAGAACCGCCTGTTTAATACACTGCTTGTCTCCTCTAATTCCATTGAATTCTCCTTGCTTGATGACTCTGAATTACATGAAGCAGAGGTAGGCAGAGGTTTATTTTTTGGGTGACTGGTTCTCTGATGTTCCTCTAATTTGGTCTGAGAAGGGAAAGTAGCTCTGCAAAGTAGACACACAAACTCAAATAGATGTGTTAGCTCATGTTTGTCTCGCTTCCTCGAACTGGAGAACCAGCGGCCACAAGATCCACATTCAGAGGCCTGGTCCCCAGACCAACGTTGTTTGATGATAGGGGAAACTGTATGTTGAGAATTCAGAGTGGATTGGGATAAAGCTGTGGAGAAAGAAAGGTCACGCTTTCCAGGACCCCCCTTTTCTTCCTCCTTCTCTTCTGTTATTGTGGGAACACAAGGAGGTTGAGTGTCTTCTTTGATCTCCTTCTGATGAAAAACTTCTTTTTCCTCCTCTTTTACTTCATCTTTTTCTTCTTCCTCTAAACCATCCCCCCCTATGTTTACATCATTCATTAGTCTTTCCGCTCTCTTCATCAGCCGCAGCGATCGTTTGTAGTGCATTTTGCGCTGCCAGCTCTTGATCTTCTGCATATGCAAGGCCTTTCTCTTGGGCTTATATGAATAATAGGGTCTCCACAGGTTGTCTTCTCCATCATGATCATTCCTGTCCTCCCTGACTTCTTGTCGGAAGAAATACTTCCTCACCTTGCCTGGCAGTTTAGAATCACTTTCTTCCTGGCTGGAACTGCGATGACCATGGTGTTTGCGGTGGTGGTGATGGGTATGCCGTGGTTCTCTCTGCTCTCCATGCAGGAAGTTGCCCTTTTTGTCTTTACTTGGTGGATTTTTGTCTCTCATGAGGTCTGTCTCAGATATGCTTCTTTTGACAATAGCCTCTTCTCCTATACGTACAGTGATCTGACAAAGAGGCCCACTCCCTTTGACCTCTGAACCCACAGATATGGGAACCACCTTGCTTGACTCACTCTTGGTATGAGCTTTTCGTCCCTTGTGAATCTTTTCTGCTGGCTGTTGGATTTTTGAGACTTCTGTACGTGAGCTGGTTGTGTCCCACTTACTATGGGCATGTGTATGATCTTTTTGTGTATGCTTTTTAAGTGTTTTTTGCAAAGTCTTATCCATTGCATGACTGCTCTCAGAAGGACATTTTCCATCCCCGGAGGGTGTCTTATCTCTTTGAACAATGACAGAGGATGGGAGTGCTGTGCTATGCATAATGACTGAGGGTTTGCTATGGCCAAATGTAATGACAGAAGAAACTGCTTTCTCTGGGCTTTTGACATTTTTGGTTTTGATGCTGCCGTTGCCAGAGAGATGTAAATCTGACCCTTCCTTCTCATTAACCTCTGCTGGTACCTCTGCCTGGGCTGTTGCCAGCTTCCTGCACTGCTCTGTGTCCATCTTGATCAGGAAACTCTCAGGATCAGGCTTAATGTCTTGGGGATGAATGTCCTTAAGGAAGGAGTCCAGTTTACTGGGGCCCAGACTTGGAGGGAGGCTGCAGCCTAGAGGCAAAGGCAAGGTAGCTGATGGGTCAGGTTTGAGCAGTCCATCAGCCAAAGCTTGGTTGTATGTCTTATAGGGCCGTTTTTGAGAGCGCATGGGTAGTAGGCGGTAGAGTTTAAGTGCATTAACTTTCTGCTTATAGCCCCCATTGGCTGTCTTCTCACTTGAGATAAGGCCAGGACTAATGCCATGGAATGCCTTCTGGTGTGTCTTTAGGTTGTAGTAGGTAGGAAAGGCCTCCCAGCAAAATATGCACTGGTATCGCCTTTCACCAGTATGCCACACCTCATGTTTGGTGCGGTACTCTGCAAGAGCAAAAACCTTGTCACAATAGTGGCATGGGTACTTCCGACGCCATGAGTGCACATTAGAGTGGCGCTTGAGACTTGACAGAGTCATGTAGGAGCGTTCGCACACTGAGCAGAAGTAAATGATATGTCCATCAACAATCTTAACAAAGTGATCCTCATCCCTGAGGGCATCACTGTGAGACATTGCCCTGGCATGATGTCCTTGGAGGCCTCGTCCTTTCTTTATGGGTCGTCCAGGTCCTGTTTCTTGTCCAAGCTGTTCTGGCTCCGTTGCCTCATTTGTTTTCTCCACATTCCCCTCCTCCAAAGGTTCCTGTTTGGGCTGGATGGAGAAAGCTGGCAGTGCTTGCCGACAGGTGGCCTCATGGGACTGCAGTCTTTTATTATGGATAAAGGCTTTGCCACAATGGCGGCAGCTGAGAAGTCGTCCACCCCGATGAAGGCGCATGTGCACAGTGAGGGACGAGGCGGTGCTGAACAGACGGTGGCATACCCCACACAGCAGCTCCGGTTTTGGCACTGCTTGATAGGAGTCATGGAAGGATGGAGGAGGGAGGGTCAATGGAGAGACAGAAGGGGGTGAAAGAGGAGGAGGGCTTGATGAAGATGATGGTGGGTTTATACTGGGAAGAGGGAGGCTCAGTTCAACATGCAGACTGTTTCCTTTACGTTTTTTGCCTTTCGCGCTTTCCAGGTCCTTTGTCACCTGACCTTGGTAGGCTCTTGCGCTCAGGTTGAACAAGATATGTGCAGTCTCCGTTGTTGAGTGTTCTGGGTAGTCATTGGGAAGACTAGCTCCAGATGTCTCTCTTGAGTAGTCCATTTTAGCAGATGTGTGCAATGCAGATGTTGGAAAGTGGGGGCCACTGCCAGCCACAGAAAAAGACATAGTGGATTTGCAGTTCTTACTGACAGGTGCAGTCAAATCAATGGGGAGAGTGGAGGAGGAAGAGCAGGATAGGTAGTCTGATTTTGATCCTTTGGACAATGGTTTGTCTCTAAGAGTTTCCTCCTTCCATGCAGTGCTATTTGAAGCATCTCTATCAAATGCTATAGAAGAGGAAGGGGGATGAATTATTGGACAGTGCTTTTGTGCAGAGAAACCAGGCAGTCCAGCGCTGATTGGAAAACTGAGAGATATCCTTGTCGTTTTGGTACCATCCACTTCATCTGTCCCTTCTCCCATCCTGTCTCCTCTTATCTGTTTATTTCTGTGTTTCATTTGAGTCTTTTCCTTTAGTCCTTTGAGACACTTTTTCAGGCCACCCACTTCAAACAGACCCTTAAGGAAGCAAGATGCGTAAATGCAGTTCAGCAAGTTCAGAAGTACTGAACAGAGCGAGGTAATAGTTAGAACCGTGTCCACCACTGGAATGGAAGATTGGCAGGCATTCAGGGAAGGAGGAGAGTGAGTTGGAGAAAAGTTCAATCCTTGGATGTAGATGTTGTACACAGCGAAGATTCTTAGATGGATGTAAAATCGAGTCTTCTCATAGAGTGAAACAGGGCCAGCCAGGTGCTGTTCATTTAGCTCCAAGGGTACAATGCTGGTGTGGAGGGGGTGCCAGCCGTCCATTCTGGACACCATGACCCCACCCCCAAACCTGAAAAACAGACAGAAAAGTATTTAAATAAGCTTGTATGCAAGCATCTGATGAAAGCACAAAGATGATGAAAGCATTGCATCTCAAAAACCAAACTTAATTTTGAATAATGTCATTAAACAGTATAAAACATGCATTTCAATTAAATTAAAAATAAACAGCGTTAGTTTTAGTCATCCTCATTTTAAGTTTCAGTATTACAAAGTCGGAAAAAACTTAGCGATCAGTACCACTGTTCCACAGCAATGCTTTCACTTCTTTTTCTTGAATCCATTTTTATCATTCCCCAGCTTAAACAAAAATATTGATGGTATATTTCTATAAACATGTGCAAGGCAGCATATGTTAAAGATTTGACAGAGAATGGTGGTGGTGTGTGTGTGTGTGGGGGGGTTGTGTGGGTGTGTGGGTGTGGGTGGGTGCGTGGGTGTGTGGGGGGGGTGGGGGGGGGGGGGGGGCAATGATCCCTCTAATCCACCCTCTGTATATCATTTGAGGTAGAAACCCAAAGTTCAAGAACCACAACAATTTGCGTAGTCTTTTCTAGCAATCTAGCAATGTTCTAGCAATGTTCATCGAAATATATGTGCTAGCTGGATTAATTCTGTCTTCTTATATATTTAAACAAGCATGTACACTTTATTTAAGTACTTGCAATTACGCTACACATGAAAAATCGCCAGTCATGTTTTTCTGCCTGTGTTTTAGCCATGCAGGCAGGCCTCTGTAAAATTCCACAAGCAGCCCTGAACACACTGAAACTAGGTCAGCACTGTTATTGCAGAGCGAGAGAGCGAGAGAGACGGAGAGAGGCGGTGAAAAAGAGCCAGGCCAGAGACAGGAACAGCCAAACACACAGACACACGCGCACACACACACACACACACACACACGCGCACGCTGCACACACACACACACACACACACACACACATTAACAGGGACAAGCACACACAAGCACATACTCTCTACCACAGCCATGCACACACCTAGCACTATTGGAAGGCGCATACCAACCGGTTTGCCTGTAAACAAGCCACCTGACAGGTAGTGTCACCAGAACACCACAAACATAGCCACTGACTTTGCAAAGGAAGGACCAAAAAATAGGGCTGTAATTATAGATGTTACATAATCTACAGCGACAGGAAGTTCACAAGAAGAAAAGCAAAACTTGTCAAGGCAAGCAGTAAATTTTCACTGTTTATCAATTGTATCAATTACATACATTAAACATATTGTGAAATATTAAAGAATAAGTGACCAACACTGCACCTGTTTCAATCCATGTGACCATGACAGGCTCAGAACAGGGAAAAAAAGCTTACAAGGGGTTCCACATGTCAAAATTTGTTTTGTGCTATGGATGAGGAAATGCATCTGTCCCTGTTTCCGTCACCCTTTGTGCGTGACGCACACACTGCCTCTCAACAAGCCGTCCTTAGCTCAAGAGCCTGGCCAAGCGTGACAGGGGCTTTACCGCCACCCTCCCTTTCATCCCCAGCACTCCGGCTCCCCCCTACTCGAATATGCAACCTCCTGAAACAGTTAGAGAGACAAACATTCGAGGGACTGTCTGTACCACCGTTAAAAATGTCCTGTAAAAGTAATGGAGGAAAAATAAATATTAATTTGTCTCTCTATGTCTCTCTATGTTTGTTTGCATGTCATACGCAACTCATTAGCAACTGACAGAATAGGTTAGGAAAGAAGGAAATCTGTGAAGTGATGTCATGTCGGTAAAGAAGAAGGTGCTCTTAGATTATGCGTAGATATCCTATATACTGCAAGGATGTTTCAATATTTTTATTTAGTCATTAGTAATGAGACAAAACAGAACTCTGGAAAAGAGTAAACTGTGAAGGCCTTTGGTTTCCATGAGGCCTGCAACTCCGGACTGGGCAGAGCCGGACTGTGAAATGGGGGCTGTGACTAGATCCTGAACTCTGAACAACCCCCCTGGCCAAAAAACATGGTTGAGCCAGCCAGAGGGAAGGGAGGAGAGGGGAGATGGTGGAAAAGAGTAGATTGGCAGTGAGGGGTGAGGAAGAACAGGGTGGGAGCAGGAGGTATGGATGGGTTAAGAGGTGGAAGAGGTATCAAATCCTGTCCTATATCTTTAAGATGCTCAAGTGCTGAACGTGTATCTCGATAGGCCATGCTCCAGCAGCTGTACCCATGGAAAAAGCCACGCTTGACATGGTCTGCAAGTGACTCCCATAATTCTTTAACTGCAAAAGTCAAATGAAATGGATAGGAAGAGGATAAGATTGATACCAAAGTCCATCTAGAGTTAGAGCTATTTTCCTAAGATCTTGCAGTTTAGAATAAACTTGGCAGGGAGTCCCAATAGATACTTCGTCATCATGTTATAATGGAAATCTGGAGGCTTTGTAAAGTCAAAATGCAACAATGCTAATCACCATTTGAGCAATGACAAGCTCAAATACAAAAAAAAAAAACCCCACACCCAGATAAATGTTTAGTAAATGAGAAAACTGCTCACTCCTACATCATGATCCCTCTGAGCCCCATGGCCCGTTTCAAACAGGCTGTACGCAAAAAAAAAAAAAAGAACCTGGTGTACTTTTAACGCATTCATATATCCCACGAAATGAGCAAAAAAAAAAGAAAAACACAGAACAGCGTGGCCATTTTATAATCTTATTTTTCACATCTGTACATTCACATATTCATATACCAAAACTTGTACCATTTTAGTGATTTCCAACTAAACATACACTTGCTATACAACACTAAGTATCGCAAATTATGAGTACAGTAAAATCTGTAGAATGTATCTCCTTAGAAAAAAACCACGTCTTAGTTTCTGTTAAAACGGAGTGACTCATCGGGCCGTGAAAAAGAACTGCGTGGTTGAGCCGCGAGAGGAGAGGATAAGGGAGGCAGGCCTTGTTTAACACCACACACACACACACACACACACACACACACACACAGTCGCACTTCCACATACGCACAGACGCACGCACACAGGCATGCTCGTGCACACACAAACAGGACAACACTCCTCTCATCTCGCTTCTCGTGTCCTACGCGGAACCCAAACAACAACAGCAACAACAACAACAGTCGATATGATAGTGGTGAAGAAGAAGAGCACAGGAGCAGGAAGAAGAGAAGAACAAGAAAACAGAAAAGAGTCTGACGGTCTCTTCATTTCTCCGCCAGGCAAGCACACAACAAGACTACGTACCTCGAAAAACCTCCTGCTGCATCTCTGCTGCGATCTGTTCTCTCTCTCTCTCTCTCTCTCGCCCTCCCTCGTTCTGTGTGTGTGTATGTGTGTGTATGTGTATGCTTGTCTGCGCCTGTGTGTGTGTGTGTGAGAGTGTGAGTGTGAGTGTGTGTGTGTGTGTGTGCGCATGAACGAGAGAGCGCAGGCAGCGCACACACAAGCAGCACTATGTAGAGACGGAGGGCAGGGACGACTCTCACACTCCCGAATCTCCCCCTCCTTCTCTCCTTCTTTTCTCTCTTGCCTGCTCTCTCGCCACACACTCTTTCTCCCTCTTGCACTTCACTTTGACTCGGACACACGATTCCAGGGTGTTCTGTCTTTCCCCTCGTTTCACCAACTATCCCACCGTTTTTTCCCCGTTTATCACCCACCCTTCTCTCATCATTTTAATTCCAGTCCCTTTTTTTTTGTATTGTTCTTCATACACGCACACTCCTGCACTCGCTGTAGCCCATATTACACAAAGCTGGGTGATAGCATAGCAAGCGAACGAGCAAGGGAGCAAGTGAGGGAGGGAGAAAGAGAGAGGGAGAGCAAGAGGACGCCATTTAAGCAGTTTGTTACGAGCACTGCCAGTCCCCAAAATGGCTGAAAACAAACAGGAGCCATGCCAACAGGAAAAAAAACTGGGCACAGAATAGACAGAGGGAAAAGAGATAAAGAGTAAAAGAGAGGAGTGGAGAGAGAAAGAGAGAGAGAGAGAGAGAGAGAGAGTGAGAGAGAGAAGACAATACTTTGCTGAAAGCAGAACTCTTTAAATGAAGTGAAGTAGTTGAAAGGAAAGAGAGATCAAAGCGGGGAAGACGTACGTGTGGACATGCTCTTTGTTTTCCATTTTCTTCTCCATTTACTGCCCTCCATAAAGAGCTGGAGGTTTATGGTGAGTGGCGCTGAAAGAGCCAAGTAAACATTTTGAAGTTGCTGCAGGAGCGGGCGCAGGTCAGAGTCTGGGTTTGGTGACCTGTGTAAAGCACACACACACACACACACATATAGGGCCTTGTTAAACCTGACATATCAACCTAGTGTGGAAAACAAAAAAGTGATGGATCTTGCAGTTAAACCCTTGTGCATTTACACATAATAAAGTAGTCCAAAAAAAACGGACATATCTGCAAACCCTTACCAGAGATGTGTGTGTTTTCAGCAGTGTTTTATTGGGACGCATGCATTCACAAGAGCCATGAAATCAACAGTATTGGTGAAATTGGTGCAGTTATGATCATAACCTGTCATGTTATGCTCATCTAAAGACTCCTATTCCCTCATTTTCACTCATTTGCATACTGCTTGTCTACTGTTACTATTATAATCCCACTATCCTGTGTCACACAGAAGAAGTTCCCCTTTGAGTCTGGTTTCTCTCAAGCTTTCTTCCTTATGTCGTCTCAGCAAAACATTTGCGGCTTGCTCATTAGGGATCTAAATTTACATCTGGATTTCTGTAAAGCTGCTTTGTAATGATGTCTATTGTTAAAAGCGCTGTACAAATAAAATCGATAAATTATACATCCTGAATTCTTTCTGTCACGAATGAGAGGCTGGTAGACATACTGTAAGTGGAAGCACAGTTTCAAAAACCTGACAAATCTGACTCAGCAAGCAAAACCGTAGTCAGTAAACAGACAAATAAGCTGAGCAACGCAGGCAATGAGAAATGGTTCAAAACAGGAAACAATCAGGAAGTAACACTCTGAATTGCAGACTGACAGAATAGCAAAACCTGACAAAGAACAATAATGAGAGAGCAGTTTAAGTACACAGAGCTGATAGGAGCTAAACATGAATAAGTTGAACTAGTGTTCAGGTGAGTGTGAGAGTCACAAACTCCACACTGGATTGGGATCGGGACTAGGGAATCAGCATTTTCTCCTGATATCACTTCATTGTCCTAATGGTTAAAATCGTAGGACAAATATCTTTATCCTCTTTCCTGGTAATGATTTGTTGTGTTCAGACATGTGCAATTCCCCTGAAAATATCAGTGCCTCCTGACAATTTCCTGGAAATTGCACTAGGTTTCTTCCTGGTACATCACTGCATCAATTTTCTATGTATTTCACCGTTTGCATTCACATTAGGCTATGTCCTGATTAATTTCTATTAAATTCCAGATTAAAGTTTCTATGAAAAGGCTTGAGAGCTGTGACTTGAGTCTGTATGTTTTTATGTATTTACTTTTGAAACAGGAAGTCAAATGATGGGTGGGTTGAAATGCTTTAGTGATTACATAGTGATTAGATACAACAGCCAGTAATAATAATAAAATATAATAAAGCCAATGATTATTGAGCCAAAAAATAAAGCCAAATAATAAAGCCAATCATTTTGTAGATATGCCATGCCACATTCCCACCGAATCTAAACAAACTTGACAGTTACTTAGCAAACTAATTAAATATGGAGAACAGTGAAAAGTTTAATGAGATTGCTGTGGAGGATTTCTCACCCTTGCCTTCAACCATGGCAAGTAGATGCCGTGTGTTTTTGGAGTTATGGCATTGGTTCTTGAATCGAGGTCGCGCAGCAGAGGGGCCGATGGTGAAGGAGCCGCAAGATCATCATCCTCGGAAACATCTGACTTGTCTGAGTGGTATAAGGTGATATTACTGAGTCTTATTGTTGGAGAAGCTCTGATGGTGTATAAAGACATTATCATGTTCTCAATCAGTTTAAAGTAGCAACATTCCTACACTGAACAAGTTGATAAAACATTTCTATAAACTCCAACTCGCACAAAAATGAACAAACTCACCCTCTTCCAAATGAACAAACTCCAAGCCAAGGTTTGGACAGCTAACCAGCTGCTACTGTAGAGCAAGGCACACCCCTGGGGGCGGGCATAAATACTCTAGAGAGCCTTTAATTGGACAAACACAAGATGAATACAGGATGAGTCATCAAAAAAAAATTGTAATCATTTTACAGAAGGTGACGAGCAATAAAATTAAGACTAGAATACCTCCAAAACTATTTTTATTGTATTTTTATATCGAGATATCTAGAGCACTAAGGGACAGGTATAAAAAATATTTCAATTTGCATAAGTGAAAAGAGATCAAGTAACTAGAATTATGTCTGATAATGCAGCCTTCAGAGTAGCACACTTTGTGATTAAACATTTTAATAAAGAGGAAACAAAAAGAGGCTTTTTTTTCCTCTCTCTCCTCACCTCTCTGGACATCTATCACCTATTTTTATTTCCATTTAATTCTCGAGCGTGCGTCATTACATACACGCTTCCCAGTCCATGTCCCCTCTCTGCCCCTCTCTTTATTTCCCCTCCTTTCCCTCTCCCTCGTTTTCTCACCTCACATTGTGTACCAGGCCCCTTGTCTCCATGGGAACTCGCCTGGAACGGGTGGCGCTCTTATGATCCCGCCGGCTTTTCAAGGAACTTTGTCATTCCTTTTTTTTTTCCCCCCCTCACTCATTTTCCTGACCAATTTATCTGTTTATCTCTTTGTGCCTCATGCTGAGTACAAGTGTCCGGCAATTGGTGTATGGATTTTGTGGTTTAGTACGTGCCAGGCCACATATGTTCCAGTGTTCCCTCCCTGCAGGCTGCCGTTGACTCTGTGAGGGAAGTTCAGCGCAGATCCGTTTGTGTTCATTCGCTGCAAAGTCATCCTGCTTTTCAGGGTGGAAATGGGTAGGCCACAGCCTTGCAGCCACAGAAATGAGAAGTAACTGGAAAATCTGTCGAGGATTGTGGCTCTGGAAATCCTTAAAGAACGCTTCTCTTGGTGCATCGGGTTCAGGATCGTGCCGTGCCAAAGCGATATTTCACTGTCGCTGCAGGAGTTTGCAAGTTACATAACGTCTGAGACTCTTTCTAATCCAGTTGTTTCTCCTGTCTGTGACTCAAAAACATTAAAACCATTAAAAAAACATTTCTTTTAAGCCAGTAACCCCTTAAACCTTCAGCTTATTATTCAGTTATTCATGTTAAAGCATCCATAAACTGTTATATTTTGGATTCATTTTTATTTATTTCATTTCACAGTACTGTAATCTTCTCTCTAATATTTTGCTTGATTTTACATATCACAATTAAATATTAAAAATATTTTCAAGAAGTTTCCCTGAACATTAATTTTAAACTGTTAACCCACTTATTCAGTTCTTCTTGTCAAACCATTATTCACTAACTACTATGAATAATTCAGTAACTACAGCTCCCATTGTTCCTGGGAGTTTAAATCATTTATGTACATTAATTAATGTTTAATATGTTGTTAATGCCCAGTAAACTACTAAATTGACCTGGGAACATCTCTACACCTTTACCTTTATTGAAAATGCCAGAATATTTGAATGTTCATGAATATGCAATTTAAAAATGTCCTCACGTCCTCATCCTGCCAACCCAAATAACTAGCCAGCTACCATACCAGTTACCATAACAACCACAATTTTGTTAATCTATTTTGACATATTATATCACAAATTTGTTCAACTAGATAGCTTAGCGTGTACATTCTGTGGTTAAAGGTTTTCACTTATAAAGTAATTTTCTAATAATTTGCATATCAAACATGATTGGTCCAAAACTCTTCAGATTATTTTTTGGGTGTTTTAGCTCATTTGAGTGAAGCCCTGGTGTGTTCTCTTCCTCGCTGCAGTTCTTTGGTGAGAACACAGCAATCACGCTTGAGTCCGAGAGCCTCTGAGCTTCCAAGTGAACTCTAATGACTCTGAATCGACTCACCTGCAGGAAGTGAATCAAACATGCCGTGTGTTTTGGGTTGCAGCATTTTTTTTTTAATCTTTTAATTTAAAATTTAAATCTAAACAGAGCCAAAGAACAGAGCTGTAGAACTGCAGAAATGCCATGAATTATGGAGATTCAGACTGATAAACAAAAAGAGAAAATAAACGCTGGGTCTGACACATAAAATGTTTTAAGCTAGTTATTTATATAAGTATTTAATCATTAATTTAGTGCCAGATCCATGTTCTCTGCTATGATTTCTAAGCGCACTTGGTAAAGCTTTGTTTACATTTTTCCATTTTTCTCACCAATGAATGAAAGAGATTTATGAGGACATTTTCAGCTCTACACATGCTGCAGCCAAGGGTTTTTTTTTCTTCTTTTTTTGTTAGTTTAATTATGAAACTGTGAATTTTAAACAATTCAAGTAGTAAACAAACCAAAAATATAAATTCAGACTTGACAAGCAGACTACTATGTGTGAAAAATGTCCTCTGACGTCACAAAAATCTCCATAAATCTGTGTGCTTTTTTAGTTAGAATGTACTGAGGAAACTTTGTTTTAAATTTTTCAAACGATCTTTACATCTATATAATGTATATAAACAGAATAAACTAAACTAAAAATCACATTTTTTATTCAGTGGATCTGTAAATAAATCTCTGGACTCCATGGTGTAGTTCAGCAGAAGACCCTTTTTTGTACTGTTTAGATGCATTTTCTTAGACTGTAAATAAAACAAAACTTGTCCAGCTTTAGTCTGTAAAGTGCTGATGGAGTCCAAAACAAACACATGCTCTCTTCGTCTTGTTCAGAACATATCTGACAATGTTTATTATTCCTCAGCTGGTCACGGTGAAGATCGTGTCGTAGTTTTGTGAACACGACTCGGGTGAACGTTCCCGCGTTCTGTGCTGATCAAAGGCTATCTTCAGTATGACATATGGATCAGTGGACACTAATGAGCGAGCTGTGGCCAGCTGAATCTCCACGGCAACAAAGCGCCTGGGACATCTGGAGAGAGAGACACACACACTCAAGCACACACACACACACACACACACACGCACACGCACACTCCTGGGAAGGTTTGGGGGATGAGAGGAGTGACGAGTGCGTCACTGTTGGTGTGTGTGTGTGTGTGTGTGTGTGTGTGTGTGTGCGCGTAGGCGGGCACGGGAAGGCTGAAAATGTAAATGTTCTAATTATAACCCTTTTCCACTGGACAGTGTGGTAGAGTATCCCTAACAAACAATTCATAACAAACAATTTTGGTGTTATTTCAACGCCCACATGAGCCGTACCGTACCGTATCGCACCTAAGTACCTGTGCTGAATTCTTCTTTCTTGACTTTAATCGTCAAACGTAAATGTTGCAGAGTCATCCTACCAGAGTTTCTTTCTCTTTTTAAACGTCAGTTGTCTGTCAGCTTTAGGAGACAACATCACAATTTAGTCCTAATCTTTTTTTTTATATATATATATTTACCCATATATTTATCTCCATTTTACATCTCTTACCTGTGGCTCATGTAGAATCCACTACTTGCAAGTTTTCCACTAAATCCCAAATAGCTTCTGTTCGCTGTACATGCTCACTAGATAGGGTATAACACAATGACACAGCAGATCCTTCATAGTGCACTTACAGTAAATCCACACAACAATGTCACCGCCAAGAGTATAACAATCACGTCCCATAGTAAAACCATTAAAGCATTATGATTAAGTCTGTTATAAACACATTTGTGTAATGTAATAAATACAGCTGCCATGAAGGACTGTAGTAAACCTGCGCTGATATCCTCAGTGACTATGTAATAAATGTAACATTATCATGGTTAAGCATGGAATAAACCTAAAATTTGTTTCAT
>CM040465.1:23021291-23096954 GCA_022758105.1 Pangasianodon gigas
AGATGTGTAATAAACACATTATTCTCAGGGTTAGATGTGTAATAAACATATTAGTGTCAGGGTTAGATGTGTAATAAACACATTATTCTCAGGGTTAGATGTGTAATAAACATATTAGTGTCAGGGTTAGATGTGTAATAAACACATTATTCTCAGGGTTAGCTGTATAATAAACACATTAGTGTCAGGGTTAGATGTGTAATAAATACATTATTCTCAGGGTTAGCTGTATAATAAACATATTATTGTAGGAGTTAGATGTGTAATAAACATATTAGTGTCAGGGTTAGATGTGTAATAAACATGTTATTGTCAGGGTTAGATGTGTAATAAACACATTAGTGTCAGGGTTAGATGTGTAATAAACATATTATTGTAGGAGTTAGATGTGTAATAAACATATTAGTGTCAGGGTTAGATGTGTAATAAACAAAGTTACCATTCAGTATGATGGTGGTGTCATGGTTCATAGTTGTTTTTAACTATAATTACCATAGCGTACTATAGTCACACAACGGTAAACTGAAATGAATTAATTATATTGATAAGGGAATTAACATATCAATAATGGACGTAAGCTAAAAAAAAGCCTGAAAAAAATGAAAGGTGCAAAAAGATAGAGGTGTGAGACCGATACACACACACACAGAGAGAGAGAGAGAGAGAGAGAGAGAGAAAGAGAGAGAGAGAGGATGGATGGAAAATCCACTGGGAGGGGCGCCTAATCGGCAGGAGGGGGTGTTTTTTCCACTGCCAGGGAAAGAACGGCTAAATCAAATTAATTAGCTTCTTCATCTGACGGCCTCGAATCAGGCGCACTGTACCAGGCATGCTGAGAGAGAGGACAGCTTGTTCGTGTGTGAGACTGGATTGGGGTGAGGCGTGAACGCCTTGTTTTCAGTGCAGACTGTTCAGACGAGCGAGTGAGTCACGACAAGCGGGAGGTGAACAACAGATAAGACTGAAGGTTAGGAAGAAGATGAGAGGAAGAAGCGCTAACATGTACAAGGCCAGAACGACTCGCGTTATTTGACAGCGATGCGTTCTACCCATATATTTGCTTTTAATCTGCTGCATGGTTTTCAGCGCATCATCAGCAGGCTCAGGCTTTCCTTCCTGTCATGCCTCTTTAAATAGATCCCTCTCCCAGAATCGCCGAGAGAAAAACAGCATGAACTGCCATGCAGGGAGGGGAGGGGGGGGGGGGGGGGGGGGGGGGGGGGGGGGGGGGGGGGGGGGGGGGGGGGGGGGGTGAAAGAAAGAGAGAGAGAGAAAGAGAGAGAGATAGAGAGAGTAGAGGAAACAGGGAGACAGCAACAGAGACAGACAGAGAGACAGAGAGAAAGATAGAGAAAGAAGAAGGCAGATGGTCAGGGCCGTATGGCAGCAAGCCAGCGAACAGCAACACCAACGGACAAGAGCAAAAGAACTGAGGGGGCAGTGGAAGGTGGGCAAGAGAGAGACATGGACACGCTGCAGTTTTAGGGTGGGGGCGTGATGATAGAACTGAGATGAAAAAAGAAAAACAGACAGAAGGATGCCAGGATGGACGACACCGTCTGGAACAGCATGAAAACTTTTCCTAGATGAAACCATACTCAGTACATTTAGTGTCACGAAAACAGAAGGAGTTCTGAATTTAACAAGCCTTTACATACTTCCAAATATATTTTTACTGGATTTGTTTATAGAATAAAATATAATTTTTATCTTTACTGCACATGTGTGTTTGGGTTGCACTACTGAAACCTGTTGATGCGCAGGCCTCCACATTTAACCTTTAATTTCTCTCTCTCTCTCTCTCTCTCTCTCTCTCTCTCTCTCTCTATATATATATATATATATATATATATATATATATATATATGTATACACACACACAGGGTTACTATCTTTTCCTAAAACCTGCCAGACTTCATGTGTTTGTTTTTCTTGCTATTTCTAAATGTCATTAAGTATATCATGAATGAAAAAGGAAAACAAAAATGTGATTATATATTTAAAGTTTTATCGGGAAACCAAAATATCCTACTTTTTCCATAATTTATACTTTTCCATGTCTGGAATTGAGCACCTTTCAGATTCTGCACTTTTCCAGACTTTTGGGAAGGGCTCAGGAATTCTGATTTACGCATTAATTCTTGACACAACAACAAAACATAGTTAGAGCAGGCATACATGAAGACTGTGTACTACTCATGTTATAAACCCATGTAAAAATCCACACGTGATATTTTCAATGTGTACTATTGTGTTTAGTAAAATCTAACAACAACGATGCATAATTTCAGCTCTTACCCATAACTGTGATGGCGTTTTGAGTCCTGAGGCACAGAAACGGAAAACATATTTTCACCAAATTAGTAAATCCTACTCGCTGCTCTTAAGGAATATTTTATTCTTGGTAACATGGCAAGAGAGAAAAGAGAAGCTTGTGGCGGAACAACTGTTTATAGCTGCTATAAGGTAAGTGAGAACAGGAACGAACTTGTTTCATGGATGTTCCATAACATTAAATGTAACTATAAACAGGTAAAAAGTACAATGTGTCGTTCTTTAATAAGTCAAAAATGTAATTGATGGAAAATTGCTGTGGTATAAGAGGAATAAAACGCTTTGGGATGTACTGTTGTAGGAAAATAATCTTCGGCATGTTATCGGACGCATCACATCGTGGTGCGAATATCTCCCTCCACTCCCTTCTCCTGTGTCTCGCCGCTTGAGGGGCGAATCTGTCTACAATGCAGGGCGTGAATAATCCTGACAGTCATGATTAGCTTCTAATTCAAGGCTATTCTCATAAACTTACTTCTAAAAGGCTTTCTGAGTGACATTTTTGTGAAGTTTGATACACTTGTGAAGTTAAAATAGTCCTTATTTATTTTATGTCTATTTACAGCACCATCCAATGACCTGGATTCCTGCTCAAATGTGCAATTAAAAAAAAAAAAAAGAGTACTAATCTATAACTACAGAGATGATATGGTCAAAATGAGCTGCAATGTGCATCGGAGAATGAAGCGGGTTGTGGCTGTTGTTAATTTTTCGTCCATGTTGTCCAGAACTACAGGGTGTCCAAAAAGTTAAGAACCATTGGGAATAGGTGGAACAAACATGTCGATCCGAATATGTTAATCAAAATACGCAAAAAACCCTGATACAGCAGCTGAGAAAATGCGTAGAGTGTAAGGGTGAACGTGTATGTTGTAGATAATAAATACAAAATTAAGTATGTGTAGTTTTACTCTCATTGGTTCCTGACTTTTCAGACACTGTGTGTGTAGGTAGTACAATGCGAACGGATGAAATTGTGCACAAACACAAATGAACGATGGAAAGATTTTTTTTGTCCGATTGATCAGCACGACAAGGATGCTGCTTCTAATTCCACCTCATAAAGTTAAAACCAGCTCAAATTTCCTCGCCATGCCGCAAAGTTCTCATCTCTCACTATCCCACAATCCCCTGCGCATTATTTTCACACATCGCTGTTGGAAATGAATGAGAGTGAAATTTTGTATGATGAAGTCACGTGCAGTGGACATACAGCCTTATGATTTAAAAAGGTTAAAAGTGTTATGGAAGTAACTGATGGCAGTGTTTCAGTGTATTAAATCTTAGTCTTAAATGTATTAAAATGTATAAAATGCAGTTCATAAATGAACAAACTTACAGCACTGAATGCCTCATTCGTTCAAATTACGTTCACCAGTGTGGCATTGGAGAAGAGATCGAACAAATAGGACAGTTTGTATGTGTGGAGTTTGTGTGGAGTTTGTGTGTGAGGTTTTTTTTTTATACAGAAACTGTGCAAGAGTCTCAGGCACTTTTTCTAGAATATATAATCGACTATAACAAAAGCGAGTATCTGGCAGGAAAACCCTTTGTCTCAGGTGCATCAGGCATCTTGCAGAACCTGCCACAGTTCTTCTGGAGACTTTGACTTGCTTCCATTTTTGCAGCAAATCCCTGACAGCCTGCGTTATGTTTCAGGTCTGAAATGTGGTCTGTTGTGTAATAAAGTTATGTTACTTTCTGTACTGATAAACAAACATTTTATTGCAATTTTTTTTGGTTTCCTTGTAAAAATACTGTTTGTAAATCTAAAAACTATGTTTGTAAATGTTTGCAAATCTAAAAGCTGTTTTTTTCTCCTAATGCACTAATACAGAAGACATCAAATAAACATCTAGGATAAAATTTGTATTTAAAAGCAAATAGGGTATCTAAGACGTTTGCACAGTACTGTATTACAATATTAAAAAATAATAGTTTAATATAAATAAGAGAACAGTTAATAAATGATCAGTATCCACCATCCACTTCGACATAAAAACCTGCTGTATAAGTTTTGCATGTGTAGTTTATGTATTAGAGAGATAAATACAAAGTAGGGTCTGTTATAGCTGGAGAAAATAATTGCTTTTTGTTTGACTAATCAAACAAATTACATCAAAATCTGAAAGTTGTAATTATAGAAGAAAGTTTCTGCACGCTCAGGATTAACTGAAAACTAACGATTAGCAATAAACATGATGAAAAGTCAGCGATGAAGAGCTCAGCGGATTGCAGGTTAGACAACACGCTTCCCTTTCCCCCCTAGTGGCCATCTTCGTGTTCTGGGTTTGCATGCGCAGACACACACACACACACACACACACACACACACACACACACACACACACACCATGCTGCTAGTGACATCACTAGGGGACATGCAGTTCCTACAGGAAGCTTTTCTTGTAACTGCACAACACAGGCCTGTTCTCAGAAACCCACTAAAACAATCCAGCGTGTATATTTCACACGTTTTTTTTTTCTTCTTCTTCTTTTTTTTTTTTAATCAGTTCATCGTCAGCCAGCTTACTGTAATTGTCAGGATTATAACTCAGAACAATATCTGCTCAAACACGGAAATGAGTTTAAAGGTCAGTGAAATTGTCATTGAAGTTGCCACACTTTTGTAAATACCAAATGCTTATATTTATATTCAGAATCTGAACTACAATACATACAAAATAAATATCATATACTTTATGAGAAGTACCATTTAGTGAGCTTGGACCTCTTACGACACGTTAGTGAGTTACTCTGTGAATTAATCTGAGTCATAACTCGCAGCTCCTCCTCTGCTCCTCTTCTACAAAGGATTGCAAAAGTTTGTATACACACAACATCAGAATGACATCGACATCGAAAAGACGTAAAATGACTGCTTGACTGCTTTTCTGTTTTCAGTATAGACCTTAATAAAGCATGTTCTGATAAATATAACTAGATCAGTAATTAATTTCCACAGACCCCCTCATCTGATTTATTTAATGAACATGACAAAACTATTCAAATATTTTAATGTGGACAATAATATTTTGCCCAGTTATAGTTGGCGAGTCTCTGAGCTGTTTAATGTCTGAATGTTTTTACTCACACAACATAATTTTTTTTTACTAAATTCATCATTAGCTTATTTGTTGACATTATTTTTGGTGACTTGTTTTTGAGTTATTGAGGTTTGGATGAAATCCATTCACTTCAAGTGAGTGAAGAACTCAATAGTAAATATAATACCTTTGATGATAGTGGTTTGTGAGCAGATCAGTGGGAATTTGAGCTGCTTATAATATTCAGACTCTATGTTATACAGATGATTCAGTGGAAAAATGCCATTAAATACCTTTATAGAACTTTGTATATGAATAATTATGCATAATAAATGTAATAAATATGCTCCAGATCCACCGCAACCCTGAGTGAATGAAGGAACATTATGAAACATTTTTTCCATGACTCATTCTTCAGGCTTTTTTTTTACATGGTATATTTTATTTTCATATGATTTACGTGATTTATTTTCACATCATTCATTTATTTTCACATCATGATTCTTTCATGAGATTTATTTATTTTCACGATTCATTTTTCATGTGATTCTTTCACACAATTCATTTATTTTCACATCTGATTCTTTCATACAATTCACTTTTCATGTCAATCTTTCACATGATCCATTTATATTCTTGTGATTCTTTCACCTGACTCATTTATTTTCATAAGCAATTCTTTCACACAGTTTATTTACTTTCACTTCTTCTTATGGTAGCTCAGTGTGTAAGACTTTGGACTGCTGTTTGGAAGGTTATGAGTTTAAATCCTGCCACTGCTGGGCCCCTGAGCAAGGCCCTTAATCTTCAGCTGCCCAGTTGTACACATGAGATAAATGTCAGTTGCTCTGGATAAGGGTCTCTGCCAAATGCTGTAAATGTATTCATCTACTTTCACATGATTCATTTCTTTTCACATGTGATTCATTACTTTTCACATGATTCTTTAACATGATTTGTGTATTTTTACATGATTCTTTCACACAATTCATATCTTTTCAAAAGTGATTCCTTACAGGATTCATTTATTTTCAAATGATCCTTTAACACAATGTGTTTTTCACATGTGAGACCTTAACACAGTTCATTTATTTTCATACATGATTCTTTAAAAATATTACTAACATAAAAGTAAAAAAAAATTTATAAAAACCCAGACTAACAGTTGATTTTAAAACCACACCGATTGTCGCTTTAAAGTCAAGTCCCTACAAGATGAACTTTATTGACTTTACTTAATACTTTCACGAGTTATTACTATAGTTGGGAGCTGGTCACAGGGTGAATATGAAAATGTGAAAGTATCGCAGGGTGAACTTCCTTTTCCTGTGTGAGGCATGTGTTTACACCAGCAGCTCATCTAATACCACTGACGAACATGTGCTTCATTTGCAGATTGTGTGAAAGATACTGACAAAGTGTTTGGGCGCGCACACACACAAACACACACACGTTAATCTTTCCCCATAAAATACTTACAATAAACCTGCACACTATTAAAAAAGAATAAAACGTATACATGTCCTGGTATAATTGTACAGTAGGATCAACTTGTACAAGCAGACAATTGTTTTTGTTCATATTCATTATAAAGGTATTGATTATGAAAATATTGAAGTTATAGAATAAATTCTTCAGATGTGTACAAATGAAGTGTCTGTAAACTTCACACAGGAACTAAACATTTAATAATAATAATCTAACAAACTCCTTTCCCTCACTGCTTTCCATTTATACCCTTTATTTATTTATTTGTTTGTTTGTTTACTTTACTTTTATAGCCTAGTATTTGTTCAGCTTTCTGCTTCCGGAGATTTTATTTTGTCTTAAAATACCTGATTACAAAGAACATCAGGCGATACATTTCTTCTAAACTCTAAACATAATTTTACTGCATTTTAATTTTTATGCACGTAATATAATCACTTACACATTGCATTATACTTATGTTTTATGCTTATAAAGCATCACAGGCAATACTTAGTTACATTCATTCACTCAGCAGACACTTTTATTTAAAACGACTTACACCCGAGATTGGATATTATAAGTAGTAAATAATTTAATTTAGTTACTATTTCCAATATTTTTGAGGAGGATTAAATCCGACATCTGCAAGAGTTGCTGAATGAGCGGCCTTCATCACTGAAAGCTAAAATCACCTGCCACATGAAACAGATTTTAATATAATCCCATTTTTAAATGTATTAGATTTATACATTTTCTGATTGCGCTTAATGCAGCTGAGATCACTGAAGGAACTATTTTTTCCAAACCAAATGTCAAGTTTTGTAACCTCTATTTAATAGAGGTTAAATCGTAGGTATATAATGCAGTAATTCTGTTTTCATTTCAAAACCGTGAAATGTTTTCTATTAGTAAAAGCAGTAGTTAAGTGCCAAGTTTCTACATTTGATCATTAAAAGCATACTGTGTTCTTATTAAAAAGAAATTTGTGCCAGAAAATAATTTCCTATTTCATACTTACACTCTGTCTTATGGCTTTCCAAGTTAAAATTAAGCCCTTAAAACAAACAAATAAATTAACAAATCTGTTTATTTCATTTCCATAACACATCAACAGTGTTCCCGTTACACAACCTCCTGATCTCCTAAACCCCAGTTTAGTCCCCGAGTACACGGTACCATCATGTTTACTCACACTTTAGTCTGTTAATCTTGTGCATTAATGTTGCTTTTAAGTTTAAGATTAGCTCTAAACTGTATTAAAGGTTTGTACCATGAGCAGCCTGGATTAAATAAGCCCAGCAGTAGCGGCTGTACTCCAGCAGAGGACGCTCGGAGCATGTGGAGCGGTTGCGTAACTGAGTCCTGGTGTCTGCCACACGGTGGCGCTCTTACTCCTAACTCTAACAGGACCACAGCTGAGAGGAGTTCATGTGGCTCAGATACCAGGATCAGGGTCCATCTGAGAGGATCAACATCATTAACATGTTAAAATAACCAGTAGGTAGGAGAAAAGAGCACAGAGAAGACAGAGGTGTGGTGTAAAAGTGAGTTTATTCCGATCTCAATGAACAGGGTTTGAAAAAACATAAAAGAAAAAAAAAAAACAACAACAAAGAATGATGTAATCAGCTGCAATGACGCTCGGGAAAGTGGTCTAGGGCCCTGACGACTTGTAAAATGATCATTAATAAACGCTGTAGAGATGATACGGTAAATAAAAAAGCAAATGCTAAATCAGGTCCTTTCCAGCAGGCTAAAATACTTTTAAGCGTTTACTTTAAACAGACTACCACTTAAGCTGAGAGACGAGTATACACAAGTTACACAAGTTATTACACGCCCATGTAAAGCACCCAAACTCTCCCAACAAAACATGATCAGGAACTTTTTTTTTTTTTTTTTTAATACAGTAGCTTACTTTACATGAACTTACATGCACATGGGGTGTTAGAAAGATCTACAACAGACAGGTGAAGAGTTTTAGCAACATATTTGTGCTCAAGATCTCAGTATCTTAGTAAGAATCAATATTTGGCTTACAGAAAAAGGTTTGTATTTGTGATGATTATGATGAAAAGGTTTTGACATTAACATTTTGGGATCGAGAAGTGGGGATAATAAGAAACTAACCATTATGATTTCACGATTAGCCACGGTGTGCGATCAGACCGTTACGCCACTGCTGACTTTTTCATAAACACTGATTAAAATGTATTTCTATCTATTAGCTTCTATCCAGTTCTATACTCCAGTAGTTCTCATGAACTTCATATCCTGCTGCGACGCTACAAAAACTTCACAACACGTTCCTCTGAACTCGTCCGAAATCACACTACAGTGACCTCCGGTGCAGCTGAAAACATTTAGCTGCGTTTAATCCGCTCCGGTTGTAAACATGTTACAGTACTAGCTCCGCTGCCAGTCTGAGCATGTTCCTCACTTTATCATAGACGACGGCGATCAGACTCACAGAAGACGACGTCACACCGCCAAAGAACTATATATAACGACGACGTGATGAGTACTGACGGAGATTTTATAGCAAAGTCATACTCATATCTTTGTAAAAACATTCAGGGATTTTATCTTTTTGTCTCCTTTTGTTTTTTTTTTTTTTACACATATACAAGAACATGCGAAAACACTCCTGTACAAAGATTTCACAATAAATCCTGTGTTTTTAATGTTTGATTAATCCTGCGATATATTTTTTGGACTAGATTATAATGCTATAAAGATCACAAACCGTAACGCCCCTAATGAGCCACACACACAAACTTCACACTCAAGAAACATCAGCGCTGAATATTAGCCTTCTACAGAATAATCAAGCACACGTTCCCAATCTTACTGATGGAGAATCGTCAGTCCTGGACATTTTTGTGTTTTCTGTTCTCCAACACACCCAATTCAACTGAGAACGGGCTTGTAATTAGGCGATCACCTGGCTCAGGTGTGTTAAGAGTATGGGAATCACTAAAACTAGCAGGACGGTGGGTTCTCCAGGACCAGATGCGTAGCGACAGGACAGCATAGAGACATGGCCTTCTCTCTGGCATTTCGGACTTGAGCAAATTTATTTTGAAGTGTCGTGCTTTTCATAATAAAGAGAACTCATCTGTCTGGAAACCAGAAAACAAAAGAAAGCAAAAAAAACAGGAAGCAGAAACGTGCCGAGTGGTGGGAGAATCTAATAACGAAATAAATAAATAAAAAAAGACGACTGTAAGCTAAGCCGTGAAGTAACGCAACATCGCTTTGGCACGGACGCAGCTTGCTAAGATTTAGAGCTCGGTTTTGAGCATGTTAATTATTTCACTAGCTTTCTTGGTAGAATTCGTAATATTAAGTAATAAGTTGGATGGAGTATTAAAGCCAACATTTTAATACTCAACAAAGGTGTTGTGCTGTAGCTTGTGTGATGTGACGATGATTTATCTCGATCCAGCGCTACATCTAGCGTCTATAAACGTTATCTTATCGTTATCTTATCGTATTGAAGCATAATATAAACCAGAAGCACCTCTTAAATCTTCCTGCCTGTGGTCCTGACTGTCACAAGAATCTCCTCCGACGAAGACCAGGGTGAAGATCCTGTGCCATAATTCTGTAGACCTGAAGTTCCTAACCCTGGTCCTGAAGAACCTGCTGTGCTGCATATTTTAGAGTTTTCCCTCCTCCATCACACCTGATTCAACTAATCAGCTAATTAACAACCTTTCTTCAGGTGAATCAGGTGTGTTAGAAGCAGGAAAGACACTAAAATGTGCAGGACAGCAGGTTCTCCAGGACCAGGGTCAGGAACCTGTGCTGTGGATGACTGACATTCAGAGTGCGGACATTTCGTGAGTATAAAGTTTGGGTGTGCGGTGTGCAGGACTGTTACGGTGTGAAATTTCCAGAACCAAAGATACTAGGATCTGAGATATAACAAGTCTGTACTGTTAAAAGTCCATTTCGGAGATCTTCCTGCTCTGAGAAACCTGATGAACCCATGAAGTTGGGTTGGTGTGTGAGCAGGAGAAACCTGGCAGACTTTAAGGAACCCTGCGCCAAGAGGGAGAAGAAAAGGAGACGACTCCGTGTCGCCAAATTAGAGACTTTACTGCTAGATTTGGTGACTTAAGACCCCTTTCGTGACAAATCTAGCGATTTTCAGAGCAGATGTTAGTGACTGAACTCGATACGGTTCTCCAGCTCACATCACAGCTGCTGATATACGAGTTGAAGGAGCAGGTTCGCTCGACTCACCGTCAGTGTGTGAAGCCTGACTGTGCTGCGCTTGTGACCAATCACTGATCACCATAGTTCCCGACGACCAATCACGGATCACCACAGTTCCCGACGACCAATCACTGATCACCACAGTTCCCGACGACCAATCACTGATCACCACAGTTCCCGACGACCAATCACTGATCACCACAGTTCCCGACGACCAATCACGGATCACCACAGTTCCCGACGACCAATCACTGATCACCACAGTTCCCGACGACCAATCACCATTATTCCTGACGACCAATCACTAATTACCACAGTTCCCGACGACCAATCACTAATTACCACAGTTCCCGACGACCAATCACTAATCACCATTATTCCTGACGACCAATCACTAATTACCACAGTTCCCGACGACCAATCACCATTATTCCTGACGACCAATCACTGATCACCACAGTTCCCGACGACTAATCACTGATCACCATTATTCCAAACGACCAATCACTGGTCACCATAGGTCCCAACAACCAATCACTGATCACCACAGTTCCCGACGACCAATCACTAATCACCATTATTCCTGACGACCAATCACTGATCACCATTATTCCTGACGACCAATCACTAATAACCACAGTTCCCGACAACCAATCACTGATCACCACAGTTCCCGACGACCAATCACTGATCACCATTGTTTGTTTGTCCCACCCTCACACTTCTAAGCTCTTTTTGGAGATATTTACAAGAAATAAAATTAATTAACCGTTTCCTTCACGACTACTCGCGTTTCATGACTATTTCTTTGTGTCTGCGTTCTTGATACAACGTATATTAAACACGTAAAAGTTTATAGAGCGAACAGATGATCAAATTCTCATCTATTATTTTCTTCGAGTCTGATAAAACTACTGCATTTTGAAAAATCTTTCTTCAGCTACCAATGATCACGAAGAATAAACTGAACATGCAAATGAAGGTGTCCATGACGTCACCCAGCGACTTCTAGCCCCCTTTCTGAGCCTGCTTTAGCTACTTTCCCCTGAAAAGAGCTGCTAGCAACACTGAGGAGACCTCTGTAACCTGACTTACTCCTAAAGCAGATAATCTGATCCTGCCTCCGTGGCACCACATGAATCCCTTCTCTTTTTTTTCCCTACTATTCAATCTGGATCATTTAACTGGCGGTATGAAATGACTTCTCAGACGCTGTGAAAAGAAAAAAAAATAACAATAAGGAAGAAGACATGTTTAGCTGTGGCAAATGACTCAGCCTGACTTCTCTCTCTCTCTCTCTTCCTTACAAAACAACAACCCTGTAACAGAACAGACTCCATTTTTATTACACAGACGCCTCCGCCATACTGACACACCAACACCAGCCCTGACCAAGCACTAGAGCTGTTTTATTTTAAAAAATAATATAGCTAAGAACATCATTTCCACCAAATATACAGCTACATTTGTGTGTATATGTAAAAAAAATCACTCAGCGACAGAAAACACACCCAAGTTACATATAACAAAGCTTTTACTGTTAGCTGGCTAAGATGGCTGGCTAGCTAGCTAGCTAACTAAACCAACCTGCTGTCTAATATTTAATAATTATCCATTATTTAAAAAACTAAATCGACATACTAGCTCAGAATAGTTTCAAAATCGTCAATAAAATCGTTTTAATGTCGTGTACAGCGACAAAAAGACAAATGCTAGACCAAGAACATTATGCTAGCTAGCTTAGCATCGCGCGCGTGCAAGACCAAGTTATAGACGATTCCTCTTTCATTTTTTAAAAAATAAATAAATATATAAATAATATTATATGTAAATATAACTAATAATCTATATTATACACCCTTTTCTACAGGAATAAGATAGCATTAATGTATATTTCGGTGGTATTTCCTCAAAAACAAATCACCATGGCAACTAATCTTAGCTAAATATCCAACGTACAACTTAGCCAACATTATTATTTTCTTTATTTTGTTAAATACTTAAGTATCGACAATAAGTGTTAAGTCGACTGGCTAATCTAATGTAATATTAATGTTATTTTTTTAAAGACAAAAGAAAATCAACAACAAACAAAAAAAATAAAATTCCACCTCAACACCTAAAAGGCGATTAATTAAATAAATCGTCTGCTCTACATTTGGGAAATCAAATTAAATGTATTATCTAGATTTTTTTAAATTGATCGTCGATCTAAAGACTCAGAAATTAACTTTTATTTTCTCACTTCGCTGTTGTTGTGGAGGAGACAGAACTATGCTAAGCTAAGAAGCTAATAACCGCGGCGGCCATATTGTGCTTTAACGTTCTCCTTCGAACGAAACCGACTTGTAGCCGAACAAATATAACATATTATACATTTTATTTAAAATAAAAAGAAGCTAAATCAACATGGTTGATCACTTTAGCTTTAATAACATACTGTAATTTAAATAACACGGAGATAAATACTAACCTTCACACTATATAACGTTAATAATAGTTACCTAACACACATTTTTTTGTTACAGACGACAAAAATTAAACCTTTCTCCATTACAGTAAACTAAAACTCATTATTGTCTGAACAGCTCATTAGTGAATATTTCAGAAATAATATTTTTAAAAATCCATCTCTCTCTTTATACTGTTATCTAACCTTATCCGCTGGAGCCTTACGACTAAAACGCGGCCTACAGCGTAAAATCTCAAAAAAATACGGATCAACACTCAAAATACGTACCACCCTTTTAACCAATCGTCTCACAAAGACTAAACGATAAATTCTGATATTTTGTATATAAAAAAAGATTAAAAAATATAGTTGGTACAAAGCTCCAGGCTTTCCGGGGGCTTTCCAACTCCGCATACCGAAATTCAGTGTCAGTTGTCCGGCCATTGCTTTAACTCGACTCCGAGGCTTCTTGCAATTTCCCATAAAATAGTAGCAAATGTTAAAAATTGCTATGAAAAATAACGGATATATTTAAAGGCGTGCTAAAGAACATTGTTAAAATAATTTTAGACCATTTATCATAAAAGCTAAGTAAAATATATATGTTTGAATCGTCGGTGGTTGAGGTAGGCCTTTCGCGCGAGCTTCTTTTCCAACACTCGTAGCTGGTCCAGGGCGAGACGAACGGAACAGTACCGTTTTTTTTACTTTTGCTTAGACGGGGAAAACAGCGTTCGGCAAACATCGGCAATGTTCGTAAAAGAGGCGGGACGATACGAACGTCGTTATAGTTTGTTCCGATTGGTCAGTTCTTACTTGCTCATACATATTCATAAGCGTGCCCACAAATCACGTTTCATATTGTTGAATATTTAAATTGGATTACACCCAGACTGCTTGTGGTCACGCCTTTTCTAACGATAGACCAATAGGAAGTCTTGTTTTATGACTTCCCGCCTTATTCTGGTTAGGATTCGTTGAGTAGAAAAACGTGCCTCCTGATTGGCTATGCGTCATCCTTTATGAATTATTCATATCCACCATTCGTGTAGCCAATGAACGTTCAGGAGTGTAGCGCTACAACCCGCCTTCGAACTCGTTCGCCCCTGTGAAAGAGAGTGGGTTAACCCGTAGCTGTTGTTCAGTCTATATAAAGACGTGTGCGAGGCGCTTTCTTTCAGATGCGCTTAGAGCGCACCAGAGGTTAGATCAAGGGGAGGAAGGGGGCTAGAGGAGTAGTTTAAGCAGTTAGATTCTATACATAAATAAATAGGCACATTGAGTGGTAAGAAACGTGGTTCGTTTGGAAACCGCCATCGGACACGTTCCGGTCACCTCTCGGTGCCAGGAAGAGGGTCTTGGTGGCGTTTCAGAGCCGTTCCCTCTTTGAAAAGCGGCGTGCCGAAGGGAGGACGAGTCTCTTTGAATAGACAGGATGCACGGACCGCCTTCCAGCGACAGCGCATGCCCACTGCGCCTCATCAAGAGAGTTCAGTTCGGCATCATCAGCCCTGATGAGCTTGTAGGTCTTTTCCTTTGCGCTAGGTTTTTTTCTCTTCATTCTTTGGACACCCGCTTTGTTGCTCTGATTAACCTCATAGATCACCACTTTAGCTCCATGTTTTACTTTTAGCTTTAGACTCAGTGTTTTTGTCCTCGTTTTAGCGCTAGCTTAGCATTGCTAGCCGGCTCACGCGCCACTCAGTGTAACAGTTAAGCGCACGTGCAGGAAAAAAAAGGAAAAAAAGAAAAGAAAAGAAAAGAAAAGTTGGACAGGAATTTACTGGATTAAATAATAAAAGTAGAATTTTAAATATAGACTTTTATAAAGAATGAAATCACCTTATTTAATAGCAGTTTGTCTTCTTCTTCTTCTTCTCGTTAAACTCCCAAAGCTCGACATAATGTGTTTTTTTTACTTTTTCTTTTTCATGACAATAAAAACATTTTTACAAATGAATTCAAAAGCATGCTTTTTTTTAAATCTTAATGCAAAATGTCTTTTTTATGCACCTGATGTTGACACGGATGGTGCAGGAGGATGCACTGAAAACAACATACATGTTGCATTAGTGTAATTTACAAAAAAAAACAAAAAAAAAACAAGCAGCTGTAGATCTGGTTTATTTAATAATGCACTCAGATGTTGCAAGTTTTGTTTTCTTATAACTCTGAACATGAATTAGCCTCATGAAGAGCTTAGTGAACTGCTAGACTTGGGTTTTGGTTATAAAGAAAATTAAAAGTACAGTATATTTCATACCTGCAGACTGTTTGAGATGAGAAGTCACGTGATCACAGATGCAGTATGTGACTATTTCATGAGTGGGATTATTTGTGCACACATGGTGCTGGAAGCTGGTCTGTGATGTTTGCATTATGCTTAATCAGTGGTCAGAAGCACTCTTTACTTGTATGCAAAGCTAAAGAAGTGGCATTCATGCCTAATTTGAAATGTGTGCTTTTACCTGAGTGTTATGAAGTTGAACATTTGCATATTGCACCTACAGTCTCACTGTATAGAAAGACATATAAGTATATAAAGGTCTGAAATCCAGATATTGGACATCTGGGTATTTGATGTATAAATTAAGCACAGGTTAATATTTTTGCCTGGTGTCTTTGCAGAAACGGATGTCCGTCACAGACGGGGGCATCAAGTACCCCGAGACCACCGAGGGAGGACGCCCCAAACTGGGCGGCCTCATGGACCCTCGGCAGGGGGTCATCGAGAGGTCGGGGAGATGCCAGACGTGTGCAGGTGCGTCGGGATCCGGTTTACGGCTGCACCTGAAACCATCATGTTTTAATCACGAATAATTTCAGGAACTTGGCTGATGCTACATGTTGCCTTTTAGATACCGTGGTGGTGTTTTGATTTAAAAAATTCTCACTAATAAATTCAAGATTCAAGATTTTTATTTGTCACATACACAATTATATCAAGTGTATAACTTGCAGTGAAGTGGAAACCTGGCCTCCTCCTTTTTAGACTGTGTATTAGATACTAAATTAACATTAACATTTAAAAATCAGAATGAATAAGAAATATGAAACGTACAGGAATGTGCAAAAGGAATGTACAAAATGTTATGTTATGTGAACAATAGTGAGCAAAAATAAAATATTTCCCTGAATAATTATTAGGTTCAGGATTAAAATTTTGAGATGTTGAGATAAATGACAGTAGAGGTGTGGTTTATTATTATTATTATTTTTGCTAACATGGATCGTAAACTCATTATCTGTTGGTTATGATGTAGGTAACATGACAGAATGTCCGGGTCACTTCGGTCACATCGAGCTGGCCAAGCCCGTCTTTCACGTCGGCTTCATCGCGAAGATCATGAAAGTCCTCCGCTGCGTGTGTTTCTTTTGCTCCAAGCTGCTGGTTGATGCGGTGTGTGTTTTATTCGTTTGTTTATATAGCATTATATTTCTTCTGACTTTTCATTTTGCACTATTTTGGAGTTATAACACTAATCTGGTCAATGCAAGCTTGTGAACGTTTATTAGCATTAAAAATAATCCTTTTTGTACGTCCGTGTTACAGAACAACCCAAAAATCAAAGACATTCTGGCCAAGTCGAAAGGTCAGCCGCGAAAGCGCCTGATGCACGTCTACGACCTGTGTAAGGGTAAAAACATCTGCGAGGGCGGTGAGGAGATGGACAACAAGTTCGGAGTGGAGCAGCAGGAGAACGACGAGGACCTCACTAAAGAAAAGGTGAGCTGTAACACACACACACACACCTGGCTGGTCCAGGAACGCCCTTTCTGTTCACTCTAACAATCAACTTCATCTATTGATTTTTACGGTTCTTCGGTTATGGTTATGGTCAGGGTCACGGCGGATGTGGACGGTACCAGCCTCGTATCCGGCGCTCGGGCCTGGAGCTGTACGCCGAGTGGAAGCACGTGAACGAGGACTCTCAGGAGAAGAAGATTCTCCTCAGCCCCGAGCGCGTGCACGAGATCTTCAAACGCATCTCGGACGAGGAGGATCTCATCCTGGGGATGGATCCCAAGTACGCGCGGCCAGAGTGGATGATCGTCACCGTGCTGCCGGTGCCGCCCCTCGCCGTCAGACCGGCTGTGGTCATGCAGGGCTCGGCCAGGAACCAGGTGAGCGTCAAACGTTAGTCAGGTATTCAGACTTGTCAGGTGTGTGTTCAGGATTTTTCACCACAGTGGTGCTCAGCTTTATACTACAGAGCACTTATCTCAATCAATTGTTCAATTATTAGCTACAATTTATTTCCTTTTATTCATTCCAATGAGCAAGAAACAATATAATTCCTTAAATTGAACAAACAAAATAAATTATTAGGGTTGAATTTTAAATTTGGCCTTTTTTATTTCCTCATTTAGTTATTTTTGCAACAAAAACCAAAAGAATACAAAGGTGAAATTTTAACTCAAAATTATGCTTCATTCATTATTAGAGTAAATAATTTTAAACTTTAAGGCAATTTTCAGTTTTGGCTTTAGAGAGAAACTTTAGTTATTTTTATTAGTAATCTGACTAGTGAGTTTAATAATTAAAATAGTGTGCAATTTTAATATGCAGATGTTTGGGCCACTTTTATTTAATTTAAAGTTAAACTGTAGCTCAAAGTATATGTTAAGCCATTTCCGTTCAAAATCAAGTCTTTTTAATCTTAATGTTTTTTTGGTGCAGTGTGTGAATCATCATTTTCATCAGAAAACACTTGCGTGCATTTAAAATGTACCGTTAAATCGCTCTTGCGGTTCCCCTTCAGGATGATTTGACACACAAGTTAGCCGACATCGTGAAAATCAACAACCAGCTGCGACGGAACGAGCAGAGCGGAGCTGCGGCGCACGTTATAGCAGAAGACGTCAAGCTCCTGCAGTTCCACGTGGCCACCATGGTGGACAACGAGCTGCCCGGTCTGCCCCGAGTAAGTTTTAATAAAACATGTACCTTTAAATACACCATGAATCTGTGTGTAATATAAGAAATGTAATGTAGAAATAACATGGAGTAGACACAAGATAATTTATCACCCTAAATTTATTTCGTAATGAATCAGCTTGGAGAGTTGGAGTGACTATAAAATGATGAAAATCTGCTGAAAATCCAAAACTTTCCTTTCAGGCGATGCAAAAATCCGGCCGTCCGCTCAAATCCATCAAACAGAGGCTGAAGGGGAAAGAAGGCCGAGTGCGAGGAAACCTGATGGGGAAGCGCGTGGACTTCTCTGCCCGAACCGTCATCACGCCCGACCCCAACTTACAGATCGACCAGGTGGGCGTGCCTCGCTCCATCGCCGCTAACATGACCTTCCCTGAGATCGTCACGCCGTTCAACATCGACAGGTAACAAACTTGCCAACCTTACGCGTCCTGTTTTTAAAAACGCCACATGAGCTCGCGTTCTGTCGCAGTAAACAGAGTGTATTCTGAGTTGAAATATAATCCATCAATAAAGGTTTGACTTAAAACATTACTAAATAAAATAGCGTATTAGGCCCACAATGGAGTGTTTAATCTAACACTTTACAAATAATTTTACTGGTAGTGATGATCAGAATGTGATTAAAAGAGCAGACAAGTTCAGACGGCGTGTATATGGCGTATTACGGTAACTTGCGTGCATGGAAACTTTTCTAGTGTCTACTTCTGCATTCAAATTAACTAAGAAATAAAGTCTGAAATTGGAATTACATGATTTTTGAGCTTAAGCTACTAAGTGGGGGAAAAAACATGGACGCGTCACTGAAAGCATGTTTTGCTAGCATTAAATCATCATGAGTTTGCGATGTATTTACTTTTTGTAAAACAGCAAACTATATGGTCAGTGATGTGGATTAACCTACTAATGTGTCTGTTTATGCAGATTGATCTAAAAGTAGTGAAGTGAGTTTTAGTTTTAGTTACTGTTCATGATGTAAGCGGCCATCTTGCTTTCCTGTCATGATAAATTTGAGGTTAAGGACACCTCCTTGATATTCTGAGTAGAAATTCCAAGATTTTTTTGTTCGTTTTTCTTAGTCAGAGGTCGGAAATTCAGAGGTTTTTTTTTTTTTTTTTTTTTAAATGCAGCAAATGTCGTAACTAAAACAGACCCAAAGCACCTGGTGTTTAATTTAAAAATCTGCGTATATGTACACTTCAGGTTCTGTTTAAGGCAAGTGATTTGGGAAAGAAGTGCTGGCAGGTCTGTGATGGTATTGGGTATTGAATTGCCAGTTTATTGTGATGATTGACTTTGATTCCCTTCTCAGACTCCAGGAGCTTGTGAGGAGAGGAAACAGTCAGTATCCCGGAGCCAAATACATCATCCGGGATAACGGAGACCGAATTGACCTTCGGTTCCACCCGAAACCGAGTGACCTTCACCTTCAGATCGGCTATAAGGTAAAGTAACGCACTTCCCTAGCTGTGTCTCTTTTTTTTTTTTTAAACGTGATGTATTTTTTAATACTTAAACTCTTGTTGTGATGGATGTCTCATCAGGTGGAGCGACACATGTGCGATGGTGACATCGTCATCTTTAACAGACAGCCCACCTTGCACAAAATGTCTATGATGGGTCACAGGGTTCGAATCCTGCCGTGGTCTACGTTTCGACTCAACCTCAGGTATGTACGTGTGACTTTAAAAAGAGCAGCTGGTTGTTTCTAGAGCCCTCTGCTGGCTGGAGAGGTGAATTACAACCTTAACAGGACATAACAGGACATAGTCAGTTGCCTTTTGAGGAAAAAAAAAAATAGTGAAGCTGAGCAGCTGTCCTGGAAGGAGGTGGGGCTTATTTCCAGGCCAGAAAAATGTAAACAAGTCTTAAACTAGAAATAAGCCAAATCCTTTGTGTAATGTGTTTTTTTTAAAAAATATATTTTACATGTATTTGTAGCACTCATCGTACTGATTATATGGTTATTAAAGGTCTAGAAACACCTTTTAAAAATTACAAACTGCACCTTTAATGCTTAATGTCAGCATTTTTGATTGTTGAAAATGATAGATGAGCAGAATAAAATCCGATCTCCTTCCTCCACAGTGTAACGACTCCTTACAATGCCGACTTTGACGGAGACGAGATGAACCTGCACCTGCCCCAGTCCCTCGAGACGCGTGCCGAGATTCAGGAGCTGGCCATGGTGCCGCGTATGATCGTCACGCCGCAGTCCAACAGACCCGTCATGGGTATCGTGCAGGACACGCTCACCGCCGTGCGCAAGTTCACCAAGCGAGACGTCTTCTTAGAGAGGGTGTGTATCACTCAGACTTAAAACTGATTCTCGGTGATGAATAATATGAAAGACCAGTTTTCTCACTTGATGATTTTTCCCTGGGGGTTCTCTTCCATCAGGGTGAAGTGATGAATCTGCTGATGTTCCTGTCTTCCTGGGACGGCAAAGTGCCACAGCCTGCTATTTTAAAGCCACGCCCACTGTGGACCGGCAAACAGATCTTCAGCTTGATCATTCCAGGTCACATCAACGTGATCCGTACACACAGCACGCATCCGGATGACGAGGACAGCGGCCCGTATAAGCACATCTCTCCTGGAGACACAAAGGTGGGCCTGATTAATTAGGCTACGCTCTTAAATTTAGAACTTACAGGGGTTCCTCAGGTTCTTTTAAACGTTCTGTGTAGAACATTTATAGCGTTCTCCCATCAGAAAGGGATGCAAGTAGAGGCCCCTTTTTGTTTTTTAAAGCTACACTGACACCTCTGGACCTGATTAATGAGTCTACGCAGTTAAATTTAGAGCTCTCAAAGGCTCTTTGGTTGTCCCACAGAGGGAACCGTTAAAGGTTCTATATAATACACTACTTCAGAATGTTCTCCTATCATAAAGAACACCGTTATGGAAGCTAATAGCCATTAAGTGTCCAATGAACCCTTGAAGAACCTTCTAAAGAACCTTCTTTTCTTCTAAAAGTGTGTACTAACTGGATAAGTATGTGGTACAAACTCCACGTTATTCATAATTTTCTTATTCCAAAGAACTTGTCAGGCATCTAATCTTAAATCTTAGTAATTAGACCACAGGTTCTTCAAGGGTTCTTTAAGGATTCATTGGATAATTTAAGGATCGTTACTAAAATGAGTCTACTAGGTGCCGTTTCTGAAAGGCCAGAGTTCTATATAGAACCTTGAAAGCTCCTCAAAAGGGACAATCGCAGAACCCTTGAAGGTTCTACACTGTGCAGCTGTTTATTGACTGGAACGTTCCTTCCTGCTGCAGGTGATCGTGGAGAACGGAGAGCTGATCATGGGGATCCTGTGTAAGAAGTCCCTCGGTACGTCCGCCGGTTCTCTCGTCCACATCTCCTACCTGGAGATGGGTCATGACATCACCCGCCTCTTCTACTCCAACATTCAGACTGTCGTCAACAACTGGCTGCTCATCGAAGGTAAGGTTTTATTTGTGAGACTGCATGTGTAATCATAATTGATTGATCATGGTGAGCTTAGCTCTCGTAACCAATTGATTTCAATAACGTTTATCACACAGCCTGCGTTCTCCTTTCTTCTGAGCACGTGGTCATGGTTTTTTCACTCTTGTAGGTCACTCTATTGGTATTGGTGACTCTATCGCTGATGCGAAGACATATCTTGACATTCAGAACACCATCAAGAAGGCCAAGCAAGATGTGATAGAGGTGAGTGATTTCTCATTTATGATGTGTCTAGTCATAGTTTAAATATTGTGAAAGCAAACTTTGCCACAAAAAGCTAGTTTTAGTGCCCCCTGCTGCCTGTGAGCTGAACTACAATTGCAAGGGGGTGGAGCTTATTTAGAGATTTACTCCTGTGGTGATATTATTGAGTCAGTTTTAGAGTTTTAGCCACACTTAAACATTATATACGACACTTTCCAGGTCATCGAGAAAGCTCACAACAACGAACTGGAGCCCACTCCAGGTAACACTCTGAGGCAGACCTTCGAAAATCAGGTCAACCGTATCCTGAACGACGCTCGAGACAAGACGGGATCTTCTGCTCAGAAGTCGCTGTCCGAGTACAATAACTTCAAATCCATGGTGGTGGCTGGATCCAAGGGCTCCAAAATTAACATCTCGCAGGTGAGACTTTAAGTTAGATGTCCTTAATGAGCATAAAGTGATTTCACCTGGAGTTCAAATGAGATTTCTCCCGCTATGCACGTTCTAAATTAAATTATAAAGCTATGTTTCTGTGATTTCACCTGTTCATGCTTCTCCTGTAGGTTATTGCTGTGGTGGGTCAGCAGAACGTTGAGGGTAAACGAATCCCTTTCGGCTTCAAGCACCGCACTCTTCCTCATTTCATCAAGGACGACTACGGTCCTGAGAGTAGGGGGTTTGTGGAGAACTCGTACCTCGCCGGTCTGACACCCACGGAGTTCTTCTTCCACGCCATGGGAGGCAGAGAGGGTCTGATCGATACGGCTGTGAAAACAGCCGAGACGGGTAAAGAACAAGAACGTTCAAAGCAACATGTACAGTACTGTGCAAAAGTCTTAGGCACATGCAATGAAATCCTGTAGAGTAAAGTTGCCTTCAAAAATAATGAAATTAAATGTTTCTACATTAAAAAAATACTATAAAGAGCAGTAAACAGTAATAAATGAAACAAAGTCAATATTTGGTGTGACAATCCTTTGCTTTAAAAAAAAAAATTAGTATTCTCAGGTACAGTGTGTGCAGTTTTATAAGGAAATGAGCTGTAAGTGTTACTGAGCATCTTGCAGAAGCAGCCACAGTTCTTCTGGAGACTTTGACTGTCGACTCGCTTCTTATTTCTGCAGCGAAACCCATTAATTATGTTTTTATCTGAAAAGTGTCTCTTATGGAATCTGCTGCTTTCTTTACTGACATACAAACATTCTTCTGTAACATTTAATTTTGTGCTGGAAAACTAATGTTTGGAATCTAAAATGTTTAGCACGGACTCGATAATGTAGAAGTCATAAAATTAAAATCTATAACAGTTTGTACTAAAAAATATAGGGTGCCTGAGACTTTTGCACAGTACAGTATATAACCAAAACGACTGTGTTTACTAGAAACATGTTGGCAGTAGCGTTCATGATTTTTCTTTGTGTTTTGCTCTCCTCAGGTTATATCCAGCGTCGTCTGATCAAGTCTATGGAGTCGGTTATGGTGAAATACGACGCCACTGTGAGGAACTCCATTAACCAGGTGGTGCAGCTGAGATACGGAGAGGACGGTCTGGCTGGAGAGGCTGTCGAGTTCCAAAACATGGCCACGCTTAAACCATCCCACAAAGCTTTTGAGAAGAAGTGAGTCACTACAGTAATCTCATGCTAGTAAATCTTTCTAGCAGTCTAGTCTTTCTAAACCTAGTTGATTATCGCCTATTTGACATTCTATCCTCGACCTTGACCTTCGACCTCTGTCCTGTTTAATCCACCAGGTTCAAGTTTGACTACACTAACGAGCGAGCTCTCCGGCGCACGCTGCAGGAGGACGTGCTGAAGGAAGTGATGACCAACGCACACGTGCAGAGCGCTCTGGAGAGGGAGTTTGAGAAAATGAAGGAGGATCGAGAGATCTTGAGAGCCATTTTCCCCTCTGGAGACAGCAAGGTGTGTAGTTTTTAAAAGGGTAACGCTTATACGATGTATACTGTTTAACATACAAGTGCTTATTAACTTAATGAGACAATTTGCAAAAAATCTAATTGCACATATGGAAGATCTGTTATCTAGCATTTATTAGGGAGAGAAAAAATTAATCTCAGCACCTTTGACTGAAGAAAATTACAAACGCGTTCAGCAAGAACCTTGTTTTCTCATGTTTATAATCATCACACGTGCACTACAGATGCTGTAAAAGGTGATTACGCTGTATAATGCAGGTCGTCTCACGGTGTTGTAACTCTCTCTCCGTTCCTGCAGGTGGTGCTGCCGTGCAATCTGGCCCGAATGATCTGGAATGCGCAGAAGATTTTCCGCATCAACCCGCGAACTCCGACAGATCTCAACCCTTTAAGAGTGGTGGAGGGTGTGTAAACTTATTACAGATGGCAAGAGTGTGTGCTTTTATGCATCGGTGCTCCAGTAAACAGATTTGGAAGCAATTTGTTGGAAGCAAAAGTATTTTTTTTTTTCCGAAATCAAAGCATAAATGTAGCTTGAACGAAACCCAATATAGCTGCTTGTGCTTGAATTACTGGATTAAGTAAGTGTGTTTTTTTTCATGTAGGTGTGCAAGAGCTGAGTAAGAAGCTGGTGATCGTGAACGGTGATGATCCGTTAAGCAAGCAGGCCCAGCAGAACGCCACGTTGCTTCTTAACATCCATCTGCGCTCCACCCTCTGCTCCAGACGCATGACCGAAGAGTTTCGTCTCAGCTCCGAGGCCTTCGAGTGGCTCCTGGGAGAAATTGAGACCAAGTTCAACCAGTCAATTGTGAGTAAAACTACAATCCCGTGACGTAAATGAGTCGCTGTCTGGACTGGATGGTTATATTTCAGTTCTGAAATGTTTTAGGTTCACCCGGGTGAGATGGTGGGTGCTCTGGCCGCTCAGTCTCTGGGTGAGCCTGCCACTCAGATGACCCTGAACACCTTCCACTACGCCGGCGTGTCGGCTAAGAACGTCACCCTGGGTGTGCCTCGACTCAAAGAGCTGATCAACATCTCCAAGCGTCCCAAGACTCCGTCCCTGACCGTGTTCCTGCTGGGCCAGGCGGCCCGCGACGCAGAGCGCGCCAAAGACATCCTGTGTCGCCTGGAGCACACGACGCTGCGTAAGGTCACGGCCAACACGGCCATCTACTACGACCCCAACCCCCAGAGCACGGTGGTGGCCGAGGATCAGGAGTGGGTGAACGTTTACTACGAGATGCCCGACTTTGACGTGACCCGCATCTCTCCCTGGCTGCTGCGCATTGAGCTGGACCGCAAACACATGACTGATCGAAAGCTCTCCATGGAGCAGATCGCTGAGAAGATTAACGCAGGTGAGACAAGAAGACTCTCGGTGATCTTCTTAATTCACTTTCCTAAAGTCTGCGTTTTGTAATCTTGCATCAAGCAGAGTGTTTTCTTTTAACCAAAGAAAATGGCTGAGGATTAGAAAGAGTGTGGCATATTAAAGCGACAAAAACAAGCAATAATAGCAAAAAAAAACAAAAAAAAAAAACACTAGTAATAACTCATAGTAACAAGATCAATTATTGCAATAAAAATTATCGTAATTAATAATACTATTAAGTAATCTTTTATTTTCAAGGTAGTATGCGATGGCAAATTCTGTCAGGGCTGAAATTATTTTTAAAGGTTTCCAGTCATTTATTAACTGCCTTTATTTTGGGAGACTCGTACCAAAGCTGGGAACATACTGACCCATCGGACCTGCAATATTTTATAATAAACCTTCCAATTCCCAGAAATATTAGTAATCTAAACTCAAAAGATTGCGTTTTCAGTGTATATATATATATATATATATATATATATATATATATATATATATATATATATATATATATATATATATATATATAAAAAAAAAAACAGATCTGTTTCCAACATTTAGAAGAAGCACATGAATAAAATTAGTAAAAACAGTAAAAATATTAACTTTACTTTTATCTTCATGGATACTGTGAATTCATATGTATTCTCATGTTAGTATTTAATTTTAATTAATTGTGAGCCAAGAGAAAGCAAGATATAGGCTGTATTTGTCTTCTTAAAAAGGTTAATAAAGAGTAAGTAGTCACATTTAGTTACGCTTTTATTTTATTTATTTATTTTTTGTATCCTGTGGAATCCCAGTTCAGATACAACTCATGCCTTTTATTTACATTTACGTGTATTGAATTTATCCAGAACGAGTTACAGAAGTGTGTGGTGGGGAAAAATTTACTCTCATGCTAGAATAAAACAGGATGTGGTCTTCAGAATTGCATCAAGCTAAAAGCTCTGTTAGACAGGAGCTAGGATTTAAAATAATAATAATAATAATAAGCTGGGTAGATTTAGGTTTTCTCAGTGCTCAGTATTTATTTTCCCCCTTGTTTCCGTCTCCAGGTTTTGGTGACGATCTAAACTGCATCTTCAATGACGATAACGCTGAGAAGCTGGTGCTGCGTATCCGAATCATGAACAGCGATGAGAACAAGTTCCAGGAGGTGAGATTACTAATATAATTTTTTTTAAAAATAATATTTTAAAATCACGCCTCACCATCAGGTTGTTTCCTAATCGTGTTCCTTTCACATTATACACACATTTCATTGAGCTGGTTGAATCCTTTGTGTCGTTCCTCTGGCAGGATGAAGAGGTGGTGGATAAGATGGACGACGACGTGTTTCTGCGGTGCATCGAGTCCAACATGCTGACGGACATGACCCTACAGGGCATCGAACAGATCAGCAAGGTGTCACGAGTCACATGATTAAAATGGGCCACTTGTATTGTTTTAAATATGGAACAAACCCTCTATCACAAGCTCCTGTTTGTTTATTACTGGACTCATCGTCTTCCTCTCCTTTAGGTGTACATGCATCTTCCTCAAACCGAGAACAAGAAAAGGACCATAATCACGGAGGAGGGAGAGTTTAAAGCGCTACAGGAATGGATTCTCGAGACGGACGGCGTCAGTCTTATGCGAGTCCTCAGCGAGAAGGACGTCGACCCCGTCAGGACCACCTCCAACGACATTGTGGAGATCTTCACTGTAAGATTGTTTGATCAGCTCACCGTCTGAATTTAGGGAAACAGCCAGATCTGTAGTTAAAACATATTAATTATAATATAAAGCACTAATTATAGGATTGCTGCAGCCATTTTTCCATTTTTTTAGTCAGCTTATCTTTCTCTCATAGGTGCTCGGTATCGAGGCAGTGCGTAAAGCTCTGGAGAGAGAGTTGTACCACGTCATCTCCTTCGACGGTTCCTACGTGAACTACCGCCATCTCGCCCTCCTGTGCGACACCATGACCTGCAGAGGTCACCTGATGGCCATCACCCGTCACGGCATCAACAGACAGGACACCGGCCCGCTCATGAAGTGCTCTTTTGAAGAGACGGTAAGAACAAGGAGCACAGAAATAAATGTTTTTAAATGCATTTTGAATTTTTTTTTTTTTAATATTGTGTGCATACTGTGTATTTCTACACCTGCATAGGCATATGTGGAGTTTTCTGTTCGGTTATAAATTACAAAAATTAAATAAGTAATAAAAATCTTTTGATATTTATAGCTTATTTTATTGGTGGGTATAAGTTTGGTCTGCACAGATCCTGGATGATCCTGAGGAGTACTGAATCTAATATTTTTATATATTTTTTTAATACTGAATTTTATTTTCCATGAGATTCTTACCAATAAACAAAGCAGCAGTAACTATAAATGGAACAAAATAGCGATTTTGTTCCAACTTGTTCCTACCTTTTCACATGATTACAGCTAAACATGTTCCATGTAGCTTTAACTCTGTGATGTTAAATGTACTAAATTACCAAAGTGTAGAGTTTTTTTGGCTGTGATTTCTGAATAAAGGCAAAAACAATTGTACAGAAAGAATCGTACAGATATTAATTCACGTTACCTTTTTTGCTGGTTTGTCTTTGACCTGTGTGTAGGTGGACGTCTTGATGGAAGCGTCGTCCCATGGAGAATGCGATCCCATGAAGGGCGTGTCTGAAAACATCATGCTCGGACAGCTGGCTCCTGCAGGCACCGGCTGCTTCGACCTGCTGCTAGATGCTGAGAAATGCAAATACGGCATGGAGATTCCCACCAACATCCCCGGCATCAGTGTGGCTGGGCGTAAGTAGCATGTTTTTATTTTTGTTAATTGGCAAAAATGATTTTCTTCTTAAAAGTAAGTCTCTTCATGCATTTTCTTTTTTTTTTCTCCTTTTGCAGCAACGGGAATGTTCTTTGGCTCCGCCCCCAGCCCTATGAGCAGCATGTCTCCAGCCATGACGCCCTGGAACACGGGGGCCACCCCGGCTTACGGTGCATGGTCTCCCAGCGTGGGTGAGTGCAGGCAGTCGCTTTTATCTGATGCTCTCAGATCCAGCATTTATATTTTCTCTGCCTCATCCTTGCTCTCTCTCTCTCTCCCTCTCTCTCTCTCTCTCTCTCTCTCTCTCCAAACAGGAAGTGGAATGACTCCAGGAGCTGCAGGATTTTCACCCAGTGCTGCCTCCGATGCCAGCGGCTTCTCTCCGGGTTACTCGCCCGCGTGGTCTCCTACACCCGGCTCTCCTGGATCTCCTGGTCCAGCCAGTCCTTACATTCCCTCTCCAGGTTAGCTTAGGAGCCATTTTATCATTTTTAAGATTAAAATCAGGGTTCACATGCATCCTCAGGGGGAAGGAACTTGTAGTGACGTTTGGTAAAAGAGAAAATTCAGTGTACTAATTTTACAGATGTTCTAGACATGAAAAATGATTGGAAAATATTTTACTTTCAGTTGCAGAATACATTATCTTGTCCTTGTACTTTCTCTCCTCCAGGTGGAGCCATGTCTCCAAACTATTCCCCCACGTCTCCGGCGTACGAGCCGCGATCCCCTGGAGGCTACACCCCACAGAGCCCCGGCTACTCCCCCACATCCCCGTCTTACTCTCCCACCTCTCCTTCCTATTCTCCCACCAGCCCCAACTACAGCCCAACATCTCCATCTTATTCCCCAACCTCTCCATCCTACTCTCCAACATCTCCATCTTATTCCCCAACCTCCCCGAGCTATTCGCCCACATCGCCCTCTTACTCTCCAACGTCTCCATCTTATTCCCCCACCTCTCCATCTTACTCTCCGACATCTCCGTCGTATTCTCCGACTTCGCCCTCTTATTCACCGACGTCTCCCAGCTACAGCCCGACGTCCCCTTCGTATTCGCCCACCTCTCCATCGTACTCGCCGACTTCCCCCTCGTACTCTCCGACCTCTCCTTCGTATTCCCCGACTTCGCCCTCGTATTCCCCGACGTCTCCCAGTTACAGCCCCACCTCGCCCAATTACACACCCACTTCGCCCAGCTACTCGCCCACCTCTCCGTCTTACAGCCCAACCTCGCCTTCGTACTCGCCTACGTCTCCGAATTACACGCCCACCAGCCCGAACTATTCTCCCACGTCCCCGTCTTACTCCCCCACCTCTCCGTCTTACTCCCCATCCAGCCCTCGGTACACGCCTCAATCTCCTACGTACACCCCGAGCTCGCCCTCTTACAGCCCGAGCTCGCCGTCTTACTCCCCCACGTCTCCGAAATACACCCCCACCTCTCCATCGTACAGCCCCAGCTCTCCGGAATACACCCCGACTTCACCCAAATACTCTCCCACTTCGCCCAAGTACTCGCCCACTTCTCCCAAATACAGCCCCACGTCTCCGACTTACTCGCCCACTACGCCCAAATACAGCCCTACGTCTCCGACGTACTCTCCGACATCTCCTACCTACACCCCGACCAGCCCCAAGTACTCACCCACTTCGCCTACATACTCCCCGACGTCTCCAAAATACTCCCCAACTTCGCCGACGTACTCGCCTACTAGTCCCAAAGGCTCGACTTACAGCCCGACTTCGCCTGGGTACAGTCCAACGTCTCCGACCTACAGTCCAGCCATCAGCCCCGACGACAGCGACGAGGAAAACAACTGAAGCGGACGACGACTGGATTAGACTCGCCATCACGATGCCGCCTTGTCCTTCAAGTTCCTCCTTGAAAACACAGCGTCAGCATGGGACAATATCGTGGATGGACGTCGCCATCTTTGATTCGGACGACAGAAAACTACGGAACCTGGGGTCCTACGTGTGAAAAGTTCTGAAATCTTTCGGACCCGTCAGACATTTCTCGCATCATTTCTGCAAACAGGCTCTATTTACTATGATATTGTCATAGATGTGAACTGTAGAACCGACTGCCTTTCAGCTTTTTCAGTTTGGCTGGATTGAGAAAGGGGTTTTGGGGTCTTATATATAAATATAAATATGAAAACCCACCCCTCTTAAATTAGGCATCTCTAATTCAGTGTTGAATATAATGGAAATCTGAGAGCTTAATTTGCCAAAAGCTTTGTGGAAAGCAAATTGTGGATCATATCTACTGCAGATGGAACTGGAAAAAAAGTCAACTAAAGTGAGGTGCACAGAGAATTTTACTGAAACGTATCTAACATTGACGTTTTGTTTTTTTCTTGCTTTGTATATATGCTGTGCTCAGTTTGTTTATCCATGCAAATGGAAAGAACTGAAACTCTAATTAATGAATGTTAAGAGCCAGATTTGAGTTTGTTTATCAGCTAAAATTAATCAGACGTGTCTAATCTGACCACATGGTCATATGCTGGTCATTAGCATAGAAGAAAGGGTCGTAGTAGTGGCCATGTTGAGGGCTTATCTACCATCTTTCCTCTATTATTATTATTATTATTATTATTATTTTGGTAGTTAAACTTTCACCAGCATCCTGTTCAATTTTCAAATAACCACAAAAAAAATAAGAGTTATAGCCAGCAATAGCTTCTCTCTAACTGTAGAGGAATGTGAATTTTTCTGAAAAGATGATTTTTTTCTTTTATTGGTTTTAGAGTGTTATAGGAGGAGGAGGAAGGCGAGGGAGTTAGTCGTATATACGCTGGTTTGCTTGTCCTGTCAAGCTGAACCTGTTTCTTTGCGTCTTACTTTTATTTCAATCTTCCCAAAAACCTCATCCGTCCCTGTCAGCATCTGTATAAATATTTCCCCTTGACTTCCTTTTTAGTTAATGTTATTTAAAAAAAAAAGTCCCAGTAAGTTAGAGTGGAAATTTAATCATTTCTCTGATTTTCGTCTGCTTCATAGAGATGTTTAGATTTGTGTTTGGGTTTACTTTTGGATCAAGCATTTTGGACTTTAATTTTAATGCTCTCGCCTAGTCTATGCAGTTTGTTTGCGTAAACAGCAGGGGGCGGTAAAGTTGGTTTTGACAGCGTGCTGAGTGCTGAAAAACATTTTAAAACGACTTGACTAGCAAGCAGTCGAGCTTGTCATTTCTGTTCATGTTCAACACCATCCTTCTCTGTTAATTCAAACGTAACCCAAGTTTTCTTACATCAGTAATCAGTGTTTGTCTTTTTTTTTTTTTTTTTTTTTTTTTTTTTTTTTTTTTTTTTTTTTTTTTTTTTTTTTTTTTTTTTCCCCCACCATCATCTGTTCCTGAGGGTTTGGGATGAAGGGAGGGTCAAAAATACATACTGTACAATACTGGAAACCTATATGCAGAACATTTTGTGTATAAACAGGTGGAACCAGGGTTCATTCCTGACATAAGAGGCCTTTGTCTTGCTCTTTAGATGTCAGTCATGGTGGCTTTGTGCGAGCGTTTGCTTTTTAAAGCCTTAGAGCAGGTTCGTCAGCTCGTCAGAGTCTCTGCCCTAGATTGCCTTCAACGATGTTTTCTTAAAGTTCCAGTCACTTATGTGCCCAGGCTCCTAGTAGAAGTGTGTGTGTGTGTGTGTGTGTGTGTGTGTGTGTGTGTGTGTGTGTGTGTGTGTGTGTATGGATGTTTGAGTATTTGTGTGTGTGAGAGAGTGTAAATTGAGACAGGGTTTCCTTCAGTTGGGCCGGGTTTGAAAAGGGTTAATAAAGGAAGATTTAAACTTAAATTGCCACTGTATAGAAGAGGACTTCTCTAATTCTCTGTATCTATTTGTTTGTTTTTGACTTGATGATAAAACAATAAAATGTTTGCCTATAATCCATTGCTGTGTTTTATTGCTTAAATGTTAAAAGCTTTAATTTGCTAACTGCTCATCCGGAAACAAGATCGACTAATTAATCATCTGAATATATTGAATATTGTAGTAATGCCAGCTGTTGCGCTAGTGGAACTGAAATCAAGGTAAAGTGAGAAGTTGGCAATCGACCCTCTCGGTTTCAGGATCCTCTTTTCTCATCATTGTGTCACAGTACTGGGAGCAGAGACAGGAAGTATCACGCGTTATCATCTTGCGTTTCCTTTTCCTCATTGTACGTGTGCTACTGGCTGGTGATTCCATGTTGAATGAACACACCAAAAAATAGATAATTTAGATGCAAGTGCCACCACTGTACTCCATTCTGACCAAAAAAAAAGCAAAGTTGAACCTAAAATTTAAAAAATAAATAAAGATACATTTGATCTCAGTGAGGTGCTAATCACCTGGTCATAGATCTGAAATATCTGCCTTGAACCATTTAAACCATGCTGATCATTTTGAAACCTTTGGGAAAGATTTGGAAGGACCAGAGTAAAGATTTCTGAAGATCCAGATTTATCTGTTCGATGATACAAGGATATGATATAATCCAAATCAGCTCCTCTGACAATTTTAATACATCTTCGCTCACCATCCACTATATTAGGAACACCTGTACTCCTGCTCATTCATGCGTTTATCCAGACCGCCAATGCAAAAATTACGTCAAGTGTTTCAGTTAATTTTCATATCAAACATCAGAAAGGGGGAAAAACATGATCTCAGTGACTCTGACCGTGGCAGATCTTGGTGCTGATCTCCTGGGAGTTTTAGGCACAACTGTAGATCTGTAGAGTTTACAAAGAATGGTGCGAAAAAGACAAAACATCCAGCGAATGTTACTTCTGCAGACGGGCACAACTTCTTGATGAATGGCCAGACCAGTTCACACTGACAAGAAGGCTACAGTAACGTTTAGATAACCACTCTTTACAACCGTGGTGAGCAGAAAAGCATCTCAGAACATCACACAACATGTCAAACTCTGAGGCAGAAGACCACATCAGGTTCCACTGCTGTCAGCCAAGTACAGGCATCTGAGGCTACAGTGGGTTATCTGATTAATTTTATCTGGAATTAATCTGTTTCTTTGTTTTCTTTAAAAAAAAAAAAAAAAAACTACAAATCTGTGAAATTTGGAATTTAGTGTAGAATTTGGTTTAGTTGTTTGTTTCAGTTGCAGGTTTAAGAGTTTTTTCATGCCATTTTTTGCTACCCCTGACGTTGACTTCCTGAAGGAGAAATACAGCTTACGGGCTTAAAAAAAGCTACTGAAACTAGAGAAGCTGAAAGAATCACTTTTGTGAATTTCATAATTCATGTGAAACCACGGCAGATTTGCATTTGCTGAAAAAAATAGTGCTTTCAAGGATTTTCAGCAAGATTATATGATCTATTTGTCTTGTGTTCAGTTTGTAAAAATAATAATAATAAATGAATAAATCGGCTCTTCAGATAAGCGAGTCGGCTCACGGTGTTCATCTGAGAGATCCAGCTGAAAGAGTCGACTCGTTCACAGACGAGTCATTCACAAAGACACAGTGACGACACACTCACGACTCACTACTCTGCAGTATGTGTCTGTTTAGCTGGATGTCTTTAAAATCATGCAGAATTTAGTTTCACACCTGATCCAGATAATCAGGTCGATATTACAGTGTTATATTTGAGTTGGAACTGAAGCATGATAAAGCTCCAAAAGCAGGTTTCTGAAGCTTTAACTCCTGTAAGAAAAATCCCACATCTCACATTAACATTTAAACTCTTAAGGGTCATGATTCACATGTGAAAGTCACAGTTCATGTTTTAGACACGTCACAGGTTACGTTTCACGTAGTTTAGATGTGATTTTTGCACATGATTAATTTATTTTCACGTGCAATTTTTTTCCCTGCATGATTCATTAATTAAAACTTTTTCCCCCCACATGATACTTTTATTTTCACATGTGATGTTTGTCATTGATTCATTTATATTCACACGACTTGTTTATTTTCACACATGATTTTTTACACGATTCATTAATTTTAATAATTGATTTTTTTCTTCACGATTCATTAATTTTCAAATTTGATTTTTTTTTCACAATTCAAGATTCAAGATTCAAAGAACTTTATTAATCCCAGGGGGAAATTGCTTTGTCATGTTACAATTGCTCTCAAAAAGAAAGAAAGAAAGAAAGAAAGAAGAAAATAAAATAAATATATACCTATTTTATAAATATATATACCTAAATTTGTATTGCACATGAAAATTCATTTATAATCACGTTTCAATAATTTTAACAATTGATATTTTTTTTCACATAATTAATTTTTTTGCACAAGATTAATTAATTATCACATGTGATTTTTTTCCATATGATTCATTTATTGTTACATGTGATTCTTTCAAATGATTCATTCTCACATGTGATTTTTTCATAAGATTCATCTATTTTCACATGTGATTCTTTCACGTGATTCATTTATTTCCACGGGGTTCATTTATGTTCAGATGTGATTCTCTTTCACACAATTCAATCATTTTAAAACTGAATTTTTCCCACATGGTTCATTTATATTCACATGTGATTTTTTCCCCCACATGATTCCTTTACACAGTATTCACATGGTGAACTTGAACATATAGGACACATAGGTTTATTTACCACATACACGTGATGGCACATTGTTACATGTGGAAATGCACCTGCACACGTTTTTTCACATGAAATCACACTTCCTCTTGTCATTATGTAAGCAAAATGTGAGCTGTATGTGATTTTTCTGACAGGGAATTAAACTTCAGATTTGTCTGTGATATCTGTGAACATGTCCTGACATGAGACAGAGGATTCATAGCAGACTGGGTGTTTTCTGTTTTTACTGATGGAACATTTATGCAACTTTTTGCATTTCTTTTTAATCATTTTTATAAAAAAAGCTTTTTTCTGCAGCAGGCATACCTCATGTATGAAATCCTGTAATTTATTCAATCAGACATGAGGAACACCAAAGCAAGGAACCGTATCAAACGGAAGTGGTACAGATTTGTGTACAATCTGTCCTTCTCCTTCACTCCTTCATTTTTTTCTCTTTTTTTAACCCTCCCTGCTCTTGGTTTTGGGTGGGTGTGCAATGAGCCGTGACTCAGAGGAGAAACAGGAAGTGTTTAGTGCTCAAAGACTTCTCCTCGTCTGCTAAATCTCTTCCTCTGTTTTTCTTCAAGCTGAGAAAAAGTTCTCAGTGGTACTAACTACAGCAAGGTAGGCTACAAATCTTCAACTTGTGTAGAAACTAAACTTTAGAAACTAAAAAAGTTACAGTGGTCACTTTTGTTGTCTACATTCCCTTTAAAGACAAAAAAAAATTCCTTGCAAATTTGACACAAAATTAGACTACTTTCAGTTGATGCTTGTCTTCTTGGAAAGCATGTTAGATAATTATTGCAGGCTTGCAACTCTCATAGCAGTATCAGGCTTCTCCGCCCTCCCCTGGGGTGGTTATTGTTTTATTATTGCTATCATATTTCCTTCTCTGATTAGCTGCATGTGTACGGGTCGTGCCTCAGGTATCTCAGACACGGCGCTGTTGACCCCTGTCAATCTCCTCATCTTTCTTTCCTTTCACTGCACAGACACAGACATATTTCATTTCTAATTTCTCCAATGCTGGGCCTGTTGTTGTGGATAATCATCTCCCAATCACTCAGTCACTCAAACCCTACACCTCAAAACACAGTTGGATGAATAGAACGATAGAGGGGTGAAGATGAAAGCGCAGGAATGATCAGACTCTGTCAGGCAACCCGACTCTCCTCGCCGTGGGGCGTCCTCGGGTTTTATTCCCCCGGGTCCAGTTACCGGCTACACGTAAGCTTAACCAGGCCAGATGAACACAGACACACACACACAAACACACAGACCAAACGCAGGCAGGATGGAGCCGGAGCCAGAAGAAAGCGTGCCTGAACTGGCTGAAGGGATCATGCAGTTAAGTGCACGGACCTGTTCTGTTCTGCCATTTAGATTAGACGTGTGTGTGTGTGTGTGTGTTTAAGACCACGCCTTACGTCTGCAGGCCCTGACCACACTCTCCTGCTCTTCGCTCTACATTCTCTTCCTTCCTGTTTGGTTTCTGTATGGGTGACTGAAATACGCTAACATTTACACAAAAAAAAATTCCCCTCATAACCCATTCTGCCAACAGCTTCTGTTTAAACAGCAACCGTGGTGTGAAATGTCTCATCTGGATCTGGATCTGTGTGTCTGCTACAAAAATCCTTTGTGTGCTCATAAATATTCAGTGTCAGTGGGTCAAATGCAAAAGAAAGGCGTTAAAAATAATCCTAAATATACAAATAAAAATTCATTGCTTGGATTTGCACTAGACATTGTGCTAGACATCCTATACTTTTATTTATTTATTTATTTATTTAAATGGAATTTTAAAAGATTTATTTTAAATGAATGTCAAATGCATTTTAATTTGGAGAAACAGAAATTCAGCCCATTAAAATGTCATTTGGAGTCATTTTTTATTTTATATAATTTTGTTGTTGATGATGTTTCTTTGTGGTATGTACTTGTAAATATAGCCTTGGGTGCTATATAAAGAAAGGAATTATAGAATTTTAACACATGAATGAATGAATGAATGAATGAATGAATTTAAAAAGAATAATTAATTCATTAAATAAATAATATAATTATCAAAAACGATCAAGCACATTTTTAGCTTGAATAATGCTCGAATAAAGCACACTCTATAAACAACACCACAGAAGAAGGCTATTTAATTAATTCAGTATCTATTTCTATATTTCTATACAGTATAAACTCACCATCCACTTTAATAGGAACACCTGTACACCTGCTCATTTAGTGAAGTGAAGTGACTTGCGGCCAAGCATGGTGACCCATACTTGGAATTTGTGCTCTGCACTTAACCCATCCAAGTGCACACACACAGTAGTGAACACACACACACACACAGTAGTGAACACACACCCGGAGCAGTGGGCAGCCTTTTTTTTGCTGCGGTGTCCGAGTAGCAGTTGGGGGTTCGGTGCCTTGCTCAAGGATCTCACCTCAGTTGTGGTATTGAGGGTGGGAGAGAGCACTGGTCATTCACTCCCCCCACCTACAATCCCTGCCGGACCTGAGACTCGAAACCCACGACCTTCAGGTTCACCTTCGGGTTACAAGTCCGACTCTCTAACCATTAGGCCACGACTGCCCCGTGCAGTTATGCAATCAGCCAATCATGTTGCAGCAGCACAATGTATAAACAGCCTCTAGAACATTTCATATGGACAGTTTAAGTCTGGAAAAGGTCCCATGATAGCCTCAGGTTCCTGTTCTTGGCTGACAGGAGTGGTGTCTGATGTGGTTTTCTGCTGTTGTATTTCATCCACCTCAAGGTTTGATGATCTGTGCATGCTGAGATGCTTTTCTGCTCACCACGGTTGTAAAGAGTGATTATATGAGTTACTATATCCTTCCTGTCAGCTCAGATCAGTCTGGTCGTTCTCCTCTGCTCTCTTTCATCAACAAGGTGTTTCTGCCTGCAGACCCTCCACTTACAGGATCTTTTTGTTTTTTGCACCATTCAGTGTAAACTCTAGAGACTGTTGTGTGTGAAAATCCCAGGAGATCAGCAGTTTCTGAAATACTCAAACCAGCCCGTCTGGCACCAACAACCATGCCACGGTTAAAGTCGCAGATATCACGCTTTTACTTCATTCTAATGTTTGATGTGAACATTAACTGAAGCTCTTGACCTGTATCTGCATGATTTTATACAATGTACTGCTGTCACATGATTGGCTGATTGGCTAACTGCATAAATGAGCAGGTGTACAGGTGTTCCTATTAAAGTGGACAGTGAGTGTTATTACTCCTGCTTGTAAGGACGTGTGTGATTTTGATTGGAAATTATATTTATTTTCTGTTCTGAAGCAGAAGTTTAAACCCTGGCAGTTTAAACCCCTTGTATATTTGATCCTATAATAAGGAAATGAACATCACTTGAAAACTGAAGCTTTTGCAGGTTTGCATATCGGTATTTTTAGTGTTGCTACCATGCATTTGCTGAAACCTCACAGTCGTTTACTGGAAAGTCTCATGAGAGAATTTTGTGCTGAATTTAAATGTGTGACTTTTAGCCAAACTGCTGATTGGCAACAGAGCTGCCTTTCTGACATATCCCGCTGAACCTGTGAGCGTTAGTGTGCTGTATCAGTACCAGTAAGATGGAAGCTCGTGGGCGAGTGAACAAGCATATGGGCATGTAAGTCTGAACACTGAAGTCTTTTTAGTGATGATGGAAAACGATGAATCATGACGGGTGTCTGAAATTCCAGGGAGGAATTGAATCATGTGCGCTTGTTAGGTGTGGTCACTGGCTTTTGCCTTTTGCTTTTCCCCTTTTGAGTCTTGCTATTGTTTTTCTTCACAGGTCGTTGACAAGAAATATAATATAACTCTAACTATAATAGATATTTGCTTGTATTAATTGTTATTTTAAATCCTGTACGTACATTTATCTGCTATTTTGCTATAACATGCAGATCAGAGTACAGAGTAATCGGGAGTACGGGTGGAACGATATGACATGAATATCATACTGTGTCATGATTCTCAAAGACATTTTTATGATACATGATATGATGTATCATGATGCAGAAGTGTTGCTTTAAAACGTGTTTAATAATTTATTTAATGCAAAAATTCATTCGTTTTTATTTTTTGATATTTAAAAATAACACGTTCATACTTTAACAACAAAGTAAAGTAAAAAATATATATATTTTTAGCACTGAATGGAGAAAATGTTTTAAAAAAATTTATCACAGTATTGCTATTATATCATCATATTGCCAGGTGGCTTCAGTATATCTGATTGTTTTACGTTAGTTTTTACATACTGATATTTTTTGCATATTCATATCTGGATTTATTTTAAATAATTATGTTATGTCACATATTTTATATATTTGATGTCTTTCTCACATATAAACCTTCTCTTTTTAATGATCACCACAGTGATTTACAGTATTAAACTATGTAATATTATAATAACTCATCCTGACTCTAACCACACCTTACATAATAACGAGTCTGCTCTTTGCTCTTTGTCATCATCAGGGACTAAAAGCAGCTTATCTTCTGCCGTTTCAGTGTCATGTCATGTCATTTCTTCCTCCTCTACTACCTCTTTGTCACGCACAACTGAGAGAGAGAGAGAGAGAGAGAGACACACACACACACACACAGAGTGGGTTTCAGTGTGATTCACTTACAACTATGATCATCCGTGTTCTCTGAAGACAAGACGTAATACAAAATGTGTTAGATTCACTTCACGTAGTATCAGTCTTATACATACATACATATATATACATATATATATATATATATAGTCTTAGGCACCCTGTTTTTTTAGTACAAAGTTTGTTATAGATTTTTATTTAATTACTTCTACATTATTGATTCAGTACAAAAACATTTTAGATTTCCAAACATTATGTTACAGAAAAATTTCTTTGCATGTGCCTAAGACTTTTGCACAGTACTGTATGTATGTGTATATATATATGTGTGTGTGTGTGTGTGTGTGTGTGTGTTATGTGCAAACATTTAAATTAATATTAACTATATAAGCAATAAAACATTCAGGAGCATGCTGTTTTAACAAAATAATACTGTTACCACCCTACAATAGCATGGCACAAACTGTTTTATTCCTCTTACACCACAGCAATTTGCTGATGACTACAGTTTTTTAAATTTATTAATGAATGTTACATCATTAAATGTTACATCATCTTTTTTTATCTGTTACATTTAACGCCATGGAACGTCTAAGAAACTTCCACAAAGTTAGTTCCTGTTCTCACTTACTTTATACCAGCTATAAGCACTTCGCCAGACTCTTTTTTTTTTTATCTATCACTTGAAGTTAAAAAAAAATGCAGCTGGTCATGTTACAGAGAAACCGCACAAAGAAACGTAAACTACTCTGTCCTGAAAACTGTCCTGAAAAAGTGCTGACACTGGAGACTCCTTTCATACAGGATCCCTTCACCATATAAATGATTATACATTTTATACATTTTTCTTTGTTAAATAACAGCATGTTTTAAACAGCATGGTTTAGCTTATGTGGAATGTCCACCATCCAAATCCCTGTGGAAGCTGTTACTATAGAAACGATAATGTATTATTTAGAACGAGCGCATTAACATAAACCTGTGATTTGCAGCTGCACTACTGTCAGAGCTGCTGTTACAGAAAATTAATCAACACCTTCTACACCTGCAGTAGAGTAGAAAAGTAGATTTTTCTCATGTTGTGTCCCTCTGTTCCTGCAGAATGCTCCCCTTCCAGGCTGCTCCGGATCAGTTCGGGCCCGAGGTGAGGCAGCTGGGTCTGCACTGCTGGCGGGTGGAGAAGCTGAAGGCCGTGCCGCTGGCTGCGTCTGAATTCGGCGCTTTCTATAACGGTGACTCTTACCTGGTGCTGCAGAACAGAGGAGACGATGGAGCCGATCTACACATGTGGATCGGTGAGATTAAGATCTGTCTGACATCAAAACTGAGTTTATTAAAAATTAAACCTTGGTCATGTGCAGGGTATGAATTATGTGATTAAGGGACTTGTGAATGGAGTCTGAACCTCTTAACCTCTTAATTAAACATGATAAAGCCAAAGATTGTAGGGTTTCTTACAAACTATTTTAAACAGACACTAAAATATTTCTCCAGTCCTCCATCCCTCTGGGTAAAACTATTATTTAAATAAATCCTCTGGATTTATCTTAAATAAATCTTCAATTTATTTAAAGTATGAAAGCAAAAGTACAAGAAAGATTCACAAAATCACACACACACACACACACACACACTTATATTAATTCCTGTCAGTTAGCACATCTTCCACCAAAAACCCTGGAAAACATTAGCTAAAGCTAACTAACAACAGCTTTATTGCTAATCTCTCAAATGTTAGCTAGCGTGATAATAACCATGACGATACAAACTAGCTGAATGCTAATAGTTAGCTGTCACAATACAAACTGTCTTGATAAATACAACACTTATGTATCAACTGATAGATTACAGTGCTAGGTATTAGCTTTAAGCTAGTTTGTATCATGCTAGGCAATGTTTGCTAACGTTTGTTGGGAATTTAGATAGATTTCTGTCACTAAAAAGCCATCTTACTGTGTGACTTGACAAATATCTGATAAAAGAGAAATGTAGTGATGTTTGGAGTAGAACACAGAGGTTTTTCTTTTGAAATATAGAAAATAAAAGTCTAAAATATCAGGTGAAAGGAAAACACATACAAACAAATCCAGAGTTAAGTAAATTGTTGTTTCTTTCTTACTTCATACTTCATATTCTTTCTTAACTCAAGCCTTAGGTATGATTTTATTATTAAATATCCTGAAGAAGCAGCGTAAGTATATAGGCAAAACGTTTTTTTGTGACAAAGTCCTAACCCTAGCTAGCTTTAAGCTTTGAAATAAAAAAAAAAGCCTATATGAGAAACCACTTTGGTTTCCCATTTTCTAAAGTCTGAAAGCACAGAGGAGAAAAATCAGTGCACTTCTGAAATCCCACAATGCCTTGCTGTAGGTTAGTTTTCAGATGGTAGCCTAGGGGGTGCAGAACACCCATAATGCACCACTTCTCTGATGCTCATACCAGAGGTATATTGTGAAGCTATAGTTTCTCGGCACTATCATCTAATGTCTGGAAGAATACTTCAGATTGAAACATTCAGATTGAATCAGAAAGAAACTTATTTGTTTTGTTACAGTTAAACCTAACAGTGGTCAGGGTATTTAGTTGCATTTGGTTTACAGAAGAGGAAAAAAGACATGATGGTGTGATGTGAGAGAGGGTTTGGGTTTAAGCAGGAAGATCATGGGTTTCCCCGTCTCTGTGTCGTCCTTCCTACTTCCTCATCACAGTCTCAAAGTTCAGTAGCGGAGACATTGCTGCTTTCACATAAATCATAATTCACATTATATTGTTATATTATCTTGTAAGCAGGTCATAAGGTCCCTTGTGAACGTAGATATTTGGATCAAACAAGAGCAAAGGTGATTACTTTTCAAAGCTGCATACGCAATGGCAGTGCAAGTAAGGAATAAAACATGCTGTTGCAAACTCGCATGTCCCAAAGTGTTTTATTCCTCTTAATACCACAGCGATTTGTTAACAGTTACATTTTTATGTATTAAAGATCATATTTTTTTTATCATTTTATAGTTGCATTTAATGTTTAGTAACATCCACTAAATGTATATTATAGGTTATAGCAGCTATAAACAGTCACTCCCTCACCAGCTTCACTTTTTTCTCTCTCTTGAAGTTAATAAGACAAAAAAAAAAAAACGCAGCTCGTCTTGTTAACGAGAAACCACAAACTCCCCTGTCCTGAAGATTTCGGAAAACTTACAGTATGTACTGTTACAAAGCACTGACACTGGAGACTCCTTCCATAAATGTCAAATAAACATCTCCTTACAGAAAACTTCATCACATCAATGATCATATCTTTTTCTTTTGTCTACTATACACAGCCCTGTGAATGAGCTGTTACTATAGAAACGATAACATATTGATATAAACAAAGGTCATTTGCGGCTGCACTACTGTCAGACCTGCTGCTACAGAAAATGAATCAGCACCTTCTGAATAATCAGAATCCAGATTTTAGCAGTGCTGTGTTATATAAGAACACATAAGCCACTCAGATGGCGCATGATCCTGATGAAAGAGAGATAAAGGGGAAAACCCAGGTGAAAACAGGAAGGGCAGGAGTTTCAAGTGGGTCATTAAAGTTTCAGTAGTGACAGTACAGCATTTGGCCTGTTGGCTCGGTGTGTATCTGTTGCTTTAGGTAACGCTGCTATTCAGCTTGTCAACACATAGATTCATGATCTGCCCCAGTGCCCTGTTCCTGCCCTCCAACATCGGCCTCATAAACCTCCTCCCTGAACCAGCGCAGCATATCATAGCACACATCTCTGAATACAGTCACTTTTTTTCCTGTCTCGGAGAACAACTAGCTGATTAGATATTAAAGTTTTTTGTAATAGATTTAATTTTCAGTTCTGAGAGTGCACTGTGTTTAAACTTAATTTCATTTTAATATTTAATATTTAAACACTTTCATATCAAATGTTAAATGTTTAATTTTAATCTAAAATGAAATATTTTCATACAATACCTGGCTTTTACTTTGAATCCTCCACCCCTGTGAAAATTCAGTCAAGTGCAAAAGTTTGCACACCCTAAGTTAAATAAATGAGTGATATATAGCATTTAACGTGCTATGTTTAACAGTAACAAAAGTAATAGTGCAAGATTAAAGTCAAAATGATATCAGTATATAAGTTTGCATCCCCTTTTCTAATTATGATACGTATATATGTGGGTGTGATATACATGATAAGATATGTTAGATCCCCTCAGTTATATTTATCTTTATGAATAATCGCCTCCACATTAAATCTGACATATTATCTGTTATAAAGCTGCCAGAAGGTATCATATGGGTGGAGCCTGAGAGGCTCCTGGCAACTGGCAAACTGTTTTTCTACTGATTTCACCTTTTGAATTGTAAAGGAATTTGCACACACACATTTCACTTTTGCTTCTTGGATTTTTAAGACTTAAGATTTGTGGGATAAGGTTTTCATTTTTCATCCAGAAATCATTGTGGGGATACAAACATTTGCACTGTTCAATTAAACAAACTAAAGCAGTGGTAACTATGGTAACATTTGTCTCTTTTTTCCTTCTCTCCCCCCTACTGTCTCTCGCTCTCTGTCTCTACCTCTTTCTCTCTCTCCATCTCCCCCCTCTCTGTCGCTCTCTCTCTCTTGCTCTCTGTCTCTACCTCTCTCTCTCCCTCTCTCTCTCTCTCTCTCTCTCTCTCTCTCTCTGTCCCTCAGGCGAGAAGTCGTCTCGTGATGAGCAGGTTGCTTGTGCCATGTTGGCCACCCAGCTGGATAACTTCCTGGGTGGAGAACCCGTCCAGCACAGACAGGTGCAGGGCTACGAGACACCCGAGTTCATGAACCTCTTCCCCAGGGGAGTCAGCTATAAGGTGAGAAACCTAGATGCACACATACACATCTACATTAATATAAAATTGCATTATATTCATTCAGTTATTTGTTAAAAATGTTTATTTAAAGTGCAATGCATTCTTATAAGTAACTTTTATAAGTAATTCTAACAATGTGTAAAATGCTGTATAAAATTGCTATAACATGTTATGAATGTATTCATAGGTCATTCTACATGGTGTCCCAAAAGTCTCCATACATATGGGAACTTAACACTTTTTAGAGAAATGTAACTTCATAAAAAAAAAAAAAGTTTACAAAACATCCTCTACATGATTGTCATTTCTTTGTAAACACATACGGAGTCGTCTTTCCCACTCATGATGAACTCATGTACCACATCTGGTGTTACGCATGTAATTGCAAGTTCACTGGAACCTTGCCACAGCTTCCCTGTCCAGCCATGAGAATGATTTTAATCTGTTCTTCTTTTGTCAAAGGCATTCCTAAAGGCTATCTGAACAAAAAGAAAGTGTTTCCCAATATTTCTTATATATATGCATATGACATTTGTGATCACTATTTATTAACTGTACAGTAAGAACATGTAATAAATAACAGTAGTGATGGATGCAGAGATAAACACAGGAACAGGACCAGGCTATACACAGTACAGAAACATGACAAATGGGAGCCTGAAGATGGTTGAAATAACACTCTTTTTTCTTTTTTGGGGGAAAATTAGGTTTGCTGGCTTCGTAAGATGATTCTGCTAAGAAGCCATTCTGAATGGGAAACACGCTGTAGTTGGATTCCCCCCAGAGGGACAAGGGTCTGGCGGTGGGCAATAAGGCAGAAATATCATATCACGATAGTTGAAGACATTTTCATGACCCATAATACTGTATATATTGTATATGAGACAACTATGCAGTTACACCTGACACTTCATGGTGTTTTTCTTTTCATTTTGTAATTCATAAAATAAAACATACATATGTTTTTCAAGAGCTGCATATATTGTAAGAAAGGGCAATTTCTCAGTATTATAGATCCTGAGAGAGAAATGTTTCAGTGTGGTTCATATACACCCTTTCTGCGGTAAGCCTTTATATGCGTCAATGAAACAGTACTTCCCGTGATGAGTCATCCACAGTTACAGTCAGTTAACACATTCAACCAAGTGTTAAGTTTTATGTTCGAGTTGTCACTATGAAAAAGAAGCACAGAGAAAGTTGGTGTGCCAGAGTTATTACTCAAATAGGAATAGTACATTCCACAACCTCCAAGATCTTCTACAGCTATCTCAAACTAACATTAAAATAAAATAATTATTTGTAAGGGGTGGCAGTAATTCTGATCTTTTATTTTTAAGTTTTGAAACAAAAATAACATTGTTAAGATAAAACTATACAGGACATTTATTGCATGTGTTAAGCATTTTTATCTGTTCACATTTATATATATATATATATATTCATGACACTTGAAATTTAGCTCAGGTTCATCTCTGGATCATCTTTGAGATGTTTCTACACCTTGACTGGAGTTCACCTGTGGCAAATTCAATTGATTGGACATGATTTGGAAAGGCATACACTTGTCTATATAAGGTCTAACAGCTGAACCTGCATATCAGAGCAAAAACCAAAGCAGGAGGTCAAAGGAACTGCCTGAAGAGCTCAGAGACAGGGTTGTGTCGAGGCACAGATCTGGGGAAGGCCACAAAGAGCACAGGGGCCTCCATGATTCTTAAATGGAAGAAGTTTGGAACAGCCAGGACTGGGGACAACCAAACTGAGCAATCAGGGAGAAGGACCTTGGTAAGAGAGGTGACCGAGAACCCGATGGTGACTCTGGATGAGCTCCAGAGATCATGTGTGGAGATGGGAGAAACTTGAAGAAGGTCAACCATCGCTGCAACACTCCACCGATCTGGGCTTTATGGCAGAGCGGCCAGATGGAAGCATCTCCTCAGTGCAAGACACATGAAAGCATGAAAACATGAAATTTGGGCTTTCATGAGTCTTTCTGTGTGTTTCTGTGTGTGTCACTTTCTGCCTGTCTCTCATGGTCTTTCTCTGTGTCTCTCTCTCTCTCTCTCTCTCTCAGGAAGGAGGAGTGGAGTCAGCTTTTAGAAAACAGCAGTCTGGCTCTGGTCCGGTTCAGAGGTTGTATCACATTAAGGGGAAGAAGAACATCAGGGCGAAGGAGGTGGAGCTGAACTGGTCTAGCTTTAATAAAGGAGACTGCTTCATCCTTGACCTGGGAGAGGTGTGTGTGTGGAGAGAGAGAGAGAGAGAGAGAGAGAGAGAGAGAGAGATTGGATAGTGTGTATGCAGTGTGCATGCTTAGCATTCATGAATCCTGTGTCCTAGCCTCTATATTGTGTGTGTGTCTCCAGACGATCGTGTCATGGGTTGGCTCTCAGGCCAATATGTTTGAGAAGCAGAAGGTGCGAGAGATCGCCTCTCTCATCAGAGACACTGAGAGACACGGCAAAGCGCAAATCACTAACATCAATGAAGGAGAAGAGACGCCTGAGATGCTGAAGGTGAGAAAGCGCATCATAAGTCTGACGTAACCGCATCATAAGCGATACCATGACCTGGAGCTTATGACCTGTTGCTCTGCAGCGTTGTGTTCTTACCAGTAATTCTCATAATAACTTCCATGACATGTCTGATAGCAATGTTTGCTGAGTGTGCTTTAGTTAGTATATATTTATGATAACCATCATGAGACTTAATAAAATGAATGTAACATCTCTGACTTTATAAGAAATATCCCTGTTCTGTCATGATGTGTAATTGAATCATAAAGAGCTTGTCATTCATTGTAACATACGTATTTGCTAACTGGAGCTCCATTAGTGATATTTAGCAAGTGGTAAAAAAAACCAACCAAAAAAGTGAAAAAATTTGGAAAGCCTAATATTTTTTGATATTGAAAGTTTTGCCCCTTGCACCTTCATACAATTTTCTGTTATTTTTCTTTTAATTTTCATTACAATTATTTTGTTCTTGTAGGGTATAAAATATCTTATGACAGTTTTTATTAAGTACATAACATCTGTAAATTTTTTTATTAAGTACATAACATCAAGTAAATTTAAAAGATGAAAAACATGCCTTTTATTTATTTGACCTTCAAAGAACTTTTTTTTTAAAATATCAAATGCTATGAGATTATTTTCTAAGTTTCTCTTGCTCAGCTGCCAATCAGTCCTGTTTTTTTTTAAATTTGTCGTTAAAAAAATAAACATTGATTAAACATTTATTAATTATTTAGCTAACTATCATGCCAGTTTCTAGGTTTGTCTGATATTATTTAATAAATATTTAATATCATACATGCAGCCGTGGGAAAAAGACCAGAAAGAACACCAGAACGAACTTCTATAAACAAACAAATAACCTCAGGAGACAATAAAAAAAACCAGATTTCAATATGTAGTCATTTTTTTCCAAAAAGTAAAACAACATTCAAAAACCGAGTACACCCTTCCTGCTTCAACAGTCATTAAGAGAGTAAATAGCAGCCAGGTTTTACTAATGAAATGCACATGATCAGTTAATCATAAAGAAGTGTGACGAACTCTATAAAAGCAGAACTTTTGGCAGTTCGGTGTTCTGCAGCACTCAGGTGTGTGTCTACATCATGCCGAGAAGAAATAGTTATTTAGGCCCTGATAAATAAAAGCATAGAATTGAAGGAGGGTGTACTTTCTTTCTCCCATGACTATACATACATACATACATAAAAATTCATGTCTGGATTGTTAATTTTTGTTCAGTTAAAATATTTCATTTTTTCAAAATGAAAAATTACAATCGCTGGCAAATTGCTAAAAATCTAAAAATCTAAAAATCAATGCGTGAGTAAGTTTAAATGTAGATGCCTTCACTCGAATAGATTTTTCACCCTATATTACTTTTATTAAGTAAGATTTTGACACAGTACCTGTACTTTTACTTACACTTTTCTTATACTTTTGCTGTACTTTTCATAAGACTGACACAAACATTTCAAATATTTATGAAATGTTTATGTCAGTCTTATGAGCAATGTCCAAAAAAGAAGACACAGTAGCAGCTTTTCTACTTTTGCTAGAATTCTGCTTGTGCTGTTTGCAAATCCGAAATAATAATAAGAATTCAGGACATTTGTCCTTTTTAATTTACAAAAATAAGGATTATTCTGAGTTGTAAAGTAACTTAGATCATCACACCTTGCTCCACATCGTGCCTGTGACTTTTCTGGCTCTATAAACAGCTCTGAATTGTCAGAACATGCAGCTTTTTTTTTCTTCCACAAATGCTTCAGTAAATTATTTTTGGATTTATTCCACGAGTAGAGCTGTTTGTGGCAAAAAAAATAATCCTTGCTAGGAGATTAGACACCCCGCAAAATACATAACATGCATTACTTCATAGCATATACTTAACTAATTTTGTGGATGACTTTGTAATTTTGTGCACGTGACTGGTTAAAGGTGCAGTCAGTGATTTGAGCTGTAGCTAGCTGCTTTGAAACTCAAAATGAAAAAAAAAAGGAGCTCCCACATTTAGTGTTCCTAATAAAGCCAGTCACAAAAAAAACCCTGAATGAAAACAAAAAAGGTAGAGCTTTGAATTGACAGGGAACGTGATTGACAGGTCACTAGATACTCCTCCGTGTCCTGATTGGTTGGATGTTAGTGGTTCATATTACTTTTTTTCCTCCAGGTTAAAGATAGGTCAGTCGTTTTTTCTTTAAATTTTGTAATCTTTGGAGAAGCTCTCCTGATCTCTGTGTTGTCTCACTTTTTCCCAAAAATGAAATTTCAGCAACAAAATACACTGCATTAAAGATATATCCAAGTGCTCATGTTACATTTCCTGGCTGTGTGATGAACAGGTTCTTGGTCCGATGCCGGCGCTTAAAGAGAGCAGTCCGGAGGACGACAGCCAAGCAGACGCGTTGAACATAGCCTCTCTCTACAAGGTACCAGAACACGTCGTTATTAAAGTATCACAGTTTGAGATCATGACATCTCACCAGAAATCACAAAATCATTGGTGTGTATTTTCCCGCAGGTTTCAGATGCGACCGGGTCGATGAAGCTGACCAAAGTCTCAGAAAAGAGTCCGTTTGCCAAGGACCTGCTCGTACGTGATGACTGCTTCATCCTGGACAACGGAGCCAACGGCAGGATCTTCGTCTGGAAAGGTGAGAGGGCCAAACAAACTAAACACTAAGTATGCAGTGAAACACTCATGCTGTTTCATGCTGTTATAGGAAAATAATTAATGGCTGGGTGGTGTAATGAAACAGAGTTACTGTTATCACTCTAAATTTGATTATTTTCCGATAACAGCATGTCCCAAAGTGGTTTATTCTTCTTATATCACAACAATTTTCCAGGGATTGTAATTTTTCATTTATTAACAAATGACACATTGTATTTTTAGTTATTATTTACATTTAATGTTGTGGAACGTCCATAAAAATTCATGTTGTCACTTACGTTATAGCAGCTATAAACAGTCATTCCCTCACCAGCATCTCTCTCTCTCTCTCTCAAAGTTAATAAGACACAAAACACTTGTCATGCATGTCATGTTACAGAGAAAGTGCAAAGCATAAACGCCTCTGTCCTGAAGAAAATGTAAAGTTACAGCTTTACCCCTGCCTGTTACAAAGCGCTGACACTGGAGACTCCTTCTGTAAATGTGAAGTAAATGCCTCCTTACAGAAAACGTCACCATATCAACTATTACACGTTTTAATCAGTTTATGTGCAGCGTCTGCCGTACAAGTCATTGCGAATGAGCTGTTACTATAGAAACGATAACATATTAGAACGAGTGCATTAACATTATAAACCTGTCAGTTGGAGCTGCACTACTGTCTGAGCTGCTGCTATAGAAAATTAATCAACACCTTCTGACAGAATATAATGTGTATATGTATGTATTATAATGAGGCTATGCTCACACCAGTACAGACTAGTCTGATTCAACAAGACAACAAGCCAAACCACGATGAGTAATTCAACAACAGAACGCTTTTGTGCATTTTATAGGAAAAAAAGCCAAGTCAGAATCCAGACTTTAACCCAATCAAGACACTCAGGCATGACCTGAACAGCGCTGTTCATGCTGGAATTCCCAGAAATACTGACGAACTGAGACAGTTTTTATCGTGAAGAATGGTGGAAAATTCCTCCTATTGTTTGTATACAGGAAATATTTGGTGGAAGTTCTACCAGTTATTAAATACGAGGGCTCATATATATTTTTTCCAGCTTGGACTGTGAATGATAAATCAATGAGTTTAATAAAGAAATCAGAAGTGTGTATCAGACTGTGATGCTGATGAAGATCAGATCATGTTGTATGAGTAATTCTGCAGAAATCCTTTCAAAATGTTCACAATTGTTTTATGTGTAGAGGTTTTTAGGTATACAAATGTCATTATGTCACTTTTAGGCTCAATATTTATTTGTTTCTACATGCAATATTTGCTATATATAAAGAAATGATTCATTTAGTGTATAGTATATGACATAATGTCATACATTTTTCAATAATCCTTGAATATTATATTATATTTAAAGTTCTGTACAGGTTATTCGCTCATTATTTAAATAATTAACATTAGAAATGTTTATAGTTTGAGAAACTTTTTTATGTGCTGCTCATTGCACCTTTTCACACAAGCTTATCTTATCTGATCTTTATCTCATTATCTTATCTTATCTTATTTACAGTGTACATCTGATCAACACCTCTTTTTTTCTCCCCCAGGACAACTTTAACACCTTGCTGTTTCAGGTCATACTAGTTAATTATTATTACTGTTTAAGAATAACGCTCACCTCGATGTTACCTCTCCACAGGCAGTGGTGCTAACGCTGAAGAGAAAAAAGCAGCTCTGAAGGTCGCAGATGATTTTATACAGAAGATGAACTACCCCAGGATGAAAACGCAGGTTTGTTTAAGTCATCGCTGATAGCAGAAGAAGGTCTTGTTGTAAAATCGTTTGGAAAAACAGCTGTAGATGAAATCCCTGATGGTCTGTTGATCTGAAATGTGCTTCACCGTAAGCAGGGTTTGTGTAGATGCTCGAAAGTGTTAACATGGCTGATTTTCATGATTTAAAAGCTGCTTTGTGACAATATCTGCTGTTAATAAATAAAATATAATTAATTAATTTCAGGTTACATCCATTTTCCCCATTTTCTTGATAAATGCTTGAATTTCACGTAATAAATTCTGTACAAACCCTGTGTAAGGTCTGATAAGTAAGGAATAAAACGCTCCATGTTATACTGTTACAGGAAAACAATCAATGACAGAACGGTGTGATGAAGCGGAGTTACTGTTAACATCCTAAAGTTGATTATTTTCCTATAATAGCATGTTCTGAAGTGTTTTATTCCTCTTACACCACAGCAATTTGCCAATAATTACAGCTATTTTTGTTTGTAAATGACGTGCGGCACATCACATGTTTTATCCATTTACAGTTACATTTAATGTTGTGAAACAAGTCAGTTCCTGTTCTCGCTACTCAACAGTCATTCCCTCCCCAGCCTCTCTTTTTTCTTGAAGTTAATAAGACGCAGCTTATCATGTTTTTTCAAGAATCCATAGAGAGTAAACTCCTCTGTCCTGAAGATGTCAAAAAATTTAAAGCTTTACCTCTGACTGTTACAAAGCGCTGACACTGGAGACTCCTTCCATAAAAGTTAAATAAACATCTCTTTACAGAAAAACTTAGCAAAAAAAACCATATTAACAATTACACAAGTTTTTTTAATCCGTTTATGTTCAGCGGCGGCCGATTCAAGCTGATTTGTACCTGAGCTACTGTCAGAGCTGCTGTTATGGAAAATGAATCAACACCTTCTGACCAATCAGAATCCAGAATTCAACATCACTGTGGTGTAAATAGTTTCATACGATGCTATTTGAAGCATTTTATTAGAAGAAGAAGAAGAGAAAACGTCACATAGCACAAAACAATGCGTTTCCTTCTGAACAAGTCTGAAAAACGTCTCACAGTTGTAGGTCACATGATTGTAGAAGGCTGTTTTTATAGGCTGATGAGATTACTGCTGTAACAAAACATCTTTATTAAACCTTCTTTTCAATTTCCCACAGGTGGAGATCATACCACAGGGCCGAGAGACCGTCATCTTCAAGCAGTTCTTCCAAAACTGGAACTAAAATGTTCAGAATGATTCGGTTTACCTAAGAGTACCGAAAAAAAAAAAAAAATTAAAATCACAGTGACTCAAGCAGTATTTTCTTACGTAAAAAATTAAATAAATAAATAAAAGTTACCATTTAATTCTCACAGAGACAGAAAGATACAGTAGAAATGTTTTTTTAAAAATAAGGATTAGATACGTATACGATATGTTTAGTGGGTTTTTAAAAGGCGATTCTGCAGTAGAGTAGAATTTATTTTCCTTTTTTTCAATTTTGTGCAAGACCAAACTCACTCATAAACAAAACCAACTGCCAGTGATGAGATCGGTGTTATTTACCAGTATTCAGGCCAATATGATGTTTAACAAAGATTATGGATTATCTTTTTTTTTTTTTTTACACGTTTTGTTTGTTAATAATCCGTTTACTGTGCTAAATTGACAGCAAAGCAATAAAAGTCACAGTGGAGCAAAACTTGGTGGTTGTTATTGTCTTTTTGATTAGTTTTTCCTCAGAGAGATACGGAGCAGCAGATTTATCTGTGGGCCGGTAATCTAATGGATAAGGCTGGCGTCAGAGTTTAACATGAGATTATCATGATCTTATGTAAACAGTCATATATGTGCGATAACTGTTGCTGAGGGATGGAGGGAAAACAGGCCTTATGGTACCTCTCCGTGGAGATGTATGGCCTTGATGTATGGCCTTGATAATGTTGTTTATGAAGAGATTACGAGGTGATCGTATCGCTGGAAGTTCAGAGGTAAATTGGGAGGTTCGGAGGTAAATAACTCTGGAGGTTCAGAGGTAAATTGGGTATTATGTTGTATATTCAGGACTCTGCGGATGCATCTCCATGCTGGACGTAAAGGCTGCTTTCCTTAATCATGCTTTCTTGCTCTTTTTTAACCTTTGTTTTTTTTTTTAAACCACAATTAACTGTATTTAAATTTAAATCTTTAAAATAACATTACCAACAAGAAAAAAAAAATGTGCTAATGTGCGCAGAACTACACTACCCATCATCCCCAGCACGTCACACGTCTCACTGATCACTCTCACCTGTGTCTCTTTACACCTTGTTTAGCACCACTATATAAGTTCCAGTCTTTCAGCATCTCAGTGTCAAGCTTTCCTAATAGCTGTCGTTTGTTGTCGTGTGTGCTTTATGATCGCTTATAGTCTGTAGGTCTCTTGCCTCGTATCCACAGCTCATGTTTATGGTTCTTGATTTCACGTTTTTGGTTGTTTTGTTTGCTCTTTACATAATAAATCATCTGCACTTGCATCCACCTCCATCTTCTTTCCATGACACAACTACGAGAAAATGATTAGAAAGTTAAAAAATATAATGAATACACATATAAAATTATGAAATTGACATATAAAATATCTGCATAAAATATACATTAAAGGAGACATATTTAATAAATACAAGGCAAATGAGTGTGAGGGTGTTACTCGGATTTGTTCGGATTGTTTTGTTCTAACAGACTAAATCTAAACTTAAAATTTTAAAATTAAATTTAAATAACAGATTTCACTTAAATGAATAAATTGTTTGCCTTTTTCATGTCGCTTGTGCCTGATTTGTGTTCTAGTTTAGTGTGAAAAACATCAGGAAGAAAGCATGTGATTATTTCAGTAATGTTACAACAATGTGTAATGTTTATTCTCTCGCTCCTCTCTAAAAACAAGAAAAAAAAATTAAACTGAATCTAAAAATCCACTTGTGTGCAAAAGTTTGCATTCCACATGATTTCTCAGTGAAAGGATAATAAGAATAAGAATAAGAAATATTGTAAAGTTCTCGAGTCCTCCAGGATTTCCGCCAGTGTACCTGAGAAAATAAACGCAGTTTTAAAGACAAGTCAAATAATTCAATTTTACTTTTTTTTTTTACTGCAGTGTAAAAAAAATACCTCATAAATTTACAGTAACTTCCTGACAGCAGAGTTGCTTTAATTAACATTTACATCATTTTTCCTGGAGTGTTTATTTACAGTAAGAGCATACGTACTTTACCGTATTTTTAAATTGAGTCAAAGCTATTTCACTGTAAAAACCACTGGCGCAATTTTACAGGTGCTGTTATTCAAAATCTTTTGCTGCCAAATACACACCTCTTAACTTAAAACACAACAAAAATGAACAAAATGAACAAAACAGTCTGATAAAAATGTATTTATAAAAGCAATCAATTTATTTCAGTTCACATAAGAACAAATATAAGGCTACTAAATTATTACACAATAAAAACAGCTGAAATGAAAAATCACACAATAAACAATTTATAAAACAATAAACTACACAATTAAAAAAATTATAAAATGAAAGATTACACGAAAAATGTTGAAATTAATAATTACACAAGAAATAGAGCTAAAATGAATGATTACATAAGAAAGAAAATTACACAATAAAAACTTCTAAATGAAAGATTACACAATACATAACTGTGAAAATGAGAGATTACACAATAAAAACAGCTCAAATTAAAGATAAATACAATAAATATAAATTTTATAATTAATCTTCAGAAGATCAAGGCGTACTGAGCACTCTGCCCTCTGCATACAGGGTAAGGAGGTCAAGAGGGTAGAGAACTTTAAGTTCCTTGGTGTGCATATCTCAGCCGAACTCACCTGGTCCGCACACATCTCCCATCAGGTGGGGAAGGCACAGCAAAGACTGTACTTTCTCAGGAAACTCAAACGGGCGCACCTCCCTCATCACTTGCTGACCAATTTCTATCGGTCAACAATAGAGAGCCTTCTGACCTACTGCATCACAGTGTGGTTCAGCAGCTGCACAGAAGAGAATAAAAAAGACCTGCAGCGGGTGGTGAGGGTGGCAGAGCGCATCATTGGCACAACACTACCTCCCCTCAAAGACATTTACACTGGCCGTCTCAGTAAAAAAGCCAGTTGTATCATAATGGACCCCACTCACCCTGGACATCACCTGTTTTCCCCTCTGCCCTCTGGGAAAAGATACAGAACAATCAAAACAATGTAGGAAAATAATCAACAACAGTATGAAAATAAAGCAGAGTTACTGTTACCATCCCAGAGTTGATTATTTTCCAATAACAGCATGCCCTGATTTGCCAACATTTTTTTATTTATTTTTTAAAGAATGACACATTGTACTTTTATCCATTTATAGTTATGTTTAATGACATTTCCACGAAACTGAGAAAGCACAAAGTGTAAACTCCTCTGTCCTGAAGATGTCTGAAAACATGAAGTTACAGCTTTACCTCTGACAGAGCACTGACACTGGAGACTCCTTCCATAAATATTAAATAAACATCTCCTTACAGAAAACATCGCCATATCAACAATTAAACACAATTTTAATCCGTTTAACGTTGAGTGTTTGCCATACAAGTCCCCGTGTAAACTGTTACCATAGAAACGATAATGTATTCAAATGAGTGCATTAATATACAGTTGGGTCCATAAGTATTTGGACAGTGACATAATTTTGGTAATTTTGCCTCTGTACACCACAATGGATTTGCAATGAAGCAATCAAGATGTGATTGAAGTGTAGACTTCCAGCTTTAATTCAAGGGTTTTAACAAAAATATTGCCATTTTTTAACTTCACCATATCAACAATTATATGTTTTTCTTGCTCATTTTTAATCCGTTTATTATTAGGTTTAGATCACATTGTTACCATAGAAACATATAAACGATCCATTGTGTGTTTGAGAAGGGGGTGGGGTTCATGTGAATGGATCATTCAATCTCACGACATTTTTTTTTCTGCCAGATGTCTTCAGGTGAGTCAGGGCGAGAGACACTGACACAGAGTGAGACACACAACTGTTCTACGTAATAAGCTGAAAATCTGCTGTACTTTGGCCGGGTTTGGTTTTGTAGGATCTGATACAACATGTCTGAGCTTTCTGTGTAAAAAAAACAAAAACAAAAAACAAAACAAAACGAAAAAAAACCCAAGAAGAATAGTAGGTATTAGTAGCTAATTTAGTAGGTATTATTATATATAATATATATATTATATATATGTATATATCTTCAACATGTATAAGCTGTATAAGTAATATGGGGCCTTCGGATTCTCCTTTGTCTGTGTGTGTGTGTGTGTGTGTGTGTGTGTGTGTAGGATACACTTATTAAGGACATTTATTTTTAAATATATTGCAATATATTACTTTCAAATGCATTATTAAAACAGATAAGAAAACTAGTGTAGTAAAAATGATCCCAGCTTACTATATATCTAAATTTCCTAGAAATGTTTCATGTAAGTTTCATCTAAGGAGAGAAACTAGAGCAAAGATCACACCAGCATTACGTTGCAATTAACTGCTTTCATTACTCAAGAAACCACCTTTCGGTTCATGCGATTAAAGTTTTCCTCACTTGCTTTATTCCTGTCAAGGACATTTACAGTAGGGGGGCATTTTAAATGTAATCTACATGATAATAATATGATAATGGTTACTGACATCATTATATACATTGCACACATTTTTTTCAGTCTGGCAAGAAGAACACATATTTTTTACAATGTTTACAGTGTCAGATTTGCACCCAGGTCAGATGAGAAACCCTGTGGCATGAATTGAAGAGGACGTCCATGTTTACCAAATGTATTAATATAAAGGAAATTTAACTGTTCGGATTATCTACAAGCGTCTCTAACATTGTTAAACTTTGCACCAAGATGTTCAGAGCCTCCCTAAGTGTTTAATTGTGAGAATGCTGATAGTTTTGCTGAAAAGGTTTTGACCATTTTTATAAAGGGTGCCAATAATTCTGAAATTTGCTGCATAATGTACAGTATAGTCATGATTACAGGATAATGCCAGTAGACTTGACACCAAGTGATGAAATCTTGATGCATACGGTTTTATGTATATGTTTTTTATATATATATATATATATATATATATATATATATATATATATATATATATGAAAGCATGATGTATATGGTTTTATGACAAATATTAATCTGTAAATGGATTATATTATATAATATATAATATGTAAATTATATATTTCACATTTTGAGTTATCCAAAAATTCTGTATAGGTGGATTTGCTTCATTTGGTTTGTTTCTATTTATCTGGAGTCATGTTCAGAAAAAAGTCATTTTTCTCCATTAATCATTTTATAGTCAGAAATTCTGCTTTAATTAACTTTTTCTTTTCTTTAGCTTTAGATGACCGCTCAGTTCTGCTGGTGCTAGACCTATTCAGAGCTGGCTTACAGTTTTTTTACAACTCCAGGTTATGGGAATGGCCGCTTGGCCTTTCCTGTAAACCCATACATTATGGTCTGCCAGCCCTGTGACACTTATGACACCTTAGATAAGTAAAGTGGGTGAAATTTTCTCAGTCATATAAACTGGGGTTATAAAACAGGTCCAGAGTTCACACGGCACTGTACGGAGACAAAAGCGTGAGACGAGAGCGATCGTTCACTCTTTCTCTCCTGCCTCCTCCTCCTGACACAGCTCCTGCCTCATCACGCAGCAAAGGTGAGTCCTGCTGGCGTTTCCATTTCTCATAGCGCATTTACACACAAAAATGAAGTGAACAATATTTCATAAACAAGGAAGAGTTGATATACATCTTATATATATCATATGTATAATATATGTGTAGAAGATGTATATTTTGGATTTAAAATTTATTTATTTTTTTGTTCATTTATTTCAGAAGAACTTGTAACATTGCACAATATGAAGGGGATTCTTAAAGACAAATCACGGCGTATGTACACGAGTTTTCTGTTATATTTATATTACACAATATCATATGTAATATGGCTTATATATTTATATGTGTATATGTATGTGTATTAATATATGTATATAAATATGTATGTATTAAGTATGTGTATTATCTCTGGATAATCTCATCTCTGGATAATCTCTGGATATAGTTAGGTATCATTATCAGGGTGAAGAGTCGAACAATACACTGTTTAGCTGTTAGCATTAGCGTCAGTGACATTCCACATGTTCCTCGATCCTGTGCATCTTGTATCTGTCTAGATCAAAAATGAAACTCTATTTAAGGATAATAATAATTCTGTCCATGGCAGTATTGAATCATGTGGCCAACTTGGAGGGACAGAGCCACTCGATCGGAGCGGTGCGCTGGAATCTCCCGGAAGAAACGGTGCAGGTTCACAGCTCAGCTCCCAGCAGCCCTTTCAAGAGCAGCAAGAGCACCGCTTCACGCTCGCAGGTAAACACCAAGACGCTGTTTTCTCTTTCCACTGGTCAAGATGTGTTTCTGATCTCAGGAGGCCCTCAAAGGTACTGCAGGGGGACGTAGTCTTGTAGGAGTCCATAAAGGTGCTGCATGGAGATCCGTGGTCCCAAAGGGGTCTAGAAGGGTACTTCAGGGCGACCGTGGCCTCATAGGTGTTTGTTAAGTTAATGTAAAGGTTTCTAAAGGAACTGTGGTAATGTAAAGACCTGGAAAGGTACTTTAGAGAGTATGTGGTGATTATAGATGTCCTTTAAGGCACTGCAGGAGCTCAGTGGGGTTTCTAAAGGTCCCGAAGGGGGACTGTTATCCCTAGAGATCTGAAACGGTACTTCAGGAGGTCTGTCGTCCTGTTAAGATACTGCAGTGACTCAGTGGTCCCATAGTGGCTTGTATAGGTAATGCAGGTAGACTGTAGTCCTGTAGGAGTCTGTTAGGGTACTTCAGGGGTTTATGGTCCCATAGGTGTCTGTTAAGGTGCTGTTGGTGTTTCTAAATGTACTGCAGGGTTACTGTGGTAACCTAGGGATCTTAAAAGTAATTTTATAGGGTATGTGGTCTCATGGAGGTACTTTGATGTAATGCAGGGGATGATTGGTCTCATAGGGGTCTGTTAAGGTACTACAGAAGGTACGTGGTGCCCTAGACATTCAGAAAGTTACTGCATGGGGACTGTGTTCCCATAGGGGCCAGTAAATGCACTGCAGGGTCTCACTGGTCCTGTAGGCACTTGTAAAGGTACTGCACAAAGTCTGTGGTTCTGTATGGGGTTCTGTAGTGGGACTGTGGTACCCTATAGATCTGGAAATATACTTCAGGAGCTCCACAGAAGTCCCAAAGGAGGTTTGTGGTCCTGCAGGGGCTTGTTATGGTACCGCAGTGGGTCGATGGTTCTGTAAGCGCTGGTAAAGGTCTTGTTCAGATCCATAAAAGTATTGCACGGAGTCTGTGATCCCTGGTATAGAATGAGTTAGATCAGACATAATATATATGTGGAGACAAAAAACAGATTTTAAAATTAAAAACAAAAATTAAGAGCATGTTGTGTAGTAGTGAGTGACTCTGCTTTAATAACAAGATAGATAAAGGATGTCTACTAATGCATATAAAATCATACATATATATGTGATGTAATGTTAATATATCTGGCTTTGCTATATTATATCCCTGAAGTTAATATATTTCCTTGCAAGAATTGGTAAATATTATTTAACGGCTTCTCTTTCACGTCTGTGTCTGCGTTCCCTGTAGCAGAGACATCATCAGCAGAGCCTGAAAGACCTCCGCAGCCTGCAGGAATGCATCAACTTTCTCAACAACTGGAAGTTACAGGTGGCACAAGTCTGTAAGGTGAGACAGAAAAAGAAACCCTGGGGAGTAACTTTCTTTTTCTTTTCTCTGGTAGTTATAATTCCAGGAAATATTACAGCACAGACTTGGAGCCTGAGGTGACGTAAAGCAATAAACAGAGAAATATCCACGATTTGTGCTGATCCTGCATGACTGGGGTTTTCCCTTCACTCACTTCCTTATTTCCTTATTTCTCTGACTGAGCTGTTGGCACAAGGGTATGGCTCCAACAGGAGCTCCCTAAATGACAGCTCTAAGATTATACGTGTCCATAAAGGTTACCTAGCAACATTAGTCATAGACTAAAACCTTACAAAATAGACTAAAAACATACAAAGGTTTGCATTCCTCATGGCTTCTGGGTGAGAAAAATAAAATGCTCAGAGGATATAAAAGAGGCAGTTACTGTATAATGGAAAAAGTCATTAATGAATATTTATATAACATTTAGAAAGGAAAAATCTAAAACTTTAATTTTTTGATAATAAAGAAACATCCCTGAAACCAAAGCACACTAAATTTCCTGTTGCTATAAATGATAAATATCTTCATCTTCTTCATTTTGTTCTTCATTTACGCTCTATATTTACACTAATGCTGGATTATAATCTACTGTACGTCAGTAGTTATGAGTATTTTAAATTTCTATTTAGGTTGAATCATTAGGTAGAGGACATATTTTGGAGGTCTAATATATCTCTCGAGAATTTTTAGGTGTATCAAAATAATAGAAATTAATTATGGGGTAACTTTTGACAGCTGGATACCAGTCATAGATATTTGGCCAGTAATACTGTAATAAATCCAATACATGGTTTTAATTTGCTAAACTGTGCTTCATATTGTTTCGATTTCTTGTTTCCTCAGTGACAGTAAGGTGTTTAAATCGTACCATACCACAGCACTGTTGAATTCTCGATTCTGATTGGTCAGGAGTAATATGATACTGTTTCTATAGTAACAGCTCACTCACAGGGACACAGGGTCTGATAATAAACAAATATAAAAAATAAAAAAAAGCGTGCTGTTATTTAATAAAGACAAACATTTAATCATTGATATGGTGAAGTTTTCTCTAAGGGGATGTTTATTGGAAGGAGTCTCCAATTTCAGGTGGTTACAAAGCTGTACGTTTTAGTTTTCCACCACAGGAAAGTCAGAGTTGCTGCTATAACAGTTGTTTTGTGGACGTTCCACAACATGTAATTATAAATGGATAAAAAGCATGACAGATAAAGCTAAGTTAGATTGCGTGCATTTCTATAATATTTGTCATTATTTTAATTATGCGGTTGTAAGGTTAAATCAGTTTCGTTATGAGAGTGTATGATTTATTGCTTGCGTGCAATCTAGCACCTGCACTGTTTATTGGGGCCTGATAAACCGTCTCAGTGGAGACACTTTGTACTGATTTATGACCAGGTGGTTGTATAAAATGCTGATAATGAAAGAGGTTATCTCTTTAGATTACACCTTTGTAATTCTGTAAATCCTGAATACTTGACAGTTCATGCACATTTTAGACAGATATGTGGGAAAAAAGAGAAAAGAGAGAGCAAGAGAGAGAGATATAGTGAGTTTAGACTAGACCGTCACATTCCCGGAAAATGAAGCAATAACAACATAATAATGTACAGATATGTGTGTTGTGACTGCAGAAGGGAAGCGACGGTGGAGAGGAATGTGCTTCAGGTTCATCAGATCGACAGGAAGACCCTCGAACCGAGCGCAGTCTGGAGGAGAGCCGCAAACTCATCCTGCAGTGGGCTGATGAACTCAAGAGCGTCGACAAGGTCAGACGAAGTGCTGAAGGCTGAAGTCTAAAATCTAGCAACAGTTTGATTATTAAACTATTATTAATAGTTTAATAATTATTAATAGACTATTATTACTATTATCTGGAAAGTCTGTAAATCTCTACAGGGTTCATGCTGTGTTTGTTTCCAATGCCAAAACAAATGTGTTTGTTTTGGTACACTGAAAAACTGTAATCCTTTCTTTAAAAAAAAAACCCCACTAAACTTACAGTTCTGTCATCTTTCCTTTTGTATGGTTTGTACTTTGATTGAGCAATGTGTGCTTAGTATGTCTATTTTTTTTCTTTTTTACATTTCTTCTTCAAATGCATATCGAAGAAAAAAAAAATTAAAGACAGCGTAAATAATCCACCTCGTTCGAGTTCCTTACAGCACGATTGCATTAGCAATTTAATTGTATGCAAGTATAATGAAATAATGATTTCTTATCTTATACGATGAAAAAATAAGGACAATCAGGGCAAATGGAGAGCAAATCTTTTGCTCTGTGTGATCACCTGACACGACTGTCACTGATTGGCTGCATGAATTTATTTACAGTCTGGGTTAGAAAGAAATCAGCCCCAGCCTCGTTTCTCGCGTCTTCATACCATTCTGTGTGTTTTTCGTACGAACTTTAGTGGTGCTGCTGCGCTTCATTTCACAGAAAGTCCAAAATACTCTGACAGTTGTTAAACGCAAATAATGCTGATGTTGATGTCAAAGAATGAAACCTTATCCTGCTGTCTTTTAGGTATCTAAAGAGAGCCCGTGGCTGCAGGAGAGGTTCAAGCACAGTGAGAAAGAGCAGGAGAAGGAGGAGCATGGAGAAGTGGTGCAGCAGAGGGTCATGGAGTGGGCCAAAGAGCTGCAGAGTGTCTCAGAGGTGAGCGAGATTAAAGATGACCTAAAAAAACACCCTTAAACTATAGACTGAGTTACTCAACATTTAATCAATAAACTCCTCTCCATTGCTCTTGGCAGCTTTACAAAATGCCATAACAAGGCTGTTATTTCTTTAAGCTGGCGATAGCCCAACTCTTTATCGGCTTCTTCTTGCACGCAGAGCTGTGGCATGCTGGGAGATGAGCTGGCGCAGATGCTTCGTCTGCTCGGTCTGAGGAAGAAGAGACTCGTTTCTTTGATGCCGCTGCTCGAGTTCATCACCTGGTCCTTACTGAAGGATGACAGCAAGGTCAGATAACGAGTGTCCTCTTCTTTATTTACAGTCAGTTACAGTATGAAGTTATCAAACTAACCAACTAACTAACACTAGTTTATTTTAATGTTTTAAAACAAGTTAGGGAAATGCAAAGGAGCTTTTTAAACAATTTGCACATGAATGCAAATGTTTGTGCTCCCTTTAAAGAAAATGAAACTTCACCACAAAAAATTATGTCTTAGCAACGAATAGAGTTGAATTCATCCAATATTTCCTATTATAAGATTAATAATAAACCAAATATAAGATTATTAAACACATTTGTAGACATTTTTGCTCATTTCAAGCTTGAAATAGTATTGACACATAACTTTTTCTAACTTTAAGCATTTATTTCTTACAAGAAGTAAAATTATCTGCGAATAGAATAAGAAAATTTAAAGCTTGAAAAAGCTTTAAAAAGATCTAAAACAGGCTGAATAATCACATATTTGATTTATAATAAAAGAAATATTAGATAAATGCTCTCATATTCAAGATATTTTCACTTGCTAACATCATTTTTGTGCAGTGTATCAAGATATTAATAATGTAAAAAAAAAAAACAAAGAGATAAAAATGATATCTGTTTAAAAGTTTACTTTCTCAGATAAAATAAGATCATTTAAATAAAATAGTTTAATTAAATAAATAAATAACAAATAAATAATTTAATGATTAATAATTTATATTTTAATAATCAGTAATTAATAAAAAAATCATTTAATACCTCATTTTTTTTATTTAAATGATTTAAATAAAAGTTATTCTCTTAATACGTACAATCTTAGAAAAAAAAGGGGGTTCTTCATGGGTTCTTAGCTTTTAAAAAAGGATGCTTAAGGATTATAATATTAATAAATCATTTATAATTTAATTTTTTATTTATTAAATAAAGAATGAACAAATAAACAATTTAATAATGTATCATTAATAATTCAATAAATAATAGATCATTTAATTTAATTTAGCAATTTAAATAAAAATTAAGCAGTTAATACATAAATAAAATTAAAAAGTTTTTTTTTAAACAGTGTGTATATTATTTCTTACTTGAATTTTTTTTACTTGTTTTGTTATAGGATACACTTAATTTTTTTTTTTTTTTTTTTGGATTATTTTTATAGATAACATGTACAATGGAGGTGCGTTTTCCTTGTCTTCCACCCAGAACCCAGAGAACTGTATATTGTTATACATTATGGGCTTTGTATAATCGTATAACCTGAATGGCTGTTTGCAGAGGGTGAAGCTGAGTGAAATCTATTTGAGATTTATGACAGACATGTTTGTCAGGTTTTATGCATGATAAGAATAAGATAAGCTTGCTCCTGATTACTAGGAAAGAGCGGTTGAAGTTCAGTGCTGAGTCTTTCTGATTCAGGCTGAATAAGAGTTTTATACGAGACTGACCATTTGACCTCTGTGATGCATGATATAAGATAATCGATAGTATATACGATCTGTTAATCACGCAGATCATTTATAACTATAGAAAACAATTCCATTCAAAGCATATGGAACAGTAACTGAAGGGTGTAATAAAAAATGATCAGGCAGGTTAGCAGAGGAAAAGTTTCTTATGTGCTCTCGTGTTCTTTCGTTAATGCAGGACGTGGTTTCTCAGCTGTGGCTTTCGGCCAAGCAGCGCTCCTGGGCAGCAGGTGAGAAAACACAAGACTCTCATATTAACTATGATGATTTATCATTAAAAGGAATACTTCAGCATTCTTCCGATGAATTGTCTATCAAACACATAATAATGTGTGTATACGGAATTATCACAGATGAACATTTCAACGTTCTCGCTGTACTGAGGAAAACCTTTCACTCCAAAATCAAGTATAATGAAAGTCCAGGGGCAGTTGTTTTAATTCAGTCAATAAACTTCTCTTTCTGTTTAACATTAAAAGAATTCCAGTTTTTACACTTTCCTGAAGATTTTGCGATATTCATGCGACCCAAAATTAACCATAATAGTTTAATACTAACAATTTTCATTTATGAAAGAACAAGTCATACACATCATTTTGCTTTTTTCTCTCCCTTGATGATAATAAAACAAAAAAAAAAAAACCACTACTTGTCCTGAAGATGTCAGAAAACATAAAGTTACAGCTTTACCTCTGACTGTTACAAAGTGCTGACACTGGAGACTCCTTCCAGAAGTGATAAATAAACATCTCTTCACAGAAAACCTCACCATATCAATGATTACACACTTTCTTTAATCCGTTTATGTGGAGCGTCTGCCATACAAGTCCCCGTGAATGGGCTGTTACTATAGAAACGATGTTTGTGATTTGCAGCTGCACTACTGTCAGAGCTGCTGTTATGGAAAATTAATCAACACCTTCTGACCAATCAGAACCCAGAATTCAACAGCACTGTGGTGTAAATTATTTGAAAGTATCATTTACAAATACATCTGGCTCAAAAATTCATGAAAGTGCTCTAGAAAAATGTTGATTCACCTGAACGTTTGGATCTGATTGATGGCGTTTAACCACTGTTCTTGGACTTCCTTTATAACCACTTCACAACACTCTAGCAACCGCCTGAGATCACACAGCAACCACCTAGCAACACCATAGCAACCACCTGGGATACCATAGAAACTATCTAGTACCACTTAGCAACCACATTAGAAAACAACTATCAGGCAACTAACAAAACCTTAGTAACACCTCACATACCATTGCAACCACCTGTCAACACACTAGCAACCACATGGAACACTTTAGCAACCAGCTAGCAGCACATTAGCAACCCCTTAGCCACACTGGGGGATTAGTGAAAGTTTTACGCTTCAGATATATGGTTTTTGTTTCAAAGACTGTTGAAACCGAAGTTGCCTCAACCCTTTCTGACTTCTGTTTCTTTTTTTTTCTGAAACAGGCACACAACAATACATCCCCAACTCCGGTAAGTGTCCATACACAGCACCAGATATTGTAGATAGTTATGTACCTTAAGAATAATCAGAAGGAGTTATGATTTGTGTCTCTGGTGTGTGTGTGTGTGTGTGTGTGTGTGTGTGTGTGTGTGTATACGTTCATCTGAGTAATCTTTTGTATTTTGTATTCTCTAGTGTGGAGTTGGATCACCAGCGCATCAGGTACGTTTCTGCCAATAATACTTAAAAAGAGTTTGAAAATTAATTATTATTTCTTGACATAATTTAAACCAGATACTAACTTCCACTCTCTTCTCTACGTACCCCAGTTGAAGTTACCCTCGACCCGCTGACGGCCCACCCCTGGCTGCTGCTCTCTGATGATCAGAAGAAGGTTCAGGAGGGCCTGGAAGAAGCCGACCGGCCGTACAGCCCGCAGCGCTTCGACAGCTGGCCGTGCGTCCTGGGCTGGATGGGCTACATGAGAGGCCGCAGCTACTGGGAAGTGGATTTAGCAAACAACGGCTACTGGAGAGTCGGAGTCACCACCGCGGCCTCTAAGAGACACGGCCGCTTCCCCATGAAGCCTTCGAAGGGTTACTGGACACTGTGGAAGAGCACACGACAATTCTACGCCTGCACAGAGCCCGAGACGCCACTGCCTCTCACGCTGGTGCCCAGGAAGTTGGGAATATACATCGACTACGAGGAGGGCCAGATCTCTTTCTACAACGTTGAGAACAAATCGCACATCTACACCTTCACGGGGCATTTCCGCGGGAAGCTCTACCCGCTCTTCGCCCCACTGGACGGGAGGACTGTCATGACGGTATCCTGTCCTGTAGACAACAGCGCTGAGTAAATTATTTTCCTTGTACCAAACACTGAACACTTTATTGGCCTGTGCCTAATTCAGCATAGATTTCAATGTAGTAGCATTATTTAATATTTTTTATGTCTGTTTGTCTTAAAATATTGTATATGCATGCACTATACTTTCTGACGTTCTGTCTATGTTCATTTATTAACGTGATTGCTGCTAGACTGCACTTTATTTTACAATTATTATGCCTTCATGTGGTACATTGAACATTGTTGCACCAGGGTGAGCATATCTACAAAAATATTTTTAAAAAATCATATTTTTCATATTGAGGACATCATTGTAAACAGAAGAGAACTGATAGTAACACATGGAGTTTTGCTGTATTAGAAATCTGTTTGCTTTATTATCAATTAATAGCATTTTAATGCATATTGTGAATGTATTTTTGTCAATATATTTATTTAATTGATTAATGAAGTCAGAATAAGGCATGTAATAAGATTTATACATGTAAAAACATCTTTGCATCTTTGTAAAAACATCTTGTGTAAAAACTACACAAATTTAATAAAATTACTTTTTTTAAGAAAGACAAAAGAGAAACCACCTTCACTTTTTCACTTCTCACTTCTTTTAAAGTGGATGTAAAGTTTAATCTAACACCTAATATGGTGTTTTAGACACTGAAATGATTTCATTATTATGATTATTACTCAGACAATTGGAAAAAACAGAAGCCAATATTTTAGCACATGGCTTTATCCTGACTGGTACTGGTTTAAAAAAAAAAAAAAAAAAAAAAAAGACACACTCACATAGATCCTAAGACACATTATTCACGTTAGTACATGTGAAAACCTGTCTAAACTCACTAAGCAACAGTATCAATGTGGTAATCATCAAAACTTACTAATGCTTACAGCCAACTCCAGAATTATTGGCACCCTTCATTTGAATAGGCAAAAAAAGAAGTCCTTCTTGAGAGCAAGACACAAGATGGAGCTCCTTATCTTCATCATGTCTCACTGGAACTACAAGTGGAATCTGTAGTCATATGAGAACAAAAGTGAACAAACGTTTTGGCCATGAACACGATCATCACGTTTGTTGAAAAAATGGATTACATATCAGGAAAAGCTTCCAGGAGTACTGGAAAACAGGGAGGTGGATCATTGATGCTTTGGAACTGTTTTGTGGCTTGTTCCAGGATATTTAGCCCAAAAAACATTGTTGCATCTATCAGGAAGTTAAGAGTTGACGATATATGGAACTTTCAACAAGATAATGAGTCCAAACATGCATCCAAATCGACAGAGAAATGGTTGTGGGACATAAAATCAATGTTTTATCATGACAAACTCATTCTCTGGGTTTGACAATATATAGAAGCCTAAGAATCCAAGACAATCCAGGACAATCCAAGACAACGTCCGAGAGTTTGTCCGAGAACGTCACCAAGACTAAGGAGATGATTATTGACTACGGGAAGAAGCAGGTGAGGAACTACAGCCCCCTGATGATCAATGGGGCCATAGTCGAGAGGGTGAGCAGCTTCAAATACCTTGGGGTCCATCTCATAGAAGACCTCTCATGGACTACACACAAACAGCTTAGCGACAAGAGCTCACCAGTGTCTCTACTATCTACGACGTCTGGCCAGGTTCAGGGTCTCTCACAGGGTGCTGAAGGCTTTCTACACTGGAGCTGTGGAGCATCTTCTCAACGGAAGCATCACCACCTGGTTCGGAGGTGCCACGGCCCAGGACCGGAATGTACTGTCCAGAGTGGTGAGGGCAACGGAGAAGACCATCAGGACTTCTCTCTCCTGCATCACATACATCTACAACCAGCGATGCAAGACCAGGGCCAGGAGGATCGTAAAAGATCTTCACCACCCCGGAAACAGTATCTTCTCAGTGCTCCCATCAGGGAAGCGCGACCGGATCCTGAGGACCAACACGGAGAGACCTAGGAGGAGTTTCTACCCTCAGGCAATCCGACTACTGAATGAGGACACTTGAGAAGTTTGCATATTACTCTACCTCACACACAGACACACATACACAAACAGTTGCACTATGGACAAACGAAAACTCTTGCACTCTTGCACTCTGAGACAATTTTTTGCACACTACATTCCTCCAAAAGCTGCTAAACATATTTTTACATATAACGTCTATATTCGTCTACTAGATTCTATTCTATTGTATTTTTCTATTTTGTTCATTATATTCTGCTTTTATTATATTCTGTTTTATAGTGTATCACTGTTGCACTGTGGGACGAGGCACTAAGGAAAAACATTTCGCTACATTAATACATCACATGTATGTAATATGTATGTGACAAATAAAGAACCTTGAACCTTGTACCTTGAACCTTGACAAGCGTCTCCAACATTGTTTGACATTACAGGAAGGTCCCCAGTGCTGTTCTTCTCTCCAGGGGATTTTTCACCAAATATTAATTATGGATTGACAATAACTTTGAAACCCAGGAACACATTTTAGATTTTGGCAAAATATTCTGTTCAGGATATTTATATATTAATTTTTGCCAACATATTCATTTTCTTGAAGGGTGCCAATAATTTTGGAGCTGATTGAAAAGCTTTAAATCTCTGGCAGCTCCATGGGTTTCTCACACAGCCAGGGCCCATGGGACTTGCAGTCAGACGCAAACACACTTCCTTCCCCTCTCAGATCTGCGCAGTCTCTGTGCTCGGAGTCCCACTGCACCTTTATGCTAAACACACCCACACCCACACACACACACACACACCCAGCATGTGTAAGGAATAAGGAAATTGAGCATATATAAGGAATAACTCACAACAGGCCTTGCTGTTATAGAAAAATAATCCACTAATTCTTTTTTCCTATAACAGCACCATCTGAAGTGTTTTATTACCCTTATACTACAGCAACTTGCCATTTTTACTTACGATTGAATGATAGATCATGTTTTTTAACTGTATACAGTTACATTTAATATTGTGGATTACTCACAAAACAAGTTCGTTCCTGTTCTCACTTACGTTATAGCAGCTATAAACAGTCGTTCCCTCACCAGCCTCTCTTTTTTCACTCTCTTGAAGTTAATACGACCTTCCCGTGGCAGAAAACTTACTGCTCGTTACTGACACTGAAGACTCCTTCCATAAATGCTAAATATGTTGGCTAAATAACTACACCTTTCCTTAATCTGTTTATTATTCTGCTGAGATTATGTAGATCATCTGTCACAAGTCCCTGTGTGAGTCGTTACTATAAATAAAGTATTAGAACAAGAGCATTAATTTAATCTGTGATTTATCCACAACAACGCTGTGGTATAACCCATATAAGTTAATATACTGCTTTTAGACTTATAATTGGAAAAATATGACATTAGTAAAACCTAATCTCAAGAAAATGTCAAATGATTAATGTTGGATATTTAATTAGAAGATACTTACAATCTGTGGTTTTGTAACAGTGTTCCATCTTGCCACGTCCACACACCTTCCACCTGTGCGTCAGTGAGGCCGAGCCAGAGAAACGGCGTCTCTGAAAACCTGCTCACCTCGCTGAGGATAAACTCCTGTAATATCAAGACCTGCATTCATTTTTTACAGAAAAACTTTTGAATAGTTTAGAAATTAGTTAGAATAGTTTAGAAGTCATTTTGTGCATGTATGGTTTATTGTTATCAGAGTTTCTTATCTATGCAGATACTTTACTTAGGAAAACTTTACAAAATATAAATATTACCTGAAAAATCACATAATTTTGGCATCTTTATTCTATATTTTGTTATGCTAGTTCTGTAACATGCAGTAAAAAACACTGCATAAATATATATGGTCCATATGTCTAATGTCTATCTAAAGAGTCCTACCTAATTCATCCTCCTTTCCTCTCGCTCTGTTGTTTCTTCTGATCTCTAACACAAATGCTGATCAGCCTGTTGATCCATTCTTACCATCTCAGCTTCCTGCTGAATGATGGCCAGGCTGGCGTTGTGCTCGGCACAGTATTCCACACTCTCGGCCCACTTACGGTCTTTCTCCAGTCCTGCTGAGATGAAGTAGCAGTGACCCATAAACCTGTGCCATCTCTTCGGGCAAAGCCGGCATCGAGAGTCTACATGACCCAGAGAAAAGAAAAGAGACTATCTAAGGCTGTGTGAGCAAATGAGATGGTCTGTTATTATAAATTGTAAACTGACCCTGCTGAACAAGAACTGTCATAGGTGGTAGGAAATAATAATTAAAAAAAAAATAAATAGTAAACCTAGCAACTAATGCTGAGGATTCAAAAAAGGCTTCACCATGTATTAATGATGTGGGTGCCAATAATTTTGAAACTGATGTTTCACAGAAGACAAATAGTCTTAAAATAAAACTACACAGCTCAAAAGATCATTCGTAGTCATTTTTGTTAATGACTATATCAATAAACAGATGATTGAGTGTGTATTAATGATATATTGTCAAATATTTTATAATATTCATATTACTGAGGTTTTTTATATACAGGGCAATGTGTCGATTGTAGTAACCAACATTTTATTATATATTTCACATATAATATGGTTTAGATGGGTGAATAAACAAAGCACAACAGATACCGATTATGTATATGATGTATTTTTGGGTTCTGTTGTGTATTGCACATTCACTGTGTGTGAGATACATGGCACAGCATTATTTTTACATTAAAATGAAAACCGGACATTTGTACCTGTAGTGATGTTGTGCAGGAGTGTTGTGAGTCTCTGGATTTCTGCATGAAGCTGTAATTTCTCTCGGTCTCTGCTCTGGTCACTCACACAAACTGGGTTCGCTTTGAGTTCTCCAGATTCTCCAGCACTTACCCTCAGCACTGCATAAAAGAGAAAGAAAAAAAAGAAAGAAAACATTATTATATAGCTGCACCTACAGAAGAACAGACACTCCATAGTTCTGGAGAAAACATACCTCTATTTTATATTTTATCTAAAATAAAATAGTAAGAAGTTTAAAATTAAATGTATCCTGTAATAAGACAACAATCCAAAACAAAAAGGCAACATCCAAAATTGAAAATTATTATAAAAAAGTTATAAACGTATAAAGTAATATTTATAGCACATTCAGAAAGGAATAATATAATTTAGATTTTTTTTAAATGAATTATTTTATTTGTAATAATGAAGGAAACTCTGTGAATCCAAACACACTAAATTGTTTGCTGATTAAAATAATTTTGTCTTTTTCGCTTTGCTCTAAAGCTGTGCAGACGTTCGCACTACGATTTCAATTATTTCAGCTCAACTGTAAGGATAAAGAGGCAAAAATATGAAAATAATATTTTAATATGTGCTACTTCACCATTTCTTTTTGTGTTACTTGTGCTAATGAAGGAACATTTGTGAATCTGAACACACTAAACATTTTGTTGGTAAAAATAAATATATTTTGTGTAAGGCCTGCAAGCCTTTGCATTTAGCTCTATATATTATTTTAATTAGACATTTCATTAAAACTCAACACAGCATTATCCAGACTCTGTATCAGTCTTTGTGAACAAGAGCCAAGATTTATGTATAGAGATAAGATAAGATAAGATAAGATGTAGCTTTATATCAGACTTACAAAAGTTGGCACTTGTGATCAAAAGTCCTTTAATTACCATGATGGTGATAAAGAGAAGAACCAAGCGCATCCACAGCCTGACAGATCCTTTATCAAGCTTATATTTCATATCTGCAATCATAAACATTTGTATTATCCAATAAACTCTCTCTCTCTCTCTCTCTCAAAAAAAAAAATATATATATATATGTGTATATGTGTATATGAGAGGACGTACCTGGATGCCCTGGAGTGCTATGAGGAACGTCCATCACTCTGTGTAGCAACTTTTATTTTATATTATGATTAATTTTTCTTTCATGATATAAAAAAACACAATTCGCTCAGTTGTTACAACAATTATAAAAAGTCCTGTAGTCTGAATTCTCCTTCCTCACTTACAGTTTTAGCAACACTTCTTTTTCAGGGAGGGGTGAAAAGTCTATATTTTCTACTCCTACGTCAACTGTGACAAGAAACTGTGAAAACAGTGTACAAGAAGCTTCCAATCTTCTGTGAAATGGTAAACCGTCACCCGCTTTTTGGTTCTTGTGTACATTGCTCAACGTGACTTCCTCCTCCAGAGAATTCTGCAGCAGCCTGCATGACTTTACCAACCTGCCTGATACACCACAGGAGTCAGGGAACAACGCCCAGGATGTAACACAATGGTGCTGTATCTGTATGTGTATCTAATTTGTGCTCCAAGTATCTGTATCTGTATTCAGATGTGAATCAGAAGTGGGCGTGGTCTAAACCAAAATTACTTTTTAATTAAATGTAAACACTACCACTATGCCTCCAGAAACACTGGAAAAAAGTTATTTTTCGTTTACAAAATGTTCAGTGTTTAGGTTAAGCTACTGGAGCAAACCAATAAGGATATACAAAAAAAACCAAAAAACCTTCCTATTCATTACACATTATCTGTTCGCTCTGAATAATGTAATCATATTCGGTTTACTAGCGATTCTGCCTCCCTTATGCAACAGAAATATATAAAAACACATTAAAAACATTGGAAAATGCTTCAACATGTACAGTACATCAATGTATAATAATTAAAAGTATTACACTTACTAAAGGTTGTAGGTACATGTGAAAAAAAATCTGTAAAGCAAACATGCTAAACACTGAAATGAAACATTCCTCAAACAATGTACAATACAGAGCAGTAAAGAGTGAAAAACATTAAATCAGATAAACATTAATATAATCTTACTATGCAGGTGATACTGTACTACATGATAATATACAGTGTGTGTTACAGAATATATTGAATTGCTGCTTCTCTCCAAAACCACAATCAGCATCAGAATCAAAATTGAAATGAGACTCAGCATCAGAGTCAGAATCAGACTCAGAATCAGAGTCAGCATCAGACTCAGCATCAGACTCAGCATCAGACTCAGCATCAGAGTCAGCATCAGAGTCAGCATCAGAGTCAGAATCAGACTCAGCATCAGACTCAGCATCAGACTCAGCATCAGAGTCAGCATCAGACTCAGCATCAGACTCAGCATCAGACTCAGCATCAGACTCAGCATCAGACTCAGCATCAGCCTCAGCATCAGACTCAGCATCAGACTCAGCATCAAACTCAGAATCAGACTCAGCATCAGACTCAGCATCAGACTCAGCATCAAACTCAGAATCAGACTCAGCATCAGAGTCAGAATCAGACTCAGCATTAGACTCAACATCAGACTCAGAATCAGACTCAGAATCAGAGTCAGCATCAGAGTCAGAATCAGACTCAGCATCAGACTCAGCATCAGAGTCAGAATCAGACTCAGCATCAGACTCAGAGTCAGACTCAGCATCAGCCTCAGAATCAGACTCAGCATTAGACTCAGCATCAAACTCAGAATCAGACTCAGCATCAGCCTCAGAATCAGACTCAGCATTAGACTCAACATCAGACTCAGAATCAAACTCAGAATCAGACTCAGCATCAGCCTCAGAATCAGACTCAGCATTAGACTCAACATCAGACTCAGAATCAAACTCAGAATCAGAGTCAGCATCAGAGTCAGAATCAGAGTCAGAATCAGAGTCAGCATCAGAGTCAGAATCACTTTATTGTTTTCACTTGATTTATTATTTATTTATTAAATAATACATTTATTATTTTAAAGTAAAATATAAAATTAATTTTAATGGTGCAAATATAACAATGTTACACTGCAAATTCAAATAATATAAACAGTCCAAATAACACAGTAAAAAAAAAAAAGAGTGTAAAAACAAACAGTACTAACAGTACCAAATTTTGGGAGAAAAGGTTGTTTTTTTTTTTTTTTTAATTTGAATAAATTCACCTTAATGTTTGGGGGAATATTATTTTATATTTTGTATAATGTATTAGTAGTTGCATTAGGGAAAGAAAACATTACAAAAACACTACAAAACCACCAAGGGAGCATCCTCACTGGCCGATCCCCAGTACGTCTGCATACAGAACTGTGTGTCCGACACTGTGATCTGCAGCACCGGTGCTCCTCAGGGGACAGTTCTTTCTCCCTTCCTCTTTACCCTGTATACATCAGATTTTAGTTACAACTCTGAATCCTGCCACCTTCAGAAGTTCTCTGATGACTCTGTGGTTGTTGGATGTATTCAGGGTGGTGACACCTCAGAATATCAGACGGTAGTTGACAACTTTGTTACCTGGTGTGAGCTCAATCACCTACAGCTCAATGTCAGGAAAACAAAGGAACTTGTAGTGGACTTTAGAAAATCCAGGACCCCCATCACTCCTTTGTCTGTCCATGGTGAGGAAGTTGAGATTGTTGCAGATTACAAATACCTGGGAGTCCATATAGACAACAAACTGGACTGGACACTAAACTCAACAGCACTCTTCAAGAAAGGCCAGAGCAGGCTGTATTTTCTGAGGAGGCTCAGGTCTTTCAATGTCTGCAACACCATGCTTCAGATGTTCTATGAGTCTGTGGTGTCTAGTGTCATTTTCTATGCAGTGGTCTGTTGGGGAAGTAGCATGAAGATGGCAGACAGAAACAAACTGGACAAACTAATCAGGAGGGCTGGCTCTGTACTTGGCATGGAGCTGGACCCTGTTCACGTTGTGGCTGAGAGAAGGATGTTGTCAAAACTCCACTCAATCCTGGACAACCCTTCTCACCCACTACACAGTGTGCTGGTCGACCAGAGGAGCACTTTCAGCCAGAGACTGATCACTGCCAA